>VZRV01009263.1:1753436-1917449 GCA_013398115.1 Falcunculus frontatus
GCACACGGAGGTGTCGGTGTGTACAGGGCTGAACAGGGGCTGCGGCATTAATAACTGAGATGTGGGTGCAGGCAATGGTACCTCAAGCAAACACGGCCACTCAGCACCTTGCCTGAAACAGATCGTTTTAGGGTATTGCTACTTTGTGAAACAGCTGTGTAATTTGTCTGTGCTGTTTGTCTGTTTCTCTAACATGCCGGAAACTCAATTAAAAATAAGCTGTGCTTAAGCCACAATGGCTTTCCTTTAATAGTGGTAATAATACTTTGTGAGAGAAGGCTGCGCTCAGGCAGCAAAATGCTTTATATCAAACGATCCAGGATGCTGATACTATTCGGAATATAACTTGCTGGGGCTTTGCTGTTGTTCTTTGCACTTGCTGTTGTTTCTTGCACTTGCAGACTTGTACCTGTTTGCAGCACAGCTGCTGTGTTTGGTTGTCCAAGTGCAAATGGTCATGTTGACTGATGAGTGCATGCTGGATGATCATGTCCATGAGAGCTGGATATCCATGTCTGTTTTAAGACTGGGACTATAGGTCTGGATGTGCTTGCCACTGTCATGGAAGAGTTACTCATATGCGTAGCACTCTCATGGAGCTGCTGTCAAATGTGCGTCTCAGAGCAGAAAGCAATCTTGGTTTGCAACAAGATGAACAAAAGGAATGCCCGAGCTTTTCAGTGTTACATTGGGGAAGTTGTGTTTGCACTGTAAGTACCTTCAAGTTGCTTCAAGTACCTGGGAGTTACTGAGGGAACTGGTTCCCTTACAGAGATGGAAGGGCTATGGGGAGGGGCTGTGCATCCACAGCTCAGGCAGCTGTGAGCTCAAAAGATTCCAGCAGTGAGAAACGGAGCCCAAATGAACCTAAATAAGCAAGGGATCTGAATTATTCACAAACAGAAATGCTTGTTCCTGAATAGTCAGGTGTCTGAATCCAGAGCAGCCTCGGGCCGTGGGACTGGCATTGTGAGGGTGAACATTGTCCTAAAATGAACTGTGCAACAGAAAAATCGGTTGGTATGAGATTCAGGCTCGTATTCCCCTGGGACTGAGAATCTCTTGTACTCAGTTTTTAGACTCTTTTTTTGTTATCATCTAAAAGGCACTTGATGCCACAATTCCTGTCACTTTGGCTTTTGCATTCGTTCCTTGTGATATTCAGCTGGAATAGCAGCCTTCCAGGGCCCACATCCTATATCCTATTTCATCTTTGTTCTCTTTCTCTCGCTGTGCTTGAGTCCAGTGGTCCCATAGATCTAGCTGGTCCCTGGCTGGTTGTGTGGCCTTTGTGTGAGGATGTGGGTGTAAGCACAGAGGACTTAACCTGAGGTCAGTCTCTTGCTCCAGACTCAAGGGGGCTGCACAAGGACTGGTTGCTGCACTGGATCTCTGGGGTCATGGGCAGTCAGCTGTGTGGTGGCCACTTCTTTTGCATCTCCCCACTGCTAGGGCTTCTGGTGTGTTGCAGAAGTTTTGCAGGGAGCAGCTGCCCAATATTTTGTACCCCTACCCAGGCACCCGCGAGGGGTCTAGCAGGGGGAGCTGAGGCTGTCAACCACAGTGTCCAGGACTCAGACCCCAGGAGGGGAAATGAGCTGATGAAGTCTCATCTTGGTGGCAGTGTGGCATATCTTTGCACCAGGGGAGGTGGTTTCTCTGTGCTGCAGAAACACCCTGTCACCTGGGGGAAGATTGCTGGTTCCCCCAGAACGATAAAGACAGCAATGGGGTTAGGCCATCCAATGCTGCAAGCTCCTAAACATTGTGTACATCAGTGAGGATAGGTAGACTGCCGTAAGTGACCATAGGTAGAGAAATATCACATAGCTGCCCAGTTTTTCATACATGATCACCAAGGGGCTAGTGGCTTTGTAACTTTTGTAGCCCCAAACTGAGCCCACAGGGTCCCGGTTGCTGCCAGAAGATGGTGAGCCTTGCCCTATATATCAAAGAGACTTCTCTGTGCACATGCCTGTGTTTAATTATCATTATGAAATGGTAATAAAAAATTTAAAATGTCATTACAACGTGGTGTGGGGCTGGGATTTGCAGTCTGACTGCAAGCCTCCTGTTGGCGACACTGCTCCGAGTTTGTCTGAGTTCTACCGCAGGACAGCTGTTGTCCTCTATGAGCTGCTCTCTGAGCAGGCTGATGTGGCTTGTTTTGTTTGTAACTGACTTGCCTGGATATGTCAGTGTCAGCGCCTCTCCTGAGTCTTTCCTATGGTGGAAATTCTGCCCGGTTAAAACTCCTACCGGCCAGATGCCTCAGCAAGAGCAGTGCTAGGTGTGCTTTGCCCAAGGAGTAACTTTCTTCTTGAAGGCGAGTTATTTTGATGTAGACAAGGGTCATTAGGGCTGCAGTGACTTCCTGATGTTGGTACCCATTCTGAGAATGGGTGCTGATCCCACCTTACCAACATGAAGCCACTGAGGCACTTTGCGGTAAAGTGACTCTCTGGTGCCTATAAACCTTTCAGGGTAGTAAAATGGCCTTAAACCCTACTGTGTTTCTTGCTTTAGCTTGGAGCTGGCTCAGAGCTTCGTTTGATTGGCAACTCAGCCACTGCTTGCAGTTCCTTGGGATGGGGCGATGGGTCCCTGCCCTCTCCCAGTCCTGTCTCTCTGCAGGCTGAGGGAGGCTTTGGTGCAGGCTGAGCCCTGAGAGTTTAGCTCCGAGCTGCAGCCAGTGACACTGTCCACATACAAACCTCAGCAGCAGGATAAGAGCCACGTTTCTCAAACTGACAAAGAAAATAAAGGATTTTATTCTGGGGGGAGGCAAGAACAAGAATTATTCCAGACATTCTAATAAGCCCCTAAAGTAAATAACTAAATGTTCTTCCATTTTGGTGTAGCTCTTGGAAAATTTCCCAGGATATCTTTAAGGAGTTCATTGTAAAATAGTGGGATGTTCTTTTCCCACAGGTGTATGTATTTCACTTGGAATTATTATAGAATTACCTGGTCTCGGGATTACTGTGAAGAGCTTTGGGAAATCATTCACCTGGGCTGCATTACCTGGGAAGTGCTGCTGCCATGCAGGTCCATGGTTTGTATAGCAGGGGAAGCAGGGTTCAGAACATGATCTCGCCTGCCTGGCTTTAAATGGGAAATTGTAGGAGTTCTATTTCAACAGTGAAATTGGTTCTGTTCTTTAACTTGAACTTTTTAGAATAAAAAGGGAGGCTTTACTACAAATGGTATTGTTTGCAACAACCTCATGGACTCTGCCAATTTTCTTTACTAGCTGAAGTATTTTGTTGCAGAAATCAACAGAGAATTTTGTCCAAACTTGTTTTAACATTGTAACACAAACACCTGTACATCGGAAGCAGAGGTCTTCCTCTGTTTGCATCCTTCTCTGTCTACCTGGAAGAGCAGTCTGGCCCTTACCTGCTACCACAGAGCACCTTGAAGAAGGTGCTGAGCCCTGTCAGGGAAAAGGAGTACTGGTACTGATTCCTTGGGGAGCTGAGCCCAAGGCAGACCAATGAATTGCATTGTTTTCATTGACTTGGGTAGCGTTTTTATTAGATTACCATTCCCTCCACAGACTCAGGGACCAGAGTAATAAAGGTAATGAAGGATGAGTAATAAAGGCAAGCACAGATGCTTATCTATCCTAGTCCCTCGGACATGCCAGCCCATTGAACCTGTTCATTGTTTGGACCTCATCTTAGTTAGAATTTGATTTTGAATCTCCGTAGGTGTGTGAATTGGGAACTCCCCTGCTCAAAGCACTGCTTCAGCTGTATGGAAAATACTGTGCCAGGCTGTATGGTTATTAATAAGCTGATTTTGTTAGGAGAATGGAGCACCATGTCTGAGCTCTTGTGCAGGGCGGGCTAATGATATTGGACAGCGAGCAACTGTCACTTTTGCTAAATCTGTCATATTGCGAGTAAGCTGCTTACAGCATGCAGTGGAGATGGGCAGAAAGAGAGCCTAATCCACCTTAGGGCTCTACCCAAAGTGAAATTTGGAGTCTGCTTTTCTCAAGAATACAGTTGTCCCTTGGAAACTGTTGTCTCAGAAGCACAAAGAAAGCTAAGGAGCTGAACAGGCATCAATTTTGCTGCATAAACGCCATCTGTGTGTCTGCTCAAGGTCTTCTAGACCCTCATTCCTGAGGAACAGAAGCAACATGGAATTTGTCAGAAAACATATCCTTGTACGTTGCTGAAAAATGCAGCACAGATTTGGAAGCAAATCTGAGGATTTTCTTATATAGAAAAGGAGAATGAGACCTGGTCAGCAGTACTGGACTCTCAGCAAAGCTTTCACGGGTGGGAGCTGTGGAAGTAGCGCACAGAGGCTCTTGGTTGTCTCTTTCTGTTACCAGTGCAGCCAGATGCCAATTCCTAACCTAGAGACCCCCCTGAGACCTCATCTGCAGCAGTGTGAGTGCAGCCCGTGGGCTCTGCGATGGCTCTGTGATGGGTTTGGAGAGGCGGGAAGAAAGGTGTAGGCACCCACTTTTGCGGACACCTTCCTGCACCACCTCCTGCTGATGTTCAGCCCTAGGTTGTTCTTCCCTGTTGCTGCATTAGGCATGACTGTCCCTTCATGCTTCTGTGGTAGGAAAGCAGTGTATTTCTCCCAGGTTTCTCTCTCTCTTTTTACAAGTGAGACTTCACCCGTGCACAACATGTTTTTCAGAACAATCCCCCATTTTGGCCTCATTTGGCCAAAGTGCATAGCAGTTCCTTGAATTTGAGTAGATAAATAATCATGTTGATGAAGGTGCTGCTTAATATTAAACTAAGTCTGTTGCTGAATCAGGTCCTTGATCTTTGGCAACCTTTGTGCTACAAAAGTATTTATAAGTGTAAACATTAGATTGTAGATGCAGTTTCTTCAGATAATACTGCAGCATATGGGGCACAGGGCTGAACTTTATGGGGCAATAAAACTCAATGCTGAACACTGGGAATTGTTTCCTCTTTGCAGGCTTTTATATCCGCTTTTAACAACTGTTCCTCCGTGGCATTTAGAAGTGTTTCAGAATATCTTCATTCCCCTAAAATTGTCCTGTCACCTGTGCAGTGCTCCACAGGCAGAAGGTGTTTGTTGGTACTATTGTCTCTCCTGTGGTTGCATGAGGAGTTCCACATGAGATTGGAATACTGTATTAAGCTGGGACAGTAGATCATGCATAGGGTTTGAAGGCTGTCAATTACAATATGCATTTTGCAATGATGAGGCTGTACAAAATATGCTTGCAATGAGCTTCAGGAGATCCCCCAGTTTTATGGCTCTCCACAAGGGGATCCACAATGGTCAAAGGTAGAGAGGTGCCTACATGATTTACAGCTAAAGAAATTACAGCTTAGGAAAACAAGACAGGATAGTGGGTTTAAATGCTATCAGAAAAAGGAGATGGGAGATAAATTAAATGGCTTATTAAAATCATTCAGTGGCAGGGCTCTAGGTTCAGTGTAGAATTCCTGGGTGTCAGCCCACCAATGCTAACAATAATAACAAGCCTCCAAGATACAGAGCTGAGGTACCTCCTTCTCCTGCAGATACCAGGGAGCATGTGAAACTCATTGATGGCCATCGTAGGCAATAGGTTGTGCCACCAAGGATAACAATTCATGAGTAGCAGGTTTAAGACCAAAGAAGGCAGTTCTGTCTTCTGCTCCCTGCAATCTTTGTTGCATTGGCACAGTAGCGGTAAAGTAGTTGAAAGGCGATCTTTATAAAATGTCTCTCCAAGCATTAGCTTTCAGCCACGCAAACATGATTTTTCACGCAAAGGAGGTTGGGAGTGGCAGAAGTGCCTTTTCAAGGATGAGATTTGCTTGAGCTGGTCATGAAACTGTGCCCTGAGGGCTGCTGAATCAGGTTGCTTGTAAAAGTCAAGAGCATTTTGATGTACAAGATGTTTATGTTCCCTCTTGAAGTGTTATAATGAGGATACAGCGATAGCATCAGGGAAACGGGGTCACAGAGCAGAGCCCTGGGAAAGTGCATGCCTGGCTCCTCTGGTGCTTACCTGGGGATGTGTTTTGGTTACCGACTGCTAAACATAGCAAAGCTGCAGCTGCATTATCATTCCACTGAATGTCAAAAAGTTTGTTGTGTCTTACTGGAGAGCCCATCACTGTGGCCTTAACCAGTTGTAATATAGAGGCTATTGAAAAACATGGCTCTGTTACCATCACAGTACTTCTATTTATTTCTACCTCCAGGAGGAAGTATTTGTTGGCATTAAATTTTAGTTCCCCAGAGATGAGGATGTTTCTAGTTGGAATGGTATCTATGAGTACATGTAACTTTTTTTAAGGGTAGAAAAATGTTTTCTGGTAGGGTTGTACATTTGGTTTGTGTGTTCTCTGCAGTCTTCACCACCATAGAATTGGGTGAGGGGTTTCAGATGGTTTTAGCAATTACTTAGGAAGTGATGGACAGTCTAAGGTTTTGAATACTCTTTAGATGATGCTTTAATATGAGGCCTATGAGGATGAGAATGCTGCACTGCCACTGGAGAGATCCAATGAGGCATTTATGCCTGAAAAAACACTCCCCAAATTAGCCCGTCTACCAGACAGGGGCTCCACCTTGAAGGCATTGTTGGGGAACCCATGAAAAGTGCTGGAGAGTACCGCAAACAAGTGATTTATTGGAAACAGGACCCTTTTTGGTTTGGATGTCCTGAGCCACTTGTCAGAAGTTTAATAGTATTTATCTCAAGTGAATCTGGCCAAGGGTGTTGGGGTTTTTTTGAGGAATTTAGATTTAAATAACATTTCCCCTGTCTAGATCTTTATCATTGTTAGAAGGGATCTCACTGTGATTTCATGTGAGTTATTGCTGGCTCTCACAGGCATGGCTGTGTTTATACAAGTCAGGATTTTTTCCTGGAAGGTGGGAAGGTAGGCATTGCTCCCACTGGCACCTTACGGGGGACAATTCTGCAGCCCAGCTTCATCTTGCTCACTTACCTGTGAGTTCTCTTTGGGCTTTACCAGAGAATATTTCTGCAGTTCTGACAATCTGGCATCCTCCATGTCAGGCTAAAGCTGTTAATTTTATTTGGGGTGGTTTTGTTTGGTTGTTTTTGGGGAGGAGATCTGGTGTGGGTTTGATCTTTTTGAGCTGGACACTGGGGTTAAGGCTTCTTCCTAAAGATGCTAAGCAAGGAAACTGAGCCATGTTAGAAATAGCACAAATACCATTTGCAGTCTTGCTTCTGGTGAGGGATAACTGCTGGAACACAAAAGCTGTGATTGAATTTTTCAATTGTGCAGCAGCACTTTGTTGAAGAGGGATGAACCTAAGCATGAGTTTAGTTTCACTACAGCACTTGCTGAATAAGGGTCTAAGTTAATAACACGAAGTAATAGCTGGTGCCAGAACTGTCTTCAGCTGTGTAGGAAATCCAAGGCTATAGTTCTCAAACACACAAGCCCATTGCACTGCAATGCCAAGAGGAAAAATTCACTTTGCATTCGCCAAAGCTGAAATTTGGTGGTTGCAATGAATCTGCTTTGCAGTAACAATGCACTGGGTGACAGTACTGTTGGAACAGAAGCTACCATTGGTGTTTGGAAACAGCTCTTGTATGGAAGAAAAAAAGGCTATTAAGACATTCTTTTGTGAAATAGCTCCAGACAAAGCACTGAGCACACGGCAGTGTGTAGGAGAAGAAAAATGTGCATTAAGGCTTCTTTATCTGTTGCATGAGTAATCACAACTTACGTAAATATGCCTTCTTATAAACTGTATTTATCTTATTCTTATAGAAGAAGCAATGGTAATGCCTCTGTCTTTCAGTTGTAGGTATGGAGTATAGATAAGCAGCATTACGTGTCCTTATCCCTCTGGATCACAGAAGAAAAGAAACCAACTAAAACCAATTTCCCATGACCGTTACTTGGAAACTTTAACAAAGTCCCAGACCCTCTAATCCTGGATGGTAGTGCTGTCAAATCTGTATTTGAAAGACAGGTATGAGAGTCTGAATAATATGTCAGTTTAAGATAATCTTTTTTTTTTTTTTTTTTTACTGGTACGTATCTCTGCATGTGCTTCAGTAGGGAGACGATGTGAAGGTTAAGAGGCTTTGCTAGTATAGTTGCAATTTTCTTGAAATGTATCTGAACTGGCCAGCAAGAAGAGACAAGAGCTAAAATATGGCTCGACACCAAGAAAAAGGATCTCAGATTGTGTTGGTTCAAATTCAGAAAAGTGCTGTGACAGCCTGCCAGCGTGAGTCATGTATTTTGGGAGGGTTTGTGCTTCATAGCCTGTTCCCCAATAGAAGAAACTTCTCTTTTGGACAACTTTCAGCCTTGTGCAATCAGTCCATCTACTTTAAAGATAAATATATGTATATTAATAATGAGAGGGATACAAACAGATTGACATTTCATGGGATTTTAGGGATGAACCTCCGTCTGCTGAAGTCAGAGGTAGCTTTGCCATTAACAAGTGTGTTTAGTCACTGGATAGTCTAACAGTGCAATTGCCTTTGTAGACTAGAGTTATCTAAAGGCATTTTGTAAATGTCAAACAAGGTTTGACTGGGGTTCCTTGTGCATTATTTTGTGAGTAACTAGGATTTGGGAGCTGGATTTTAGAAATCCATCGATATGTGGAATACTTTAGAAATTCACCTAAAGATAAATGAGTAACAGACCCAATATTCCTAGGTTTCTAGTGCTTGGATTTTGAGAACTGCAGTCTTTTAAAGGGCTGGCATCTCCGAAGAAAAGGGGATTTTTGCTGTGATGTACATTGAGCTTTGGAGATGGTTTCATGTTTGGAACATCCTTTCAGCCACTGACATACCCCTATGCTACAACCTATAAATCACCCAGGGAAAAGCATGAGGTCTTTGATGTTGTACCAAAGTTCTCTGATGCCACAGAGCCTGGCATCAGGCCTGTGGTTTTATCCCGGCTGTCTCCTTCCTGGTGTGTTTGCCTGATGTTTGAACTCTGTAAGTTGACTCAGAGGATCCTGGAGTTTCAGCTCTGGAGTCCAAGAGAGGAGAAAGGATGCTCTTGGCTCCAATGCCCTTACTGGCTTGTCCTTTGTCTAGGACAGTGCAAGTTATTCTTTCCAAGCAAATATTTACTAAGTAAACAGCGGGGGAGAGTTCGTATACAATTTGTTGGCATTACGTCAATAAAGATTTATTCTGTTGTGTGTTTTAGAAGTTTAATTAACATGAGCTTTGCAATATGTGCTGGAAAGTAAATAACAGGCACATCTTTATTTACTTGGCAGAAGAGTAATGCTTCTTTAGAAGAGGATATGAAGGCTTTTCCTAGTACATGCAACTCTGTTCACTGTTACCATGCAGGCCGTTCCTCAGTGCACACGTCTTAAATCCGCTGTAAGCCCAAATATCAGGCTTAGGGGAGACTAAGGTGCTGTACGGATCTCACAGTGAGCCTTTGCACAGGGAATGAGTTTTATCCCACCATCTGAACACCATGCAAACAAGCAGTGAGACCTGAAGGAGATGGTCAACTCCGTCAGTTTGGCTGTTGTGCAGAGCTGTTTGTGGAAAACATATCAGATGCACAGGCTGATGCTGCTTTGCAGATTTTATCATGTGGATGGATGGATCAAAAATATCCCGCATGAGCAGAACATCCACAACTGAGCTGTTTTCATTTGGAAGGACTTCTTGGCTGAGAACTTGGCTGACCACTGAATTATAAATCCCAGCCAGCAGCATTTTACAATAGAGTCCTGATATAACCTTTAGCAGAGGACCACAGATGGCAACCATGTGAGAAGGTTACTGTGCTTTTTATGCCATCTGCCCTGTAATCGCCACCATAACTGTTGTGTCGTATCCTGTAAGTGATACATCATTCTCTAAAGCATCATCCATTGTCTGGCTCTGGGGCCTTGCAGATTATTTACATGTGAGGTTTCCACTGGGGATTCCAAGGTACAGGCTGATCAGTGAAATGTCACTGCCAGCAATGGGAGCTCTAGTTAAGAGATGAGAAATCACATCTTACTGGAGCTGTCAGCCCTTGTGAATGCTGCCCTGTGAATTTTTAGCTATCTGAACAAGGAATCTTCATTAGATTCCCTGGAATTGCCTGCATGCTCAGGGCCAGTTATAGGTGCACATGTCTTTAGGGCTTGAGCTCAGTTGTAAAGGAGAAAAGTCCTGCACTGGGAGAGGTCTCTCTGACACGATCATATCCTGGGCTCACAGACAAGGTCTCTTCTTACTAGACTGCATCCTCCAATCTACTGGAAATGTTCTCATGCTTCTTCTGGTGCTTTTGATGTAATATCTCACATCTGGGATAATGATGTCTTTGTACTCTGTTTTTTCCAAGAAAACTTTCATCCTTTCATAAGCAGCTAAAATGTGCGTAGCCACTAACTGCACTATTAACGTAACATTTATGACAGGCTTGGCAACAAGGAACAGATTTCTTGTTCATGATTAGTCCTGTTTGGCTGAACTGAACACAACAGTCAAACTTCTCTTACTTTTCTCAGTACTTCTGTTAGTGTGTAACTGACCTTTCCCCCTCCTTTATTCCTATTCCTCCTCCTGTTTTGTTCTTCAGATATCATTTAAATGATGTTTGATGCAAGTTAAATGCTATAGAAACGCTATTGATGGCCATTCTGTTCAGATTTGTCAACTCTGTTATTTTAAGGCATCGGATTGACAAACAGGTTTCTAACACCCTGAGGCAATGAATATTTTTCCAGGTTGGCGCTATAGAAGAGTAGAGTGGAAGTATATTTTTTCCAAGGTTGTGCAAGAATAGGCACAGTGTTTTTTAATTGTCCCTCATCTCCCCGTACATTTTTACTGCTCTGCCACTGTGAATAGGTTGTTACTGGTTAGTTTGTTTATAGCCATCGCCTGCACTTTGATAGAGAAATTGCAGTGGGTGATACTTTTTCTCTGGACCTCTTTAAAACTCTTCTTTCATCTGCCTCCTGATTTTGTTCTGCCTATTGAAATTTCATGTATTCTGGGGGGCTGGCAGTCCAGATGTTTTCATGACAATGGTGTCTTTATCATCAGGATTTCATAATTAGGCAATTATTTTTTTACAATACAGTCATTCTGAGATTTTTGTGTAATAAGCAGTTAGATATTATAATTTGCTAGAAATGTCTTTTTTGTGTAAGTATGGATTAGAATAGATTTTAATTTTACAATTTCAGAGATCCAAATTAGACATTGTAGTAAAGAAAAAATTACTTCTTATGTCTATTAGAACATTTACGTTTGTGTTGTGCTTATGCCAGCCGGAGTAAAATAGTTCCATATGTTTTTAATCTTAGGTTAAGTTAAAACTGCTGGTAGAAGAGATGGTGGGAAAATGAATTGTGATGATGCAAGAAAATGTAGCTAGAATTTTTAAGATACTGCAGTGCCCTATCCACTCCTGGTCTGCAGTGGGAAGTCCAAGTGTCAACAGAAATAAAATCTTAGTCAGTTTGAGCCAGCTGGAAGGTGGAATAACTTCAAGTCACTTTGTTCTGATTATTTCAACCGCTTCTTTTTGCATGTAGCTGGAATATTCAAGCAAAAGTAATTTCATTTCTACCTCTTCCTGTTCTGTGCGTGTGTTTCAGCTGATAGATGCAGTGAAAGCATTTGCCTGCAAAAATGGGCATATTTCAGTAAAGAATCATTTCCCATCATTTCCCTGAAGAGCTTCCTCTGTAATGTCTCTCACTCTCTTACCACTCTTATCTTTTCCTTAATGCACAGTAAAATGTTAATCTTTTCAAATGTTAAACCTGAGTTTAGTCTTAGTTTATGTTTTGCTTCTTAATGGCAAGTGTTAAACACTGATTTCTAAGGATGTTCACAGTGGCAGATAGAGTTGCAGAGAACACTGGATGAGTATGATTTCTGTTTCTGTACTTTTTTTATTTGTAGTAGAAAACTGACTGAAAACTTCGTTCCTAGTCCATCTCCATTTGTGTTTTGATGAGAAAACTCCCGATGGCTTTAGGCAAACAAAATGCTTTGAAGATGTAGATGTTTTGCTGAACTTAAGCAACTTTTAAGCTTAACACTTAAGCTTAACCATTTGTTAAGCAGGGACTGTCTGTGGATGACAAGTGCCACAGGTTACCATGTTTCTTCTCTGCAGGCTAGCAACGCTGTCCAGGTGCATTTCAACCAGGGATGCCACTCCTGTCACTAAAATAGAAAGAAGATAAACTATGTATAAGTTGCAGGAGAAAATCTCTAGTAGCCCATGAGTTGTCCTGGAAAAAAAGGGATGCTGCACATCCTTGAGAACATATACTTTTCTGCCGTATTTAGCAGTTCCCCAAGATCCTTTATTAACTTCATCAGAGGTAACAAAGTATTGTGAGTATGGCATCAGCTTTGCTGTCTGAAGGAAACACTGTGATGGGGGAGAAATCTGGGGCAGCAAAGAGTGGAAGGGGAAGATAGATGTCATCCCAGATCTGGTGGGTGTTGATGGCTGCTGTTGTTGCCCTGTTGAAGGGAGAACAGGTATAGAGAGCAGATTTCGCTGGTCACAGGGGTCCTTAAGTCTTTTCTGCCTTTAAAAACTGTGCTCTCTGAACACCACATCAGGTCAGGCTGAGGGAGTTGGAATGAAAACAGCTAAAGCAGCACTGCAGATGTAAAACGGGTCCTTCATGAAGGGTTCCCTTGGACAGTTTCTTTGCCTGAGGCTGTGAAGCTGATGGTGGCACTGGTGCTGTAGACAAAATTTAAGGTTGCTCAGTGTGTCAGCATGATGGACTGCAAGGTCCAACCTCTGCTGCATGGAACATGTGTGTTCAGATGGTGGCTGTGAACAACTTGAGGTTAGAAACCGCTCACTCTGTGTCTTCCTGTCTAACCTAAACAGATCTTTGTGGTCAGCATGAAGTAAATGATGACCACGTCTTGTCTAACTCTTTCCAACCGGACCCACTATTTGCCTCTAAGAAGTTAAGTAAGAGGTGACGTCGCAGTCTGAGCTAGGGGTAGCTTTCATGTTACGTGGTGCTCAAAAAGTAGGTTACTGGGTCAGGAACAGCAAGTTCTGACTGTTTGCCAGCTCGGCCTTTTTTTTCCCCGCGATGTTTATACTGCTGTGACCTGCCACGCTGAAATGAGTCTAAAATGAACAGGAGCAGTGCTTCAGACCAGCGAGATGGGTGTGATTGAACTTGCCTTCTGTACCTGCATCAGATTATCAGTCTGCAGGACGCTTGCTGTATGGGGCTCCCTTTTTCAAATGAAAAGTAAAGCTAATTGGAATCCAGTGGCTAGAAAAAAATACAGTCCTTTTTAAATGATTACCTTGAAGCCAAAAAACTTTCTAAACTCACTGGAGAGCGAAGAAATGTGGGCTCACAAATTCAGTACTAAGAGAATTTACTCCCAGATCCAGGATTGTGTTAGAGAAGAAGCCTTGGGACATCTGGAAAGTTTGAATCTAGATCAGAACAGTGAATTTTGGGATAACTGAGTTTTGATTACGGTTGTGATCAGTTTGAAATGCCTCTGGCTGTTTGCACTGCTTTGTCCAAAACTGGTTTCTCCCCCACCCCAGGTGTTCTGTCCTTTTAAGCCTCCACAAAGCCAGAGCTCAAGACCTGCTGCAGGACATGGGGACAGAGGGCAGCTGCTGCCAGGATCGAGTCCCTGAAAGGGAGCAGAGTGCCAGGCTGAGGGTGGGAAACCTGACAAAGAATTGCAGCCTCCTTCCCAGCCAGAGCACAGGGGCAAGAGGATGATGGTTGGACTCAATGGTCTTAAAGATCTAAAGGTCTGAAGCATCGTAAACACTGCTATGATTTTGTGTTTCTATGACTGCAGAGGTGAAGCTGACTCAGGCTGCACGTGGGTGTGTACCTGTCCCAAGCACTGGACCCCACAGTCCCTCCTGTGCTGGGTGATGGCAGCCTGGAGCAGATCACTCATCCCGCTGCTGCCATAGGCTCCATCACCCCACAAGTGGAGCATGAAGGCAGCAGCAGTGGCTCCTTCATTTGCAGGGCTGGCACGAGCCCTTTCTGGTCCTGGTCACATCCGGCTGCCGTTAACACCAGCTGCACACAGCTGCACTGCCCCAGCCTTGCAGCTGGACATACAGTGTTATATCCAAAGGGAAATTCCTTTGGGTTGGAGGCAAGTTTTTCTCTTGCTCAGTGCCTTTGTGGCCAGATATCTAGAGCATGATACTGCAGCTCTCCTCCCCCTGGTTAAGTGCAAAGAGTGGGGTACACAAGGAATGGGTGGCCTGGCTTCAAATATTTGAATAATCTCACCAACGAAAATATTACTCAAAGCAAAGCCTCAAGATATGTTCAGTGGCTCGCTGCCAAAGCTGACTTAAGAGGAAACTATGTGGGCCATTCAGTCAAGTGATTCATCAAGCTTTCAGTGCTTCCGAAAACTCATCTAGAGGAAATTAAAGTAAAAAAAAAAAAAAAGAAACAGGATTCAAAGAGAGATTGCACCTCACAAAATCTCTGTCTTAAATCACAGAGAGCTTTCTGCTGCCAGACCAGATGTAGCAGGACAGAGAAAGAACAGCATCGCTTAATGCTCATTGCCAAGCTAAAATGGCATCTAATCACAATGCATCAGCAGCACTCCCAGAAAATGGTCTGTGCAGCCTGTAAAGGCCACCCTCAGCACTCTGGTTTGCACATGCCTCTTCACATTCCTTGTCCACGACTTGAAAATATCTGCAACTGGAGGAAAACTGTGTTGCTCAAAAAAGGGCAAGGTGGGTAATGCAGCTAATAAACACACAAATCTCCATATTTTAAAGCAGGGATCAGCTCATCTTCTTACTGTTTAATGAAATGCAGTCAGACTGCAGTATCTCACAGCAGACCTGTTATTTATGAGACTATCAGCCTCTCAAAGCTGCAAAGGTTCCCCACTGGTGACGGCTCAGCAGGGCCCTGGTTATCACCGCTGACTTACAGTTCCCTCTCTGCTGGCAGTCAGTTCAGCCACTACCAGCGAATGTATGTTAAATCTCACCCCAAAGACCCCAGTCCTGCAAGGTGCCGAGTGTTTGGTGTGGAAAGCAGCATTACAAGAGGCAGGAAGGAGGTGAACATCTCACCCCCTGTGTGCCCCCTCTTTCTTAGAAGGCTGGATCAGATTCTTAGCTGATAAAAGTAGACACGGCTCTGTTGCCTTCAGTGGAGCTGTGCTGCTGTATGCTGGTGCAGAATACAGCCAGGTGTCTGTTCAGAAGCTAAAGCTCTAAAGGTTTAAGGAGAGGCATGCATTTGAAATGCAAAATACCCAGTATTAGTCCTTGCTAGCTTTGTTTCTTAAGGGATTGTGTTGATATTAAATTGTGCTGGAAGTTGACCTGTATGAAAATCCACATCTTTCTCTGGTAGGTTTGCAGGCACTGCACAGCTCGATCCTGCCTTTCCCTTTCCCATGCAGAGTTAGCAAGTGATGGTCTGTTGGTTAGAGAGAGCTGCCACATCACATGTGCTCACTTCTGCTTCTGCCCTTGCACCACTTTGGGGTGTGATCTTATGCAAAGCCTGTAGCTGTGCCTGGCCTTGATTTCTCTCTCTGAAAAACAATGACGACAGCACAATCTGAATGCCTTTACCTATCCTTTTTTTTTTTTGGGTGTAAAGTGACACAAAAGATCAGCAATCCGTGTCTGCTCTGCATTCCCTGCTGCACAAATAGCTCTCCAGCCCAGCTTTGTCACTTCAACAATTGTAGCATTAAAGCAAAAATAAAGCCTGATATTGGGGTTCTGCTTTGGAACTCACAAACCATTATTACAGCAAGGGAATGCCCTAATAGTACTCTGCTTCCAGTCAAAGAACTGATGGAACTAGATGATCTTTAAGGTTCCTTCCAACCCAAACTGTTCTACGGTTCCATGATACTCTCCATGTATGGGATTCTGATATATGAATCTATAGTTACACTTAATAAGATATAACAGTTGCTCAGGGGACTGATAATAGGATACCAAGTCCTTTATCTCTGTGACATGTGTTGAAATCCAGACCAGGCCATTAGCAATTAAAAGGTCTTACCATCTGATGTCTGTCCAGTGACCTGTGCAAAAGGAGCCTCAGCTCAGCAGTCAGTGCATAAACTTTTCAGGTTTTAGATGGCTGGACTTTTTTCTCTCTTTTCTTTTTTTCTTTTGAAGGGAGGAAAGTGTCTTTTTCAATCCCACCCCTGCCTTCTTTAGCACCATGACCAGCTGTTTGTAGGCAGGCAAGCAGCCAGGCAGACATGGGGCTGTGGTGTTTTCCCTCCCTGAAGAAGGTTTTCCAAACCAAAGCTGAAGTATGTTAGACCAAGACCCTCGGGACAGCAGCCAGCACTGGCTCTACTCGTACTGAGTTTGTTTTGGGACTAAGTACACAGTTGTTTTTTCTTGGCATCTTAATACAGCAGCTATTTAAGCATATAAAAATAATAGCTCCTAAAGTAAGGTGCATGGGTTTCCTCTCTTTCTGTCTATATGAAAAATACCCCAAATATTTACTTTCAAGAGTATTTGAAAAATGGAAAAGAAAGATGAAAACATTTACTTATTACTGCACTTTCATTCAGACATAGGCATGTTTGTATTCCATTAATTTGTGGTGAGACTTTATATTATATATATATATATATATATATCTTTCCCATTTATTTATACCTGCTAAGATTTTTTTTCCGTCTGAAAACTGCCAACAAGTGAAAGGCTCCATAGTTATCATTCATTGTGACAGGTGCTGTGGGAAAGGAGGTATTTTCTTTTTCTGTCCTCAAAACAAGGCCATGCTAATGTTCACACACAGATGTTTGTGTTTGAGAGAGTTTTATAGCAAGAAAGACCATTGTTACCAATGGCTGGCCAAGCACAGAATTCAAATTCTCTGTGAGCTGAACCCAGGTCTGTGACTCGCAGCTGGGGTTTGAGCAGTCCCCTCTAAGTGGTGGGAACTAGGGCTTCTCAGGGGCTGGCAGCCCCATTTGGTGCTCACGTGTGACCAAGTGAAACTGGCTGGTTCCTCTGCCACCTTCCTTCACCCCACTGGGAACACCAAGGAGGATTCATGGCTGCCCTTTTCTGTAGGACTCGGAGCCTGGCACTGACCTCCCCAGACCACAGCCACCTGAGATCCAACCTCTGCCGTGGTCCTCACCAGCTCCAGAGGAAGGTTCCACCTCCCCCACCTTCAGGCTCTTGTGAAACATCACCAGTTTTGAAAGAAAATGGAAAGCAGAGAAGAAGAGGACACAACTGAACCCTAATTGCCTGGAATATTTTAGCAAACACTGCCACTTCCAAGCTGCTCTTGAGCCATGTCTTTCTTGGTGGAGATCTGAGTCCTGGAAGATTCCCTCCAATGGGAAATATTTCAGTGATAGGACATTGCTTCTCTTTCCTCTGATCTGAAAAGTGCACCTACTCCCAAATATAGGTCCTAAGGAACACTTGGCAAATGGCATGCCAGAACAGCAGGACTAGGAATCTCCCACTTCCCTTTTCTCAGTACCTCTGGGAGCTTTGAATCCTTTCATCAGAGTTCACCCCTCTTGGACAACCACTGACATACCCATCAGCACAGCCTGTATCTCTTGGGAAGGAAATGCAAACAGACTCAGTGAGCCGGATTGCTGGCTGATGTGTATTGCTGCTGGTCTGCTCCTGGTGCTTCACACCAATTGAAATCATGGCACAGGCGTCCCTGCAGTGCTCCAGTAAGCTCCACAATTATTTAGGTTTTATCTTGTAGTCACCTCGGGATCTAAAACTTTGGCCCAGAACCTTTAACTTCATGAAAACCAAGCATGAGAACTGGGGATTTCTCCCTTTCCCATGCATTTATAATACACTGTGGTGTTCCAAAAATTGGGGAGTGTTTTCTTTCTGTGTTAGTAAGGAGGACCCCTCTTATACCAAGAGAAGGCTGGTAATACAATCTCCCTAAGTTTGTAGAGGGCAGTTTCTAACAAATTCCTTCATCTCTTTATGTAAGTTCTGACCTGGTGCACCTGCCTGAGCTCCCAGATCCAGGTGGAAAGATTAGCTCAAGTGCAGAGCACGGTGGCTGCTGGAGCTATGTGAGCTGTTCTCACATGAAGAAACCCTGCCCTACATTAGACTCCTAGAAGGAATCATGGACTCACTTGGAAACTTTTGCAGAAATCAAGGTTGGATCCAGCTTTGCTTTTCAAGCTCAATGGTGGCCACACCAAATCTATGCTGCTTCTATGGCCAGCACCTCCATTATCCCTGCGCTGCACCCACTCACAGGTCCTGTTCCACCCCTCCATCTGTTCCCCAGGACTCTGCACTTGGTGTAGCTAAACTCTTTAAAGAAGCTAAGTTGAACCTGATCCAGATATCCCAGGCAGACACCAGCTCTGTTGCCTCCATGACCATGGCATGGCTAATCCCAAACTCCGAGTGACTGCCTACAGGTACCTGAGGTGATGCTGAGCAATGCTCCTGGAGACAGGAATGGTGCTGATGGACCTCATTACTCAGAGCCCAGGGGTGTCAGTAGTCCCACTACGTCCATTCCCTCTCTGGTGTTTGAAATGTAAGTCAGCTAACACCTGGAATACCTGTCTGTGACATGGGAGGTGGTTTGCAGAATTTACATCAGGATATAATTAATATATCTGCACAGAGAATTCCTTGCTGAATATTTTTGTTTCAGATTTTGGAACTTGCCAAAGGAAAGGAGATTGAGAATCTCTACTTTGAATGAACTAGAGATTTGAATTTTCTTCCTCTCGGGGTTTGCTATCCACCCATCCATACAGACTCTTCTTAGACTGTTCTTGTGTTTTTCCCTTTTTGTATTGAGCAGTCTGAGCTGATGATGGACAGAGATGGCATTAAGATAAGCACATGTACTGTACACAGAAGGATCACAAGCATCCTCTTGGATGCCCTTAATATAATGTTCAGCTCTTTTGATGGTTGAAGAAGGCTGTGATCCAGATCAAATCCTGAGATCAGCTCTTGGCATGCTCACCTCTCAGCAACTTCCCAGATGCTCAGTGGTGCTACTCCAGATGAGTTAAGTGGACAAAGTCAAGCTTGAGCATTAGACACGTGCTCTTAATTGCAGCAAAATATGGTGGCTTTGTGTTTTCGTTTTTTGTTATGAATAGGAAGTGATCCAGGCAAATGAATTCTAGAGTAGGCTTTTTTTGCATTTTTTGGCCACCACAGGGAGCAATTAACCTTTTAAATACTAGACTCATAGAAAACTCTTAAGAGCTCACAGAAGGCTATCTTTATGCCTGTTGTTTCTGGCTATTTAATTGTCCCCCATGAAGCACCATGTTAGGTAGGTTAGCTGGAAATTGGGAAAATCAGCCATTTTCAGGGAGAGTTTGAGCATGGTTGCGGCATTTAGTCACCTTGCCTCCAGATTTGCCAAAGCCCAGAGTGAAGGAGTAGTGGACAAGTGAGCACAGTGAGCTCTGAACAGCCTCTTGCCTGGGCTGTGTGGCAACCAAAAGTGGTTTTATCTATATTTCACCTGAAATTGTATAAATCATTCTCTTTTCTACTCCTTGTTCTCACCCCTTTCAATTTTGTGTTGCCTGATAACAAGGTTTGAAATGGGGCTGGCATTGCAGGGAGCATGTCCAAGGGAGGCTGCCTGGCTCTGGGGGCTGCTCTTGGAGCCGCAGCCGAGCCGACGTGCAGCAGCTCAGGGCTCTCTGACTGCTTGAGGGATTTGATGGCTGAGGAAGAGCCACTAATTCCAGCTCCGTGTCTGAATCCCAATAGGAATAATTGCACAATGCCCACCTGAAGAGCCCCCTGTGATTTTGGTGGCCTCTCCTGCAGTAGGTCAGTGTGTCCTGCACTTCTGCTACTTCCCTGCTGCCTTTTGCCCCAGGCTTGGCCGGGCTTACCCTAGTGATGTGTGGTTGTCTGTCTGTCCGGATTTTCCATTGCCCTCTGTGTCTCCCTCAGCTGAAAAACTCTGCTTCAGTCTTTTAGGACTTCATTTCATTCCTCTGTGGCTTGGGGTTTTTTGCAGGCAGGGCACTTGCCACTGTTGCTCTGACACAAGCAGGCAGGGGTTACTTAACTACCCACATCCTCTCAAAATAGAAATTCACAACCCTGCAGTACTTAGACGCATTTTCATTAGTGTATATATAGTGAGCTTTCTTCCAGCTATTCCAGTCTATTAATAACAGCTCCAAACCTTTGGTTTGCCCAAGCATTTAGGAAAATTCACTTTTTCCAGACAGGGGCTCTTGGTATTTCTGTACTCTGAGATCGGAGATGCCATCCTGTTCAAGTGCTTGGTGATGGAGAGAGGGTACATGGCTCACTCACCCAGTTCTTTCTTTCCTGTGATCTGCCTTTTCCCGAGGAGCACAAAAATACATCCTTTACTTACCCTTTAACTAAGAACTGACCACAGAGAAGAGGACAGAGAGGAAAATTTGGATATACATTAAAGTGTAGGAAATGGCAGGGAGATAGAAAAAATAGCGGAGACAAAAAGGTGGAAAGAAGGTGCCTTTTTGTTGTGAAGGGATGAGCTGAGAGTCAGCTTTCAGATGCTTTTAAAATAAGGCATTCTCCTGGAAAATACAGATCCTGATCGATTCCAAAACCCTCAGGGATTTTTGAGGTCAGAGCTCCCCTGGGAAAGGGGACCAAGTAAACTGAGCAGCAGTGCCATTTGCAAACGGGATTATTACTTTTCAGTGAGAAATGCTACCAAAAGGTTTCCTAGAGTTCTGCTTGAAGTTTCAAGTAAAAATGTTCTTTTGTTATTTGCGCCATGAAAAACTAAGGAGAGGTTCTTCAAGGGTGGATAGCGAGGCTTGCCTTGGATGGTTAATATAAGTAGAAATGCATGGATGATGCAGGGAGGACCAGCTCTGCAGGGGGTGTGATTCACACAGACCCTTCTGCTCCACACTGGCGAGGGGCTGTTCTGAGCATCCTGCGGCCCCACAGTGCCTGTGGGTCATTTGTCCCTTTTGCCTTTCCATGAGGTTCAGGCCCCAAGCAGGGAAGTTTTTCATTTCCCTGATGTTTCACTGACACTTTCACAGAATCATAGAGTGGTTTGGGTTCTAAGGGACCTTAAAGATCACCTTGTTCCAACCCCCCAGCCATGGGCAGGGACATCTTCCACTAGACCAGGCCACTCAGGGTCTCATCCAACCTGGCCTTGAACGCCTGAAGGGATGGCGCAGCCACAGCTTTTCTGGGCAACCTGTTCCAGTGCCTTACCACCCTCACAGGGAAGAAATTCATCCAATATCCAATCTTAACCCTGCTCTTTTTCAGTTTAAAGCCATCCCCCCTCGCCCAATCACTCCATGCCCCTTTCAAAAGTCCCTGTTCAGCTCTCTTGTATCCCTACTGGAAGGTGCTATATTTCCTCTGCATGCTTTCTAGCACTTGCCATAACCCAGCCCTGAGATGTTTGCAGCCTGTGAGGTTCCCTCCCTCTCTGGCCTTTCTTATTTCTTTACTCACAGCTGGAAAAGTTTAGTTGACACACAGGCTGATTCCTGACAATCCAAGAAAAGGCTGCACTATCCATTTGTCTCGGGGTCACAGTTCAGCCCCTGATCTGGCTCTGCGGTCTTGCTGCTTATTTGCATTTTTCTGTACATACTTTTTCCATTTCCAGACATTAATCTTTCTTTGTTAAGACTCTACCCCATGCTGAACAGACAGGAGGCGCAGATGGCTTGATGCAGGTTTTGGTTTAGGGTTTTTCTACTCTTTAATTTCTGCAGTCCATTGAACAGGAGCAAAGTTACATAAATATTAAATATATTATTTTCAATGGAAATTGCACCTGCTTAGCCTAACCTTAACTACTTGCCTAGTGCTCGGGAACATTTCAACTTTATTTTCGTGTGTAGCATTTGGTTGTTCTGAGGAAGGGATGGTGCTCCTTCTCTGCTATGGAAATCACCTCAGGCTGCTTGGTTCATCTCAGTTGGTTCCCCCAAGGATAATTTTAGGAGATCGTTTGAAAGTCCTTTCTCCTTGGCACTTCTTAAAACAGCCTTCATGCTACCAGAAATCAACTTCAGCATCTGCTACAGAATTTGTGTTTCAGTCTTTTAATGTCCAGTCAATGGAGATACTTTGGGTACCCATGAACTATAGGTGAACACCTAAAGTAGCTCATGGAGTATGTGTTCTGAGAGTATTTCCTGTCTTTATTACTGAGCAAGAAGTAAGAGGATGCAGCCCTGGGCTGATGATCCTCTCAGGCTTGGCAGAGCAGATGCCCAAAGCCTCATCGCACTCTGGATCCGGGCCAGTGCCCCAGGGACGGTCTCTTTGCAGGCTTCCCTGGGTCATCCCTGCCAGGTGACCACAGACAAAAGAGGAGACAACCCAGCCACTTGTACCTTCCTTCTGAGGGATGGATTGTCTCCTCCGTTTTGAACCCAAGATGTGGCTTAGCCAAATGCTACTCGCCAGTCAGGGCAGCGCATTTCAGAGACGGGCTCAGTTTTGAGAATGCTGCTGAAACTCCTTGTGAGAACTTACAGAATAGAGTTTAAATTTCCTCAGGCACTTGATCTCTTCCCTGGTTGCAAGATTTCCCCCTGTGGTGGGTGAGGCAGGTGCTGTGGCAGTGATGTTGTTCTTGCAGGGGGCAGCTGCTCCGGGCTGCTCTTTGCAGAGCTCTGGTGTGGTACCCCCACAGCCCCACTCCCTGCTCACTAAACTGCCACTGGCAATTGGGACTGCTCCATTATATTTTAAAAAGCTGGTTAGAGGCCTGATTTATAAAACACAGATCTGTCACACTAACAATGTAGATTTTTAATATACTCGAGCTTTAAAATCATCTGTTTTGACTTTTTCCAAAGTTTTCTTTTTGGCAGCTCAATTGCAGTGCTCCCTACTGGGACTGATTTATGGGGAAGGAAGGACACAATGTACTTACAAGTGTAAATGGTGTATGTTTATTCCCCTGAATGGAATAAGTGGCAAACCCAGAGGTTAAATAAGATAAGTTCATCAGCTATGTACTTTTAAATTTCTTCACACCAATTATGATGAAGTTCTGTACTTTTGTGTCAGTTTCGGCATATAATAATACTGGGTGTCATGTAGCTTTTATACTAATTGCAGAGAGTGAGGGCACTTATCCCAGCTCTGAAATACAGAGCTCATTAAAATGTGATTGAAGGCATTTTATATCAATTGTTGTATTTTCTATTTGTATTCAAAATGGCCAGCTTCATTATATGGGGCAAATTCAAAATAGTTCTGCTGAAGTCAAAAAGCCCAAATTTACACCCTCAGAAACACAAAATCAATCTCTCCAAAGTGTTCTCGGAAAACTTGAGTTTCTTGTTTCTAGATGAGTTCATTTATGTTATTTCAGAAGAAATTTTTTACAAATACAGAAAAAGAGAGAGGGAAGGAGAGTTCCTCTTTCCTACCTCATAGCCCTAAGAGACTGGGCAAGTGGGGGCCCAGAGTCAGACAGAGCCCACAGTACATGGGACAGGTCAGGATGCAGAGAGGGGTGGGCACTGGACACTGGCACGGCCCAAGATCACGATGCAAGTCCCAGTGCTGGCTTCATCAGTTCCTCCGTGCTGCTCATCCATCCATCCAAGCCAGCGCAGTGTCCTGCCCACTGCTGCCATCTCCAGCTCTGCAGAGAGGTTTCATGAGAAACCAGCTGTGTTTTAGCCACTGCCCACTCCTCTGGCCACTGCAGAGCTGCTCTGGCTCCATCCCATCTTCCATGCATCCTGGTGCTCATCTCGGCTGTTGTGGCATAGTCTCTCTGTCAGCTTGAACTCTGCTTGTACCCTTTCCCTTCTGGGCTTAGAGATCCATGTTTTGGCACATCCTCTTGAACAGCTTCGCCCAAGCGTGAAGGGAGGCATGGCTCTGCTCTGCAGTGCTGCAGTGCCGAGGGACTCTGGCAGCAGACGTGACCCTGCAGGTTCCCATACAGCTGGGTTTGCATCAAGGTTCAACTCGCCCTTTTGCTATGCATTGGAGTCCGTCTGCTGCTGGGGGGTGCTGACTGCGTATAGTCCAGGCTTGCTGGGGACATGATGAACTTCTGTCCTTCTCAGTTGGTTTGTAACTGGTCACTGAGGTCTACACTCCCTTCTGGAAGTTTGCAGGAGATTGTTTTTTCGCTTAGTGACCACCTTATGGACCCTCTTGTTTGGTTTTGGTTTCATTGCTGAAGGTTTCACATTGGTCCCTGGTTATAAGAATGACAGTCATCAGGTTCAGGGCTGTATTTTCCCTTCTGCCGTTGCCATGAGCACAGAAAATCCAGTGCCAGGGCATAGAGAAGGCAATAATACTGAATCCAGAAAGTGCATCCTCCTCCCATTCCCTGCCCCGTCCCAGCTACTCTGTGCAAGAGCAGGATAGGAGTTGCTGGGTGCAAAGTGGCTGGCAGAAGGGACTGGAGCCATGAGGCACAGGGGGATAGTCCTCTGAATTTCCCAGCGTGAGATTTAACCCTGAGCCCAGCAGTGATATAACTCCAGTACTTACAGCTCTTCCATTGCTGGAAGAAGTCAGAGTTATGGTTATAATTAAAAGGTTCCTGAGCTGGGAGTCAGTGCTGGCAGAGAGTTTAGGTGTCCCTCCAAAGGCTGCTCTTGGGGCTGGCTGCCTGCCATCAGCATGATGCCACTCATCCAGCCCTCAGATGGATTAACCATCAAAAACAATAGTAGAAAAGGCTTCTCTAGCCTTCATAGGTGCAGTCCCAAGGGTGCTGGAGGTGGCACAAGGATGCTCAGGAATGGCTTCTGCTCCCATTTACAACTCTGTGGGACATTTGGGTTGGTTGTTACCATCAGCAGCTGAGAAAGATCTGCTGCATGTCACTTGGGACTTCTTTCATCTTCATGGTTGCAGCTAATACACACTTTTGTCCCTGTATAACCCACTGAGAATTTGATCAACAGTTGACATACTTTGCTGCCAGACCATCACAGGGAAACAAAACTTAAGATGTTACCAGTGTACTCATTTCTTGTCCCTATGGCAGTGAATACCTGGGCTGTGCTGAAGCCCATATACTGCTTAATTCTTTTAGCTACCTGCCTTAAGACCTGTCTCTACTCAGAAAAGATAGGCCAGAGGAGGGAGAGAAGACACAAATTGTCCTTCTGCCTGATCAAGCCCAGCAACAGTCTTGTCCTCTGGTGAGGAATACTTCAGAGTACAAAGGTCTGCATGCAGACTCCTTTGAAATTACTGGGCTTAAAAGTCCATGAACAGGAATTCAGTTCTTTCCTCACTTTGTTATTTCTCTTCATAATTTATGTTATGTGAACACAGAGAATTGTGGTAAAAACATATCTTAAACACCAAAAATCAAATAAATGTAACCCAAGAAGGAAAGATCACAGCATTCATCCGGGGCTGAATCATGTCCTCTTTCCCTTTCCCAGTTGCATTTTTAAGTCACCAACAAATTACTAGGCTGTTCATTAGTCAGATGGCTTCTCTTTTTCTAGGAAGGCAGTGCAGGAAAATAAGATGTTCCTTCCTTTTCCAAATTACAGAAGAAAAACTTGCTGTCTTTATGCAAGCTGACTAGTAAAGTTTTGCAAGGCTGCTACTGCAAGTACTGCTCAAAAAGAGTACTCCAAGCTTTGGCTATATACATAAATATATATATGTATGTTTTATGTTCATTACAATTTAAATACACAGGTGCAATACGCATTTCAAAATAAAATGCACCATCAAAAAACAATTTCCTGCCCATTGTAGAGGGTCTGTAAAGATAATGGAATAAACCCACTTGCAATTGTTGTTTTGCAGCAAGTGCTGGTACATTTTTAAGCTACTGACAAGCCTGTTAAATAACTGGCCATCTTTTAAGCTCAGGCACCCTGGAGTGTAGGAGGCGAATAATTCTCAGGGGGGATTTAACACAGTTATGTAAAATAATCTGAAGCCATCCTGGTTGCTCCAGAAAGATTGTAATTAAGCATGCGGTTGTTTTTTAAATGTCTGCTATCATCAGTTGATTCTTTTTTGCAACAAAGCAAAACAAAAGTCTTTTTCTCATTTGTTTGAGAAGCGGTTTCTGTTCCTCTCATGAAGAGGAAGAGGATTCGGACATGTTGCTGAATGCTCTGCTGTCAGTCTGGGTATTTATGTCACAGAATATCTTTTGAATAGTAATTTTTAACATCTGATTAATCTTCCATTCTGTTTGAGCAGAGAAGCACTGTCATGCTGGGCTGGGTGCAGAAGGGTCTTAGCACTCACTAACCAGTGTCATCCTCTGTAAGGGCTTGCAAGCAAAATCCCCAGGGTTGGTGTTCAGCCTTGCCAGTCAGGAGCTTGGCAGCTGCTTAGCTTAAAGTTGGGGGAACAGATTTTTTTCCATAGGAGCCCATGACAAGTAGATTTTATGGCAATCCTCTGGCATCCTAACATGTAGCTAGGATACACACAGAGAGCAGCCCATGTACCCTCCCTCGCTGTGTCCCTGTGCAGGGTGAGGAGGGGACCCCTGGACCAAGATGAACCTTGTGCATTTTTTTACCTTCTGGTTTAACCCATTTCTCTCCCGTGTCCCCTCACTATGTGTCTTCTGCCTCCTTGTTCACCCCCTGCCCTCCACATTACAAGTTCTTTTATATCATGGATAAAACAGCTTTTGGATTAACCTGGCCGTATCATGATTTAAAGAGAAAATCCATCTCCATGCCAGCTGGCTGGGCTGGGAGTTTGGCTATCTGTGCCATTGCATCAGCTGCCACCTGTGCCACACATCTAAGAAGGAAACCCTCAGCTTGTGTTTGATAAGCTCCTAGCCAAGGCAGATAAGCCACTGTGCTGCTGACAGTCTCCCACAGCTGCGTCGTTAAACCACGGTGGCCAGAGTGGAGGGAGAATTGTGGAATTTATTAACTGGTACCCAGTTTTTTTAGTGATGCTGCTGGTTTTTTATTTGACTATAACTAAAGCAGAACTTCTCACAGATGACTGTGTTTAGGGTCGTTTGGATGCCCTGCAATATGTTCACATATTTTCCACTGCTGAATGAAAAGGAGAAAATGAATGTGATACTTGTTGTAGGTGTCTGTCTTGCTTGCGGATGGTCTAGATTTCTGCATAGCTGCTTCTCTGTTACATGGGGCTTTCAGATTTCACTATTGATTAGAGTGGTTTCTTTTCTAATTAAAAGAATTCCCAAGTCTAACTATTGACTTGGACAGTAAATGTGCCGAGTTATTAAAGATAACAGGCTTTAGTCAGAAAATATGGTACCCTCTCTCGCAAAAGAGGTCAGTGTAACTCGAGCAAAAGAGTGTCCTAAAAATCAGAAAACAAGCAAAGGAAACGAGAAAGTAGGAGCCAGGCAAATGCTGCTTATGTAATCACAGCAAAGCAAGTAGGACAGAGGAGGGAGCGGGCAGCCGAGCTCAGCTTTCGCCTGCCTGCTGCTCAGGGCAAGGCACGACTGCACGTGTGGCTCGTGTTCCTTCTGTGTGGGGGCTGATGTCACCCAGGCAGCCTGCATGGCTAAACAGAGGGCGGATGTACTTGCCCGTGGTGAAGGGATACTGATGGGAAAGCGTCTCTTTTTGGGATGAACTTTCACAGGGCCTCAGCGAACAGCTGCTTGTGGTAGGTCCAGGGGGGTTTGAAGATACATTTCAATCTCTTCTGTAAAATGTTCCTTCTCAGCTCTTGACACACCTCCCCAAAATATTACAACAGCACGACCATTTCTGGAAAACAGAATTTCCTGCAATGAGGTTGAAGTCACCGGGCAGCCTCCCATGCCTTGCCCAACAGACTGCCATGGCAAGAGAAGTTGCGTGCAATCTTCGTGCCTCTGAGTCAAAGTCTTTGAAGAAGCCTTTCTCTCTCCACTGTTTCTAGAAACAAGTCAGCACAATTAACTGGGAGTAAGCATTGAGTTCTTAAATAATTCAGCTTGGTTGAGATGAATCCTGCCCTAGGGAGCCTGATTTCCTGAGGTAATGTGTGATTACCCTTGTTGGAAGTTATTCACACCTCTGGGCATAGGTCTTGTATGTGGTTCTCAGTGTGTAGTGATAGTTACAGGACTTGCAACATTTTATTTGTACACTCACATCCATCGCCTGGGGACATGAAATTCCTGCTTATAAGGGTCAATAGACAGGTGTTTGCTGCTGGGCAAACAGAAATGAGTGCAGTCAGCAATGATGATTCTAAGATCCAGCCTTGGCACTGGGGGAGTGATTTGTAACTCTGCTTGGTCTCAGGCACATGGAGGCACTGGGCCCCTTTGATGCTGAAAAACACAGAAGAAATCAGCAGTCACGACCCATAGGAGTGTTGAGTGTAAGGTGGTGCTGGAGGCAGTGGTGGATCCAGTGAGCAGTGGGAGAAAGGCAGGATGACCAGGAGGTGTTGCCAGGGTGGCTCCGAAGGGTGTCTGAGCCTTTGTGATGCAGCTGCTTCTGAAATCCTCCCTTTCACAGTGACACCAGGGTTGCAAACAGTAAGGTTTTAGTAAACACACACCCATACATGGAAGAACCAAATGTGGTTTCGGTCCTGCTCTCTTCACGTCATTAACTGGTCTTTCTTTCCGTTCTCCACCTCAATTTTTTCAATTTTCCTATGCTTCTAGAGAGCTTTGCCTTATATCAGATGACTTTTTCCACTTCCTTGTATAAATTTTACCCTTGTCTCCAGTCCTGAAGTATTTATAGCTCAATGGCACACATAACCATTGGGCATACAGTAATTTCTCTTTGAATACTTTCCATATCTCTCCTGTGTGCTTTTCCACCCACACGTGTTCCATTGCCTTATCCCGAAGGATGTCTTTATTCCTCCTTTATGCTTTTGGTGTCTCTATTGTTTTTTTTCATGTCTTTCTTCTTGATGGGTTGGGTGTTTTTGCACATCACACAGCTTGAAAAAAAATTTCCCTTCAGACTCTTCGACTGAACCAAATCTTACTCATCTGATATGCACACAGGCTGAAATTCAGTCCTGAGTAAAAGAGCAACCTAGCTGCTGCAGGGAACAGATTTATGAAGAATTTTTGGGACAAAGGCCTCAGATTGGTCTCTGCTCAGGGAGTAACTTCATCCTCAAAAGAATCCCACTGGCCACAGCACAGTTGTGACCTTGAGGGTTGTAATTGTACCTAGATTTTCTTCGTGGCATTTTCTTTCCTATGGTATTTTTGTACCAAAGCAGAAAACTGATTTTTTTTTTTTTTTGTAATGATGTCAAAGTTTTTCTGATGAGAAAGAGAGTATGATGGTGATTCAAATTGTGCAGTTATTTTTTTCTTTGTTTTTTATTTAGCCCTGTAAGGTAATACTAAGGGAATAACTGCCTATGGCAAACACGTGGGTGTGGGCTGATAGAGAATCATGCATCGCAAGAAACAGATGGGAAGGCAGGCTCACAGAATTGAAAGTAATGACTCTGGATGAGACTTTAAGAGTCACAGTTAAATAGTCACAGTGCATTAGTTAGAAGGACTACAGTCAGGGATATTAAGTGATATTACTTATGTTCATGCAAGCCTTCCTTTAATTCAAGAAGGATGATGAAAGTCTGCAGAGGAACAAGAGTGACAGAGGGATTGGAAGATGCAGAAGTTGGTAAAGTGTCCACAACTTCCACCAGCTGGGCTTGCCAAAGAAAAGGCTTAGGGCTGACTTGACTGCAGTCTAGAAAGTGCTAATATTCCCTACAATTAATATTTCTGAGTAGGGAGTCCTCCTATTTAGCACATAAAGGCATTATGAAAGTCAGCGTCTGGAAGGTGAAGTTAGAATTCCCAAATCAATTCAATTTGCACAGATCATTGTGGCTCACCAGAGATCAGATCAGATCCTCACATGCAGGGCAGTTCCAAACGCAGACAGACAGACATTTTAATGTGCTGTTGGCCAGCTCAAATGTGCTCCAGCCAGAGACACTGGAAGCATATCCTCGGGTACCTCCACGTAAGGACAACATGGAGTGGCCAGCAGTCACGGGCCCCACAAGTTGGTGGCATATCCAATGCTCTGTGTGTGCTCGAGCACTAGTTCAGGGAGGAGTTACTGCAGGCATTGCATGTGCTGCATCAATTCTTAGAGCCCTGATGGGATGGCCAAGATAGATTTAGCTTATAGGCAATATTCCCTTTGCAAAGAAATGCTGCAAGAAATATAACACTCTTTGGCCTGATTTGTCAAAGATAAAGAGTGCCAAGAACGATTTCCAATTTCCTTAGCATTTCTGAAAATCAAGCCATAACTAATTAACCCCTGCATGCCAATGGGCTTAATTATTTTTTCCCACTTGATGTAAAAGAGGAAAAGGGAAACTTCAGGCTTCTCAAAACTTTGCAGCAAGTTTGTGGCATGGTCAGAACTTGGAAGATCCTGAATTATTGCCCCACCACTACTTCTTCCCCTTTTCTAATTGACTGAGCTTTTACCATCACCAGTGCAACATATTATATAGCATAGACCATACAAGCTACAGGACAAACCCCAGGAAAACCCCCGACTGCATTCCCATTCAGAGCTGGGATATGCCAGCCAGGAGCACATCCTGCCTTTAATTACACTGAAGAGGTCTTGGTGATTTGGTGTCCTACATCAGTATTAGGAAGCTTGGGCATTGAATTGCTATAAATCAGGAGCTTTGCTGCTCTCACAACAAGCCCAGTGGGAGCCTGACTTTCTCAAAGAGCTTAATTAAAGAGTGCTTATTGTCAGCTCACCCCTGTAGCCCATTAGAGCTCCGCAGAGATTTCTGTTCTCCAACATCATTGTGAAAAGTGGGACAGTCCTTGCTTCTTAGGAAGCTCTGTGTTCATAATCACTTCCTCTCATGTCAATACGGTCCTGGTGATCTTATAGTCATGTTGCAATTAGTTGGTGATAGGTGTGAGCAGGACATATCTGAATAACTGTTTGTGGAGATCCTATTGGCCAGACAGTTATTCAGCAGTCATAATTTTGCTCCTAGCTAGTACTTTCTCTGGCTGTATCTCAGTGTGCTTGAAAAAGCAAAACTAATGTGTGACATTTCCAAAAAGCAACAATTTTCTTTCCGCAGAAACACGTACATCCCTGCCCTCTGAAGGATGCAGCCCCTTGTGATTTACAGGGAGAACCCAAGTTCCCCTGTCATTAAGGCCCTTTGGAACATTACTCACTTTTGGCTTGAAATCCATGTCACGGTAGAGTTGCGCTGTAGTTAAATGAATTATTCAGACTGTAACCTCTGCTGCTTGCTAGAACCAGCTTCAGTTTTTTCTGTGCATAGGGCTGGTGTACTTAGGCCCCAATCAGTCTCGTCCACCTTCAACGGGCTATTTGTATGTGCTTTATCACTGATAAAGCAGCTGCCATCAGACATCAGGATGCACAGTCAGGGGAACGGGCGAAAAGAGAGGGGTCAGGTTGCACTGCACATGGTGCAAGGCCTCTTGTGGGTCGGTTCCTTCCCAGGCTTGTCCCACCCGCTTCCCAAGCTGAAGCCATCAGGCACAGTCATCACCATGTGTGTCCCAGGAGTGCTGAGGAAGAGTTTTTAGATTTCATTCAGAATGGACACTTCCCCCCATTGCACAGGCATGAACAGCCACCTCCCTGCACGCTGGACTTGGGCAGTGTTGCAGCCAGGCAATCCGGGGATTGCACAACTTCTGGTTCTGCTGGCTAACCCACATCCCAAAGGAGCTGAGAGGACAAATTGATTCAGGTTTGTCCATTACTAAGTATTATTTCCCAATGCATTTATGGAGCCATCCTACCTCCAAATTTCAGCCCAGAGAGGTCAGAGATGTTTGAAGGCTTCAAAAGAAATTTTGGACAGCAAAAAATGAGAGGAAATCTCATGGATCTAGACTTTGCAAGTCCTTCTTAGAACTTTCACATCCTTCATGATTGCAGCTATAAATCAATCTAGTATTAATTAAACTCTGGCCAACTAAATGTGCCAGTAAGATTAAGGAGCAAAGTGTAGGCTGTCATCCTGCCAGTGGCTATTTCCCATGCAAAACTGACTTTAACAGAGACATCTGAGAGACAGGAAGTTTTTTGCAGTGATACCACACAGAAAAGACTCCTCTGACTTTTGTTCTTTGTTATTACAGTAGTGTTTCAAACTTGCTGAGTTCTTGTGTTCTTCACTCTGTGCTAAGCAGTCCCTAAATTGTTTTCATTATATTGTGTCATCATTGTCTTCCTGATGTCTGCTTCCCCACCCAGGCGGTGTTCACAGGATCCTCATGGAGAGCAGGAGTTTATCCTAGACAATAAGTGGCCCTGGGAGGGAAGTTTTGCCTGTCAGCAAGTGATACACTGTAATATGTAAAGCTGGCAGCCGCTTGGTTGTAGCTCATGGCTCATGGTGGTTTGCCCACAGTCCCTCACCCGGCTGTTTCATTGTGATGTCTTCTGTGCACGTACCCATCTGTCCAAACACAAACTCTTCCACTGCCTTTTGGCACAGGTGAAGCACTGCAAACCCCACCCGCACACCGTGCCTTAAATGCCTGCAAAAACAAGTGACTTTCTGGCATGAAGGAAACCCTTTCCTTCCCTGGCACTCTGAATACAGCAGATGCTGTGCCACAGGCCTCAGGTGGCAGCTGCAGCAAGCCAGGTTTGGAAACCAGCTCAGGGGATGGAGCAAGGGAAGTGCCACCCCTGGGCAGGCACACCTGCCTGTGGCAGAGACGGGGCCTGAGCAGGGATGCCCAGGGAAGCAGGATTTCCCCATGCAGCCTAATCATTTTCCTCAGTGGAACTGAGGAGCAAGTTTGACTCATCAGGCACATGGAGATGGAGATGCCCAGAGTCCTGGCGAAGGGAAAGGAAATGCAGCTCCAGTCCTCCTGGTGTGAAAGTGGTCTGGTTTTGCAAAAGAGGTGGGCTCCTGGCTTTGGAGAGGGGATGTTAAGCAGCAGAAGTTCCTGGGCTGGGTCTGGTGGAGTATCCCTTGGGATGGTACCCAGTGACTGAAGAGAGCAACTTCTGAGCAATGCACGTAATGAGTGATGAAAATATAATTGCCAGCTCACTTGGGCATAATAATATACTTAGATAAAGACCCAGCCAAAGCAAACCAGCCCATTTTTTTAGGCCAAACCTCTCCGTATTCTCTGTTACCAGAGGAAAGGATGTTCCCCTGCTTAGTTTTTAAATGTTCAGTGGTGCTGCTTCTCTGCCAGATCCTGCAGTTCTGATTTGCCATAGCTCTGCCTGCTCCATGTCATTTTTTGTATTGGGTCTATTAGTTTTATTCTGTAATGGATCAAGTAACTAAAAAATGCATGTTCTGTTCTGAATATATGCTATTGTGCCCAGAGAGGTTGTGGAGTCTCCTTTTGTGGTGATATTCAAAACCCTCCTGGATGTGACCCTGTGCGAACTGCTCTGGGTGAACCTGCTTCAGCAGGGGAGTTGGATTCTATGATCTCCAAAGGTCCCTTCCTCCCCAGCCATTCCATGATTCTGTGATTTACTCTGCTCTAGTATCCTCTGTGCTTTGTCACTTTTCATCAGATGAATTTAGGACTCAGCTGTCCTTTTGGAGAAGGATAGGGACAGGCTGCTCAAGGGTGTGTACATTAGACTTCTCAAACCAGGCCAGTTGTGTCCCATATTGAAGGATATTGATTAACTTTGATGGTGCCTGAAATGTGTTCCTGCATTAGCAATGCTCTACATACTTTGCAAACTTGTGGTGCTGTAGCAACACCTGGAAGTGTGTTCTTGAGAAAAACCCTGCATTTGGCATGGTGGGAACAGCAGGCAGCAGTAGTGAGGTACATGGGAAGCGATGTAAGGAAGTGATGGGCACACACCAATGTCCTGGCAGCACTGAAGGCAACACTGCATGTGTGTATCTGCTGGTATGAGCCTTGGGGGCCTCTCCCTTCCCTCCTTACGGTGGGTCTTCTAAAATCTCCAGAGCTCTCTCTCTTTTACATGCAATTTTTCACACACTTGCCTACCTCCTTCAAACGAAACAATCAACCCTCTGAAGTTTTATGTTATCACCTTTCACTGAAAATTAGCACCTGATAATTTTCACTGAAAATTCTACCTGATTGGCTAAGTGAACAAGTTTCAGACTCCTGGAGTTTGGCTGTTCCTTTCCCCCAAAAAGGCTTAAAACTGAAAGCTCTGCTTCATTTATTAACCATCAAACCAGAAATTAAGATCTAAGAGCTTGAGTACACTGCATGTCACAGTACTTCCTATCAGTACACACCCAAAGCTACTCCTTCATACCCACTTTAACCACCTTATCTATGATAGTAAGTAGGATAAAATTTTCCTCCTTATTTACTGAAATAATACTGGCAAGAAAAATGTATTTTGCATGATCACTTCTCAGTCTGAAACACTTCTAGGCTAAATATATTCATCTAAGATGCGTGCTTTGGGCATCTGTTTTCAAGCTGCATTCTCCCTGCAAGCGGCACAGAAGATGCTGTTCTTTGCCATCACTGTGTGCAGCGTAAGTAGATCTAAGAAGAGAATTCTGCCTGAAGATTTTTGTTGTCTTTTTGTTCGGTCGGAAGATATAGCTCTACTTACTCCCATTTCAAATTGCATATAAAATGCAGTCATACGCCTGGCTGCAAACCTTAGTTGTACCTTCCAAGCTAATCTAAAAATACAACTCAGGCCCTGTGGTCCCGAAAAACAAAATCCAGTGCTCCGACATGCAGGGGAGCCTAAGAGAGAGTGTTCCTTCACAGCACACAGTTATCTCTCCCAGAAGAGAATTGATATTCACAAATGCTTATTTGCCTTTGAAATTTTTCCCATTATATGTTCTATGAGGACACAGAAGCAAAGGTCCCTTCTATTACCATTCTGAGAGGATTTTTAGAAAATGCGATTAAGTTCTCTCCCCACCAGACTTCATGAAGGAAGGGACACCTCACCCTCTGGGAAATGTAAGCAATACCAGTTTTGTAGTAAAAAATACTGCCTGATTGTTCAGCCTTATTTTTACAAGTGTCAGACTTATGCAAAGTTCAGTGTCTCATCTTTACTGGTCCACAGTGCATATTATTCCAAAACACTCTCCAGGGCAACTCTTTTCAGCTTTAGAGGTCATGTTTAAATGAGCCCCCATGACGAGGCTGAGTCCCACCCAGGCAGTTTTGTTCTGTGAAAAGTTCAGTATTTGTTTCTAGCATTTGCATCTGGGCTCTTGTTTGTTAGGTCAAGCAAAATGCTCATTTGCTTACATTCGTCTGAATGAGGAAAGGTCACGATACAGAGACATTAAGTCATAGGATCATTGAATCATGGAGTAGTTTGGGTTGGAGAAGACTTTTAAAGGTCATCTGGTCCAACCCTCCTGCACTGAGCAGGGGCATCTCCAACTAGATCAGTTTGCTCAGAGCCCTGTCCAATCTGACCTTCAATGTTTCTGGGCACAGGGCATCCAGCACCTCTCTGGGAAACCTGTCGGTGTTTCACCACCCTCTTCCTAAAAGAGTTGTAGTCTAATCAACACTTTTTTAGTTTAAAGCCCTTACCCTTTGTTCCATCACAGCAGGCCCTGCTAAAAGGGCTATCCCTTTGTAGCTGTGAACAGCAGTAAAGCTGCATAAAGGAGGAAATGATTCTTCCAAGGATGACAAATAAGCACTATCTGGGATGTCTCGGCCAGTCAGCCTCAGGATGGAGAGTGTGTCCTCTGAATACCCACATTTCCAGCACCCACTACACAGGATGCAAGTGCTTTTGCATCTTATTTCTGTTTACTGTGCAGTGTGTCAATGCTGCAGCCGCTGTGGGCAGGGGAAGCTGCACATCAAACCCTTGCTTTGGCCTGGGCAGAGGAAAGCTTGCTTTGCTCCTGGTAAAGGGGCAGCTTTTGACGTCCACTCTCTAGATGACTTGGTGTAGGAAAGACTCATGTTCAAAAGAACGGGCTCCACCTTCTGATCCAGAAAAGCAGCCCAACAAAAAGCAAACAGACCATCTTTCATTCTTCTTATAATTAATGGAAGGGCAAAAGCCAGTACACCAAGGTCTCTGGGTCTGGAAATCTGAACATTAAATAGCAAGCTATTGTCATAGAGAGCAGAAGTTCTCCCAGCTCCCTCTCTTCCCCAACCTGTCAGCACAACCTTAGACTTATCTGGGTTGGGTCACAGCCAGCTTGCCCTCATTCAAGCCCTGATCCTGGCAAGACAGTAGATAAGCTGATCAAGGGCTCCAGCCAGCTCCAGCAGCCGAGACCTGAAATAGAAACATGCAGCTGAATGTTGGCCATGCACAGGGAGATCTCTGGGCCTTCACGGAGAGAGGAGGAGGAGATGTTCCTCAGAGATCATTTTGTTGCTCCCTGGCCCCTGTGTGTTTTGGTCAGTGATAGCAGAAGCACCTCACGTTCATGTGGACAATGGGTTTTGCCTGTGACTAGCAGGAAATTACAAAGTCAATTCATTCAGCACCTCAAACTGTAAGTCCTTCTTTTAGAGGAAACCTGTTGAAAAGTTGAGGTTTGCCCACCTTCACCACCAGCTGTAACTCTAACCTGAACTGAGTATGAAGATTTAAAAAACCCCAAAGCTGTAGTCTCACAGTCACTAATCTGTGATGAAAGCTGCTTTTCAAAGAGGGCTGATCTGACTCCTGTGAAATGAAGAAATGTTCTACTAGCTCTCAGGGGCTGTGATGAAACCCTGAGACATGTGATGAGAAGTGCAGGAGCTGCATGAGACCATGTGCTGCATCTTCCTACCAGGAGGGCAGGAGCTGCAAGCCTGGATGAATCAGGAGGGCTTTTGCTCCAGCCCAGGCACCAGCAGTGAGTCCCAGGCATACACAGGCAGGAAGTGAAAAGCTTGGGTTTAATCATGGCTGGGAAAAACTCCTTGCTCCCTTCTGACATAAAGGTCATGTTTTTAATCTCTCTTCTCCTTTGATCCCATCACTGGAGGCCCCTGGGCTCTCAGCACCGTCACCAGATGCGTTGAGGAGTGACTGCAGTGCCCATGCAGGGCCCACCTGGGAGCACCCAGAAACCGTGGGGTGGTGAGACAGAGAGCTGTGCTTGCTGAGGGTTTATGAAGGGTGCATGCAACAGGAACAGCCTGTTCCTTTCTCACCTTTGTAGATGAAAGAGTAACCTGGCCCCTAGAATGAAATACTGATTTTTAGTGAAAAAAATCATTGGGGCTTCTTCTCACTTTAAGTATTTCAACCTGTTTGCAGCTTTTTGTACTAGTTCTCATACCTCAGCCATTCTTAAGAAGCTTCTTCAATCTGATAAGACTTTGTTCACAAGAAGTTACATATTTATTTACTGAGGAGAAGACAGCCAGAAGGGTTTCTGAGCAGATGCAAACGCATATACAGTTAGGCACAGACTCTGAGAATAGCTTGTGTAGCAATGCAACTGATGGACAGGTAACATTTAGTCAGCCACCTGCTTGGGGAGTTAGGACAGAGAGCACTTTGCCCAGCACTTTCTGAGGCATGGAAATCACACAGACTGCTCTGCCAGGGTTTATGGGTGTCCAAAAGTACTTCTTTCATCTGTCCTCTTTAGTGCAAAACTGGTCTGTCCAGGGAATACAAGTTGAAGAAAAGGCACGGAGCTGGTGGGCAGCCATTATGTAAAAGTGCTCAGTATGGAGATGGAAAAAACCCAACCCTTCAATCTGAACAAAGGCCTGAAGTCACTGTTGATTCTTTGCAAAATTTACCCCCCACGCAAGCAGGAAGGGTTAAAGACACCAATCAGGCAAAACTGTCTTGGCCATCAAGGCCACCATATTCCACTGAAATATCCAGGTGATTTGTATGGTCCTGTTACTCATTCAGGGCCACATGTGAGCAGTGTTTCCTAAGATGCTGTTAAAGGATATGTCGGCTGCTTGCAGTGCATATTGGCGTCCGTATCTTAAGAAACAATTTAAAGTAAAATAGAAAAAAAAAATTGGAAAAGAAACGATTGCCTCCATATGCGAATGGAAATTAATTTAATTATGAAACGAAACTTCTATGCAGCACTGCCAAAAGGGCAAACAACTGAGAACTTAACTAAAAGGAGAAAATTGTCAGTCTTTCAGCGCATAACCATTTTGTTCTGAACAGCAATAATTATGGAAATGGGCAGAAGACTGTTTCACTGATGATAAATCTACAACATGTCAAGCAATATTTGAAGATTCATATTTAATTACTGTGACTACGCAAATTAAACAGTGGAAAAAAGTTGTCAATGCTGTTTTTTAAAGTAGGGAAATAGATCCAAAGCCAAAAGCAACATCGTTAACGTCGGTAACTCAAAGAGAGAGAGTTTCCCTCTAGGCTAAACCTTGTGATAAAGGAGAGATGTCACTTATTATGCACTTTTGAACATGTCTGGCAAGGTTAAGAGGTAAATAGCCAGAATAATTATCGTCTGGGTTGGTAATGGTTTTCTCAGTCATGTATTTACTCCAAGCATATTCTTGGTGTTCCAGGTTACTCATAACTCTTGATCACAATTTGTTGTTTTCTTTTTTTTCCCCTCCAGAAATTATTTTAAGGCAAATAACTTTAGAAAACTCCATGCTTCACTAGTGGACCGGGCATGGCAGGGCTTCAATGAGTTCTTAGGACAAAGTAAATACAACCTGGCCATCCAAACTGGTGGCGTTGGTTTGCCCTGTGTCACCGGCTGTGCCTGTTGGGGAGCAGCACGAGGTTTGGCATGAGGAAGCCCATCTGCCAAAGGGCAGTGCAGGCTTGCAGGGTGCTTGGAGATGCGGGTTGACCAGGATGAACACAGCAAAGACAGCGTGTGCTTTATTTTAATGTGCACAGCTCTGATGAGCAGCAGCATGCACAGCTCCTCTATGTGAATGGGGAAAGATGTTTTCAGAAGCAAATGTTTTCTTCTGGAACAAAGTGCTACAGGGAGTGCAGTCCTTTCCCTGCAGAGGTCTGGCTGGCATGGGGAGTGCCCTCCATGCCCAAACTGCCTACAGTGTCCAGCAGTCATGCAGCCACCCAGGTGCACCCCAAACCAGGGGTCAAGGAGATCACTGTGGCACGTTGTTCCTGTCTGATCAGACGCACGGATACACTGGGCTCACTGAAGTTTTCCCCAGCAGCTGTTCTGCCCTGACTGTGCAGATTTTGGCTGCAGAGTTCATCTTACCTTCTTGCAGTGAGAGCCATGCTCCTGTTACTGGCCCAAGTGATGTGGATGCAAACACCAGTCCTGATCCTGCTGTTCTGTGGGGACTCACATGATTCTTTTTTGCCTGAACTGCTCATCTGTAAAATAAACAGAGAAGTTTTTTGTAGAGATTACCTTTACAAAGTGCTTTCAGATGTATTACTGAAAGGGGTATGTAAGAACCAAGTAATAAATAATATTAGGCACGAGGAAATATGCCACAAGGAAAGTGCAGAGGATTTAATCACTGTGCCTGAAAACACACACACTGAATTGCTCTCAAGGACACAGAATTTTGTAGGATGTATGAATGGGAGCGGTTCCTTTGGAAGATGCTCTGTGTGAAGTGGATTATATGCCACACTCTGCTGCAGTTGTCATGGCAAGTATTCATATTTCCCATGGCAACAGAACCATCAATTTTTTAATGCAGTAAATAACTGCATAAAAAGCTACATTTAGTGACCAGGGCACAAGTTAATTCTCTCATCAGCATCCTTAGCTTCAGCCCTCGTATGGAGATGAAACACTCCACTGAAAAGCAAGTGTTTCCTTCAGCTTGTGACAGGTTTCCTCTTCATAGTTTCATTATGATTCACCCACCAGTTGCTGTGCTAGTGACACTATCTGTGCCGGGTATGTGGTACTACATGGTGCCTGAATTCACTGAAGGAGATGATGACAGGGCAGCAAACCCACAGTGAGTGCTGCTTTTGTAGTGCTCTGTGCGAGTGCTGTCTGATGCAGGTCACCTGAAGCGCTGCCACTGAAAGGACTGAAGCTCTAGAAGAAACAATGCACTTTAAAAAAAAATTTTTTGGAGTCTCTTGCTCTTGTTTTTCCTCAGTTGAAATGACTTATTCTGCAAACTAGCACCACCACCAGGGTTGAGGGCAGGCAGATGTATTGAATGGACAAGGGAAGGATGAAAACTCAGGGAAACTAGGTGTCACTATGACAGCAATGATGGTCCAAAGAAAGACAGCCTTTTGCTTTATTAAAAAGAAATTTGTTGTAAGCTAGCATTTTCCTAAAAGTGGTTTGCAGTGCTCTGAGAACCTTCAGGCTCTGTTCTGCAGAACTATATTGTTTGTATAATGTGCCGAAATAAAAAAAACCCAAAAACCAAACAAAACAACAAAAACCAAAAACAAACAAAAAACCCACCAAATCCAAAATCTAAAAAAAAACCCAGACCCACACCACAAACCTCATCAGGCTCATCTGGCTGCCTGCAAATGTGCTGGGAAGGTGCTACTTGGCTTGCCAGACAAGATGGATGCTCTCCTGGAATAAGAAGTAAGAGGGAATTTCTTAATGAGGACAGAACCAGAAACTGTTTCTAAGACAGTCAGAGGTGCAGTGAAGGTTTGGGGTCAGGATGAGAAGTGTGGTAGTACATAACTGCCCACATATTCACCACCATATCTGGGCCAAGTAAAGAGCCAAGTCCAAAGACCAAAAATGCAATCCATTTTTCACAGGTCTTACTTCTGCAAAACACTTCCTGAGTTCATGAAAACATGTTCACTAGATAGCTCCCCTCTCCAATCCCAGTCTCTCATTCACAAGCCCTGACCAAAACTGATCTTGATATTCCCATTTGGATGAGGAAATTCCAACTGTCTCGTATGCTCATTTTCTACAGACGCACAAAAAGGCCATCATTTAGAGCTGCATAATGGAACCTGATTTTCCCAGGTTAGTCAGAGGTTCATTTCCTCTTATTAGGGATGACTTTTTGCAACACTGCTTGTAGACAAAATCTGTCACATAATACTAGTTTCAAGTATCATAATCAATTCACTGATGGTGTTCAGCACCTCCCCTGTGCCCAGAAAAATCATGTGCTTTTCTGTGAGTAGAGAGTGCAGTAACATCCCACGCAGTTCTGAATATTTTTTGGCACATTTCAGTATCATTTTGGGGTAAAACACAGTGATAAAATCTCATAGACTTGCAATTTAACTTGCTTTTGTTTAGGTAAGAGCAGAGTGGCAGAGCCTCAACAACAAGTGAGGCTTTCAGTCCATGTCCATCCTGCTCCCTGGGCAAAATCTCTGTTGAATATCAGTCCAGCTGTTTTATGCATTCATGAAATTATTTAGAAAGTTTCTGTGTTTTTAAAAAAGGCAGAAGGAAAACAGTGGAAATTACCCAAGAACCTTGTTGACTTTGGTGTGCCTGGGATGAAGGACACATCTTTTCTGTGTATCCTAAAAGATCATTAAGGGAGGTGTTTGGAGAGTTCTGCCCTGGGGCTTGTGCTCCAGGCTTCTGTGCTGTCCAGTGCCTGGGTTGTGTTGTCAGTGGTCCCTCGAGACCATCAGGCTGCTTGGTTCTTCTAAAGAACCACCAGCACAGCCTGTGCTTAAAAAGCCACTGCTTGACATTTATAATTCAACTGTCAAACGATGCCTGGTCTTTCCACAGCAGTTGTTTGAGGTGAGCGAGTTTGCATGGTGTCAGGTACATACACAGATGTATTTGTATTGTTTTTTCAGTCTTTGCCAATCAGAGTGTGGTAGAAGTGTCAACCCCACCATCTTCTCAACACAAATGTCCTGTCTCCTTTCTGCTGCATCCTTATCCATCTTCAATAGGCTTGATTTTAATGTCTTCTTGTAAAGAGCTGGGGAAGGGCCACACAGGTCACTTGGTCATGAAAAAGGAAGATTTTGCTTTCCTTACAAAGTGAAATCAGCAGTAGCTTCTCTCATTAGCACTCCATTGCAGGTGGTTCTGCAGAGGGAAGGTTTTCCCACCAGCAAGGCTGTGCAGGGGGCGAGTGGGGCTGCTGGAAAGGCCTGCAAGTCACAGCCACCTTAATGCCACTTGTGACCCAGTTACCCAGTTTTGGGAGGAGATTAGGATATAGCTGGGAGCCCTCTGGCCACAGCCCAGTCCAGGCAGAGCAGAGGAGAATGGCAGTAGCTGGGAGACAGATGGGGAGGTATGGACAGAGGCAGCTCCTGTACCAGCACAGCCTTTGCAACAAGTGTGTCCTTTGTCACCCACATGTACAACGTGAGTGTCTGGTCAGACCCTGGGTTGTAGTAGGAAGTCCAGGTGACAAGTGCTACTTTCCATCTGCCATGTTTTGCCGGGAGCCCACTGGGTTTTGTCTTGGTGTCAGCAGCTGCTGCTCTAATCCAAGATGTTGGAAACTCTGTAAGATGACGATGTTACCTTTGCATGTGCCCTAAGTAAAGGCCCAAGAGGGAAAGTGGAAACCTTCAGTGCAAGGAATAGTTGAGCTGCACAATTTCCAACTGCTGTGTATGGGATCAAGTAACTAAGAATGGACAAGCACCAGAGAAGAAGCTTTAAAGTGCTACCACCTCGTATGAATAAAGCTCAGCATCAGCATAAGTATTAATAGGAAATATCCATGTTTATCAATGTGGATTTAATGTGCTAAGTAGTAACCACTGTGATTTATTAGGAAGAATGTACTTGCAGATGATGGACAGTAATTCTGCACTGATTTGTCTGTTCTTCCTCTGTGCTTCATCCGAGGGCGATACTGCAGCTGTTGCCATTGCCTGGTGCTCCCTCTGCTCATTTGTCCTCTGCCTGCTGAATTCAGGGGAATTTGGGCCTTTAACATAATTATTATTAAGTTTCTATTTTATGTCCCTGTTCAAGAGGCCCCTTGGTAGCTGATTAACTTAATCAGAGGTGACTTAACCCATATTTAAATGCAGCAGTCTGAATTTGTCTTCAGCACAGTCTCCAGAAGATATGAACCAAGCATCAAAGAAAATTAATTCATAGGTACATTATCCTGTGGGATCAAGCTAAAATGTGGTCAAAGAGCTTTAGCTTTAGCTTGTATGCTCTCATGAAAGGATATGAGCAGAAGAAGGCAGCCATGCTCTTGTTTGTGCAAGTTTTCCCCCTCCCTTCTTTGAGTTAGGCAGAATAACAGATCACAAGAATACTTCTCAGAGAATATTTTACTGCAGTTAAGAGAGAACACTTTTTCCTTTACAAAAATAATTATTATTTTTGGAAGTATGATCAGCCACATGAAAAGTATTCTTTAATCTTTTTCTGGGCCAAAAATACGACTTGAGCACTTCTCAGCTTTTCAAATAAATACATCCATTTATCTGGCCGTGGTATTACTCCAGCACAAGGAAATACAGGGCCTTAAATACACACAAAATTTGGATACTACTGTTGCCTTTAAAAGAACCATCTTAAACCATTTTCTACAAAATAAGGTGCTGGATGATGGAAATGAAAATATTCCAGTTGGTTCTCAAAAGCTTAGATGGAATTTTTTCCTAAGTGGTGATTAACTCATTCATGTATGTTCCTAATCCTTTTAAGCAGTTGCATAAATATTCCAAGTGGCCCTCAGAGATGCTGGTTAGGACAGTGAGTAGCTCGTTTCAGCCCACAGGGATGCAAGATCTTATGCTAGGGGGGAAATCCTGTTCACACTGGAGTAAATGTGGTTTGTGTTCTGCCTTTAATGGCGTTTCCGTTCCTTTTTCTGAACTTAACTGCGAATGGGATTTTACCCATCACCTCACAGGATTGTGGTTCAAACCTGAATTCTAGCTCTGAGTCTTTTTAAATGGGAAAAATTAAGGTGAAGCTGAATAAGCCCAGAGAACAGAAGCATCTCCGGATGGAGAAGGACTCTGATTACTGTTGGATGTTTCCTGAAGCAGATGTGTGCTCTAAGCAAACAGTCCCTGCAGTGCCAGCAGTGCTCCAGGTGCTGGGGAAGCGGCTGTGTCACCTGACTGCACTGCTCACAGGTGGGCAGCATTGTCCCTGGCCAGAGGGCCCTTCCTTCTCCCACCACAATGACAGGATGTTTGGGATGAGGAGAAGGTCATAATACCACAGAAGGGAAAATGCACTGCTATTTCCAAGAATTTTCAGTGAAACTTCAAACTTCACGAAGATAAGGCTAGATAAGGAATTGCAGGGACAGAGTTCACACAGGCAAACTCTTGGGCAGTATATTTTTATGTTGCAAGTAAGTGAGACTAAAATATTCCATACACTTTCACTATATTCTTTGCATTAAATCAAATAATTAGTTATTCATCTCCCAGCTTTGATTTTGTTAAATAGCCAATACCCTAATTCAGAGGGAAGAATTTAATCCATAGAAAATTCTGTCCTTGGAGGAGATCAAAGTGAGTCCCATGGTGTTAAGCACACACCTACAGTACATGATCCTGAAAAAAAATTAGGTGCATGTTTCAATCAGCCTATCCCTTCTTACTGGTTCCCATGCATTAACCTAAGCCTCTGTCAGAGCATTTTTGGTGCCAGGATCAAGGACCTATGGAGATGCCCACACAGGAGAGCAGGGCTCTGAAAAGGTAGCAAGCAAACGGGTGAGAACCCCAGCAGGCTGTGATGGCAATGGCTCCTCATTCCTCGGCATCTACCAACCCTACAGGAAGAGATCGAGAGGCTTTCGGGCGACATAAATACGCACTATAACCGCGTACAGAGAACACAAAGGTGAAATGGCCCTGCTTATCAGGCACAATTAAAATGAATAGAGGATGACTAATAAAGGGGCAGTTTAAAATCTTTACATGACACAGTGTCAAGGCAACAGTGTTGTGCAATAGCACTGACACAATTAACACTGTGTCCCTGCCTTGGGCAGAGCCGGGAACGGGGCTCCCGCCGGCCTCGCCCGCACGCTCCCATGGCGAGCGCTGGGTGGGCGCTGCCGCTCCAGCTCTCCGCTCTCTGCCGCATCCCGGAGCCACCGCGGAACCTGCGCAGAAACAGCCACTTCGGACCAAGGCAAGGGTGCTTTTTCCACTTTGTCATCTCTGTTCCTCTCTTTCCTTTTAGTTTGCGTGATCCCAAGGCTCACGGTTACTACTGTGTGAAAAGGGAAAAATATCACGTTGAATTTCTGGGCACGCTCTGGAGGGAGACAAGGCTGAGGTGCCTGATCCTGAACCGGGGCTGGTTGTTGACTTAGCACTGAGCAATGCAAGCATTTCCTGGGTAGGAATTTTTGCAGTGTGTAATTTAAAAGCTAGTTTGGACAACCCTTTTCTCAGGATGATAGATGGTTAATGGGAGTGTGATCTTCCAAAATAGAGCCCAAGGTGTCCTTCTAGTTCTTCATTCAATTATGTTGCTCCTTAGTGGTGCCTGTCAGGCTGCAGGATTCCCCAGTCCACTGGGTGAGTGCAGCAGGGACAGGCTGGGTTTTATATACATCCATATGATGTGTATATACAAGTCTGTGTGTATTTATACATATATATATACACATAGATACAAGATAGATATACTTCTATTCACACACAAGAACATATATAAAAACATATGCAATAATATATATAAGAACAACAAAGAATTTTTTCCCTTGATGTTCTTATTTTCTGGCCAAAACCAGCTCTCTCTTGGTTTTATTGCTGCTGGCATGTCTTTGCAATGCAGCACTGTCAAAAACTAACAATATAAACAAATTTGAGGCTGTGCCAACCATCGCTGAGGACAGACAAAGCTGCCCAATGGCACAACTTGCTGAACAATGTGTGAATTTTGTGGTGGCAGAAGTGTCTGTTTCCCTGTTCTTTCTTAACTTTTGGAAAGATCTTGGTGAAAAGTGTGTTTTTCTAAATGAGATAATTAAAGTAATTGATATGAAAACTCCTTCACCATTGCTGTAGGAGGAGGGGCCCCTTATTTGCCAAGCCTGCTGGCTCTACCTGACAGGGGCTGCAGGGGAGTTGATTGGAACACTTCATATAAAACATGATTTCTGGTCAGCAAATAATGTTTTTTATCAGGTGAGGTATTTCTGAACGGTTTGCTTTGTTAGAAGGCAGTGTTGATGCTGTTTCCTGTGCCTTCCAGGCTTGTGGGATAGGGGGGGGCCATGGAAGTGTCCCAGCAGTGCCAGCACCCTGGCCAGCTGCCAGCACAACTCAGGGCAATGGCTGTGGCACTTGTACCTTGAGGGGAAACCTACCACAGCCTCTTTGGGGCCACATCCTGCCTGCCTGTGCTTCCCACCCATCCGTCTGTGGGTGCTTAATCTTAAAGTGCCTCAGTCACTGAGTTCGATGTTCTCATCGTTCCTCACCTACTTCCACAAATGTGTATCTGCATGCCTGTGTAGGGAGGCAGTGGCATCCCCTCGGTACTGGTCACTGTTGTGACAGGGCTGCACTGCAGGCTGCAGAGATACATCTTAACCCAAGCAAAAGTGGAGAGAAACGCTGCATTTTGATAACTATTTGTATCTCGCCTGAAAGTGAGCAGAAAGATTTTTACCACATGAATGAGGGAAGGGTTACTGTGTTTCGCATGGTGAGGCCGCATGCCTCAAAAACCCACTCTAAGCAAGAAAAAGAGATTTGCTGCTTGTGGCAGGCAGCACAACCAAGCTATTTTCTTTGCCTCCGATAAGAAAGCAAATAAGAAATACTAACTGCGTGCAAAGGTGCCCTTTTACTTATCCTCATCAATAACAGCTGATGTTCCTCAGGGTTATTGCTGTAACAACGTCACTTCCCTTTCCTCACTGGCATCAGGTTTTATATTAAAAATCTCGTAGCAAAGTCTTTTGTCCACTGTCCCCTTTGTGGTTCTGCTTTTGTCCTCTGTGCTGTGCTTTGGGGCACTGGCACGTGTGGGGATGGGGCCGTGCAGGCTGCCTGTGTGCCTGCCCCTTTCCTCCAGCAGAACGAGGGCTGGGAGAGGAACAGGAATTTTGGCTGAGCAACGAAAGCCAGCGCTGAGGATGCCAGCTGTGGGAAAGGGCTAATAGGCAGTAACGTGCTCCCAGAGGGAGCAGACCTCCCAGCATTGCATAGGTTAAGGAGCAACTTTCCAAGAGAAGCTGAAGTGGAGGGGGAGAAAAAACACTCCAAAAAATTAACTTGTTGGTAAGGGGGTGCACTCAGTTTTGGAAGCTGCTTGGAGCAGCCCAGGGCCGGAGTCAGGGACCCAGCGGTATTCCCCCAAGTTGCTCCAGCTGTGGCATCAACCAGTGGCTTCCCACCGCAGCGCTGGTCCCCTCCCGGCAGTGCCTTGAGAAGAGAGAGAAAGGGACTGCCGAACAGCCTTGATGCCCCAGCTTTGGTACCTACTGCTTCCAGATACGAGAGGAGCATAAACCAAACTCTGGCGATGGGCAGGACCACATGGTACGACTGAGTAGCGGCCCCAGCCCGACCGCCCGGCGGGACCCGCTGCTCCTGCCACCGGCTGCGGCTCCGCGCCCGCAGCTGGACACGGCTGTAGTCGCGGGAAGGGGAAAGGAGCTGCCCGCTGTCCTTGGAGAGGAGGGTAAATAGTTACAGTGGAGAAAGGGAATTAAAAAAACCCCAAAAAACCTATGAGGAAGGAAGCGGCAAATGTTAAATGGGTGACTCACGGTACGGGATGACTAATCCCGTCAGGGCACAGCTCGTGCCGCGCAGGGAATCGGTGCCGCGCGCCTCGCGGGGAGCGCAGAGCGGCTGCGGGACCCGTCGGGGCAGCCGGGGCCGGACCTCGCTCCGCTGCCCGCAGCGCACGGCGAGAGCCGCGTACGGAGAGAGGACGGGCCGGTCCCGGCAGGACTCCGCGGCCGGGGCCACCCCGCGGCCGGTGCCCGCGGATCGGCGGCGGTGACCTACTTTCCGCCGGCTCCTCCCGGCGCACGGCACCGCCGCTGCCCGCGCCACCTGCCGCCGCCGCCACAGCCGAGTTTCACAAGTCCCGCCGCGGCTGCCCGCAGCCCGCGCCCCCCGTGCGCCCACCCCCGCCCCGCGCCGCGCCGCGCATCGCCGGCACTGCCTCCCGCCCTGCCCGCGCTCATGCCATGTCACCGCCGGGCAGCGGGACCCCGCGGAGAGCGGTAACCCCTGTCGCCGGGGGGGCACCGCGCCGGGGCTGGGCATGGCATTGAGAGCGGCTCCGGGACGCGCATCCTCCTAGACGGTACGTACGGCCGCGGGGGCCGTGAACCCTGCCGGGATGAGGGGTGCGGGAGGGGGGGGTCCCCGCACTTGCAGTCCGCGGGGAGCGGGGCAGCCCGGGAAAAGCCCCCGCTGCAGGGCCGGTGCGCGGCACTCGCCGCTCCGCCCTGCCCTCGTCGGACACTGCCAGGACGATCCCAGGTAAATTCTGAAAAGGAAAACTGACACCCGCAAGTCCTCTGATGTTTTCCTTAAAAAATCCGTCGGCATGGGCACAGGACGCAGCGCAGGGTGTCCCGGGGGGCTCTGGCTGTGGACGGCAGGCGGGAAGGGGACTCCGGGACAGGGATGCAGGAGCGCGGCGCATCCCGAGGCTGGGCACCGACATCCCCGTCCCTCAGCGCCCACGGACCCCGGCGCATGGAGGGGCTCGGGAGTAGCCACGGGCTGAGCGCAGCTGAGAGCTGCGGTGATTTGGTGTTGGGGGAAACCGATTTTCTGGACACTGAAATGGGTCTGATCGCAGTCTTCTCGTTCTGTCTTGAAGTTTCGTCGTTCAAGGAATGTGTTTAGCTGAGAACAGTGTGGAGAAAAACCTCAGAAATGAGTCTTGCACCTAAAGATAGCATCTGAAATCCAGGTTGAAAAGTCACTCTTCCCAGCAGGGTTGTTGTGTCATTTGATTTTACAGAATGTTTGCTTTATAAGTGGAGAATTAAGGCTTTGAAAGTCCCTCATATGTTTCAGCCATGGATTTGTGAGTGATAACTCCACGCCTTGGTCCTTAGTGGCAGAAATTGTGAAGTGATTGCTCTGGGAAGCTCGCACTGGAAGCACAGGTCGGAGCTGAGCCCTGTGTGATTCATCAGTGAGGTGTCACACGCGCTTTGGAGAGCTCTAGTCTTTTGTGAAGTGCCACAGTCCCCGAAGGCAGGAGGCTCCTGAGCTATCGCAGAGCAGGTCCCTGCTTGGTGGATTTTGGAGAAGTCCAGCACGTCAGTCCCTTTTTGGGGACAGAACTGGCATCCAAGTGGCAACTACCCCTGATTCCTGAATGAAGTTGTCCCCTTCAGCAGGGGAGTGGCCCTGGAGATAAAGTCCCTGAAATCAAAGCTGTTAAAATGCCCCGTGCCTTACCTGCCTGGGAGGGTGCAGGATCACCTGGGGAGGGCAGGGTTATTTATTAGTTGAAGTTTATTTTGCTGTGTGCAGTGAAAGCTGCGGTGCTGATTTCACTAGAGGGATGAGAGGTTCTGGTGTAGACATGAGAAAATGTTAGGAGTCACTTCCTTCATTTTTGAGCAGAATGCCAGTGCTCCCCTGTCTTTATTTTGGTGGATCACTGCTGGCTAATCCCTAGCTCTGGAAATGGGAATTTGCCTTGAAGAGACAGCTAGCTCTTCATGGGTTTGGTATGTAGGGTTTACAGTCCTCACGGATCTAACGGATGTTGTTTGAAGCAGCAGACAGTTTCGGGAGTACGCAGTGTGAAGCCCTGGTACCGAATGTCTGACAACGTGGTGTTTTGGTTGGGAATTTGTGTAATTTTTACAAACTTCCTAGGCTGCAATCCCTCACCGTAGTTATTCAGTCAGAAAAATACATTTGGATTTTGGGTTTTTTAGAAATTGTATCTAAAAAAAAAAAAAAAAAAATCATTCTCCTGTAATGTGCTAATCAGAGTAAGCCAGTGTGTCAGTGCTGCACCAGGGAGGACCAGAGCCCTGGCACCGATGTGCCAGAACAACAGCACTCGGGGCTCTGCGGCTGAGGGAGCCCTGACAAACACAGCAGGCACTAATGAGGACAGGAGACTCCAGAGAAAGCCAAAAGCTGAAATTTGTATGGAAGGGAGGCATTCGTATCTCTTGGGCTAAACATGTTTACTACCAAATCTTTAGAATTATTCTGGAAGAGGTAATAGGAAAAATGCAAACGGCTTTAGGAATGGTTGCTTGCTGCTCACTTATCTTGATCATTCCAAGCTGTGGATTACAGTTACTTGATTTAGGGGAAAAAGTAAAATTGGGTTGAAATTTTTTTTATGAATTGCAAACTTCAGTAAGATGTGTGATGGTTCCTGGGTTTTAGCCACTGAGACTATATCTGTATTAAATTATTTTTCTGGTTTAAGACATACATCAAGCGCACAGAAATAGCTCAGAGTTAAAGATTAAAATTAGCAAATGAGTAGTTCGTAATTAAAGTCTCATGATGGAGGAAGTGGCGTTACATTGCAGAGATACTGATGTCAAATCCAACTTCTGCTCATTAGTAGTATCAAAATATTGGTAGGATGTCTTTACAGTTTGGAGCCAGGGCTTGTCTATGCACAGAAGTTGCTTTGTTTTGTCCTAAATTACGCAACCTCCCAAGATTCACATGTAATGGTACAAAGGTTTTAATGCCAACATAGCTCATTCTTTCAAGACTGGAGAAATAAGCTATGTGCCTATATCAGAACAACTGAATTCAGGCTTGTACTGGAACAGTTACGGATCCTAGTGAAATAATAGAGCTTTAAACAGAACAGTAAAACTTACAAAAACCAAAATAGTATGAACCAGTGTTTTCTGATATTATTGAAATGATAGACCTCTCTATCACTTCAGTTCCAAATCTCTGTTAGGGAAGGCAGGCAGGTACAACAACTGTATTTATTTGTTAGGACCTGGATGATGCCCTTCTTTCGGGTGAGTCCCAACTCAGCTGGGGCCATGCTCTGCTCAGTGTCCCACTGCAGCAGCAGCTCTGTGCCCACCAGTGTGGCCCTGGTGATGGGTTTGCCTGGCTGCAGCTCCACCGGCTCTGTCCCATCCTCAGCCCAGGCTGAGGCCATTCCTTTGTTTCCTTGTTTCACTGCTACTTTTGGTCTGGCACAGTGTGACTTCTTGCTCTGTGGCCCATAAGCTGAAGGAGCAATGTCCCTGTAGAAAAGTCCTGCAAGACCCTATTTATTGTTACTCCAGTCTCTCTTAAGCCCAGGTTTAAGGGAGGCTGATGTGGTGGCAGGCCCCAAGCGCTCTGTGCACAGCTGGGCTTGCTGGCTGCACATCTGCCCAGCCTCAGAATGACCAGATTCAGTCAAACCACAAAGGTGTGTGCAATTAATGAGAGACTTTGACCTACTTCATATTTCTTTATTGGCTTTGGCCTTGTCTACACGGGGAGATTACACCAATTTAGTTTAAGTCTGTTTTTAAAGTGATTTGATTAACCTGATGTGACCTTGTGTAAGGACATTCTTATTTTGGTTCGAATGAGCTTATTTGGGTTCAACCAAAACCTGCACTTAGTCAATTTGCACAGAACCGAAATTAGACGTGCCTAAACTGGAAGGGGAACTGATGTCTCTAAATAATGACACAACTTTCTCATGAAAGCAGAACCTTCTGTAGAATCTGGAACAGAGTGTAATTACTGACAAATCTGCAGGCAAGTGAAAGCTATTCATAGCAAAGTTTTTAAAAAAAACCCAGAGAAAACAGGCAAAACTTAAATATCTTAGTGAGACAAATGAAGAGGTGCCAATAATCCCACTCCTGGAATACTGAAAGCAGTGGCACAAGGCTTGCATAGCTTGCAGCAAGCTCTCCTATGGCTCTTCAGATGCAGAAGAGGGACACATTTGTGTCCTTTACAGAGAGTCCCTAGAGAGTCAGAAAATAAAAAAGCAATGCAGGAAATGTTAGGCCAGCTGGTTTGAACGCAACAGTACCCAGCGTCTCATGACGTATTTTGTAGGAAAGAATAATTAGACATGGAAATAATGAGGAAGCAGGCTAAATTACGACAAGATTTTATCAAAGATGGATTGTGCTAGACTAATCTGGCATCTTTTTCGTATAACAGATTATTTAGATGGGGTAGGGCAGGAATGTAATTTATCTAAAGCCAAGCATTTGATACCATGCCCCACAGGACGTTATGGCTTAAAATGAAGATGGCGGCTCAAGGCAAGAATTGAAAGGTGGAAAAAAAACTGGTCAAAGAAAAGATACAACCATTGCATGCAAATAAAGTTTTCTGAGTGGAAAGAGGTATTCAGAGAAAGTCATCAGGATGGAGGGAGATTGTTGGTGTTGCTCCCTTGGGACCAGGCTCTGAGCTGTGTGCAAGGTCTGGGTGTGTGCCCAGGAGCTGTGTGGGATGACAAAGACTTGGGAGGTATTGTCAATATAGAGGAGGATCAGATTATCATATGAAAGGAATTTAGATGACTTTGTTGATTGGGAGTGATAGACATAAAATGGCATTTAATAGTGCTGAGTGCAAAGTCATGTAAAGTTGTAAGCATGGAGACCAATAACAAGAATTTCCAGTGTGAAATAGGAGCTCATCAGTTGTCCATGACAGAAGGGAGAGATGTGGATGCACTGGCTGCTCAGGAGATACCTGGGAGCAAGCACTGAGGTACAGCTGGGAAGGGGACCACTGATATCCTTGGATACCAAAGGAAAATAATATGAGAAATTCAGGGAAATGTGATATGATCACTGTACAAATCATCATACAGGGTGTCAATATGAGAGTTTTCCATTGCTTGTGGAGTGGCCCACTGGCATTTTGCATAGTTCTGGGTACCCTTGTCAAGAAAATGTTTAATTACAACAGTAGGAGGTCTAGAGCTGTGGTTACACAAACAGACCATCTGTGGTACAAAGTGAGGTTAAAGAGAATCATTTGTTTAGCTCTGGCCAGGTGAACCAATGAAGGGACAGGTTACACTGGAGTATTTTACACACAATTGGCACTATATAGCAAGAGGGCAGAAAAAAATAAGCTACAAGATAGCATCTGCACAAGGTCAAATTGTCTAAGTTGGTCATGAATAAATTTGGGTGGGGAATTAGAAGAAAGCTTGTAGCTACCCAAGGACTGGAGTTGCATAAGAGTCTTTCAATTAGGGTAGTTTTGAGATAGATCTTGATAATCTTATGAAAGAGATTATACAATTAAATTAGAGAGTTCCCGGAGATAGGAAATTACATTTGCAGAGTTAGTTCTTTGGTCTGCAGTATAGTCATATTTTTAGTATATGCTCGAAAGGAGAATGGACCTGGTTTGTTTACACTTTTAACCCCATGTATCAATGCTTCTGCTGTTTCTTGGGAGCTGAGGCAAGAAATCATTTTCTGTTGCTGCAGGTTTGAATATTTTTTCTCCCACATCTGCCTTCCTCTCAAGCACTAGACATTGAAAATGTACAGTGCGGACTCCTTGTAGCATTAGACAGGCACAATTGCCTGCAGATTTTTCTGGCATTCTCTCTTGTTCAACCTGTTCATCAGATTTTGGGCCAGAGACGTTTTTCCTTCAGACTGTGTTGCCAGTAACCGTATTGTACTTCATGGTGTGTTTTCTGGGACCCATTGCTGGCATTAATGAACTCTGTGTGGCTCCAAGGACTTGCAGTACTGGCAGTGATCTTCACCTGCCCTTTGCTGTGTCACAGCACGGTTTAATCTTGCATGCTTCTGATGTGTATCATAAGTTTATTGTATGACTTGAGGATGTGTTCTCGGGCTTCTGGTGCTTCTTGGCAGGTTGAAGAGATGTTGTTATGTAGCTATTGACAGCGTTGTTTTCCAAGACTGGAATGATGGTTTGGTGTTCCCTTTTAACCTGATATTCCTAAAATAAGTTGGAAACCTGGACTTAGTATCAGCTGTGCTCTGGTGCTGATCAGAGCAAAATTCTCTAAATCATGCAGGATAATATCTAGAAGAAAGAAGTGATTGTTGACTACTAGTGATGAATTAGTAACTTTAAAACACAGTTTGGTTAGTGGAAAGTTGAATGTATGATGTCCATCTTATTACAAGAAAGAGAGAAGGAAATAAATAAAAAAAAGACAGAAATGAAGCAGGCTAGGAAGAAGGAAAACAGCTCAACTTAGCGTGCAGCAGAGATCGCCTACCTGCCAATCTGCCTGTAAAGGGAAATTGAAATACTGAAAAACAGCAGCGCTGATGAGGGTAACACTGAGATGGTAGAAGAGGAAGTGTGTTAACCAAACTCCATGGAGCTGTTGAAATGCATTGAATCATCTGACGGACTTGTATTCTTAGGCAAACACAATTGTACAATTGATTAATTTGTCGACATTCCTTTAGTGCATAACGCTATGGTAACCGAGAGGCTCGCTAAACATTGCCACGGAGAGCACTGCAAAACATCTTTCCTTGGAAGAGAGGGAGGGAGGCAGAGCAAGACCTTGGAGCTCTGGCTCTGGAGGACTGATGCACGCGCACAAACACACAGAAACACACTCACCTGAGCAGTTGGAAGTGGGCTCCTGTTGAAGGTGGTGGAAGGTGAGCATCAGGCGGTTTGCTGGCCACACACATGTTCTGGGTGTGATCAAAGAGGTCACCCTGGCTAACAACTGCCTTCAACACTTTTGCTACCTGATCTTTGCACAGCTGACAAACTGGGGACAGCTATACTGCCCTCCTGCTGGATCCCTGTCACCCGGTGTCCCGAGCAGGCAGGGACAGCAAAAGGGTTTGGTCTTCCCTGCACCACTCTCCCGTGGCATGGAGGGCTCTGCCACCCTGCACATCACCTTCCGTCAGCTTCTGGGATCTCAGTCCTTCAGGGATGCTCTGCAGGGGCCTGTTGTGTGAAATAGAAACGTATTTTCAGAGTTTTACACCGAGTTCCCAGGTCTTGGCTGGCTGCTGTGTGGTACCTGCACTTGTACCTTCCCTGTTCTCTGTGCCCTGGCTCTGGGCAGAGGCTTCAACCCCTCTGTACCCAGCAGCAGTGTCACAGCTCAGCAGACACCTGCACTGGGCTTCTGTCTCCCCATGATTATGGAATATTCTGAGCTGGAAGGAACCCACAAGGATCATCAAGGTGTTCCCCCTCACCTATAAGTAAATGTGAGGTGCTTTGTTGAGTGTCAGCTATAGGCAGATTGATTAATTGATTGACTAATAGATAAAGCAGAGATATTTGTAGGTGTGTTTATTCTTGTTTACAAACTGCCCAAGCCTAGGCAAGATTTTCAAGTATGTAGCAATGGCAGGAATCATATCCATAAAAATGCTAATCTCCTCTCTTGCTTCATCTCTTCAGCCCACAAACACACGCATACACAAACACTTAAAAGAAATTAATAAGGTTTGTTGGTTCTCTTCTGGGCTCAGCCTACTTTAATCTTGGTTTAAGCAGCACATTGCTTCCGGACAATAAAGTTTTGCTCATAAACAACACATTAAGTAAACCATTTTTTGGAGTAATTAATGAGCAATAGATGAGCTGATAAGAGCTCCCATTGCCAATAGGTATTTTGCATAGACATGGTAGCATTATAGGAAGATTTTCAAGCCAATGCAGAGGCTTTATCTGAAGGGGATGAGATAAACCCTTGGCCCTGATGAAGTCAAAGGCTGAACTTCCACCAGCTTCTTCGTGGGGACCTCTCCCAAAGTATCAGCTGAAGGAAAAATGGATGTCCCTGGTAGTTAGTCCATGTGTTTAGGCTGTTCAAAGCTCTGCTGCACAAACTGCAAATAGGTGTTTTTGTATAGAGGAGGATGCTGTAGGTTTGGTCCACTGTTGGCTTGTCACAGCAAAGGCAGCAATTAGGGAGGCTGTAATAGCTGGGGAGGGTTACACCCCTTGCTGAGGAAGTTTGACCATAAACCTGTTTGTCCTGTCTCTGAGTGCAATGTACACTGGCTTGATTTACAGTGACTTAAAAATATCCACTCTGATCAAACTGCTTCCAATCAAATTTTATTAAGTAATGTATTAAGTGTGCGTGTGTGTTAAGTGAGTCACATGAGGCAAAAAGGTGGGACTTGGGTTGACTCCACTACTGATGTATATATTAAAGATGAGTATTAAGAGTTCGCCTTTTCTCTTAAATAGAATAATTGTAATGGCTTCCTTTTGGGGCAGGCTTTCCATGGAAAGGGAACAGCAGGAAGTATTAATAAAACAAACTCTTTGTGCTAATCTTAACACCTACATTTTCTGTTTAATTTTGCTTATGTGGAGGGCTGAGCCTTCTCATTAGTGGAGACAATGTGTCAACATAGGAAAAGTGAGTTACTGTATTTTCTTTCCGTCATAAACTCTGGGGTTAACCTCCCACACGGCAGCAGTGATGTGGAGCTGTGTAATTGCAGAGGGAGCTTATGCTGGCCCTTGAGTGCCAGTCCTGGGACAGACAATTCTTATTGCTCATTCTGCTGCAGCATGGACTTCTGAGAAAGCACTTTCTTATCTGAGGCATCTTCACATCTCATGGGACTTGGCCTTTCAGCAGCAAGACCTCGTGGTACCCATGTCTCACCGGGACTGGAGCTGTAGTCCATTATTTGGGGAAGTTTGTATAACTCAGGAAGCCCTGCTGAGAATTACGTTACATGGGAAAATTATCTGCAATTCTGGTTTTTGACTTTCTGGAAATAGTTCAGAGCGTGTAACGAGAGGCTCCCAGAAGAAGGTTGCGAGAAGGAAAGTGTATATGATTCTGCAATAGTCCTGGTATATTGTCTGGAAAGGGCAAAGACCCATTGCCTAAAATGAGAGAAGAATAAATGCAAAAAAAATGGACTAAAATTGCCACTAAACCATTTGTAAACCTGAAATGAGGCTGAGTCAGAACTTTGTCTTATCCAGGGCGCATGTGATGAATCTGGAGCTGAACTCCTTCTATTGGATACATTCATAGTTAAAAAGGCAAGGAGTGTTAGAATGGAGTCTGGAGTGTTAGAATGATTAGTTTGTCAGTAGTAGGCTGTTGTGACTAGAGCAGAATTTCTGTTTTCACTTGAGGGATGAAGAAAAGACTAATGCCAACAAGAACAACTTCTGTGTTTTGATTTTTTTTTGAAGGAAAGCATGTGAATATTAATAAATGATCCAGCTGGGATAGCATCTTTCTTAAAAATTGTCCTTAGAGATAGTGTATTACATTAACAAACATGAATTTAGTTGTACAGTAAGTAAAATTTTATAAATATGAATCATCAACTTATTTCAAAAGTTGCAGTGCTGAGGAAACTGTTCTGGGATTTTCTAATATAGTCTGGTTTGAATTGTTTGAGTAAGGAGAGATATTGGTGAATAAATCAGATAATGAGCTGCTTTACATAGAAGGCATAATGCCTATTTATGATGTATAGAAGCCCTAAGAGAGATGAATTGCCAGTTTAATCTTCTTTGGATTGTGTTTGAAATCTACTTTTATGCAGCATTTCTGACTGTTTCAGAGATTACTCTTCAGACACTTACATAGACTTCATTTCTATTTGAATAACAGCTCTACAAGGTCGTTTGCAGGCAAATGTTCATTTACTTCACTTGTTTTTTAGTCCCTTGACCTTGAAATAAAACTTTATAAGCGTTGCCAAAAGTTTTCTTCTGACCTAGTTGCTCTTGTCAGAATTTTGGAAGCCCAGTTATCACCCTTACCAGAAGGAGCAGTTATAGAGACCAACTCTTTTGTCATTGGAATCTTTGGCACAATGTGGCAGAGCTTTGCAGCTGACCTGAGAGGGATGAAGATTTCTCCCTTGCTCTGGCAGAAATGAAGAGTATATTGAGATAAATACTTCTTTTTCCTACTTTTTTTGGTAAGTTCTTTTGATAAATTTCCTGTGGAAAAGAGGATTGCTAAATGAATAGATTAACTAAACATTGGATTTCTCTCTCTAATAGTGCATTGGCATTGACTCTTTACCCACGGAACAGCTTTTATTTGGGGAAAAATGTGGAATTTATTTTTGTCTTTCCTGACATGAGCATCATGCTTTATGAGGGTATCATGTCAATCAGCTTTATTAGCAGCTGATTTCTCTCACAACCTTGCAACACTTGCAGCAGCTTCCATCAGAGGGGCCCAATGGGGAAGCAGTGGTGAAAGGATGATATGCAATGCTGGAGTGTGGTGGAGCAGGATTTCTGCTCTGCATAAAGGAACCAAGCATCTGGGAGATATTAAAAAACTTTTGATAGGGATAGGAAGATAATTCTCAAGATAATTCTGTGCTGAGCTCTACTCTAGCTTCTGTCTCCTGCCAGGCTTCCCAAGCCCAGGGTCACAAGGTTAGAGAAAACTGTGGGCTGATTGTGTCATCCTTCACCAGCAGATGCAGCAGAGCTTCCCCATTGCAGCCAACCACCACCAGACCCAGAGAGGCTGTCGTCACTCTCCTATTAAGGATGATGGTTTCTAAAACATTAGCATTCATGTCAGGCCTAGATAGGGATCAGCAGAGGCTTAAATCATTGTCAGGAACAGATGTGAGATACCTAATCAGTTATTTCCTAAGGAAAATGAGTTTGATTGCATGAATAGTTGTAAATATTTCATTCAGCAGTTCAGCTACTACAGCAATGGTAAACAAGCTTCTGAGGCTGAAGAGAAGCATTTTGTGGCACTGTACTTGATTTCTTATTCATTTTAACTTCAGTGTAGAAGAAAGAAGTTTAGGTACTTTGGATTACATTTTGTGACAGCACTGATCGTAACCAGGGGCTCACTTTGAAGACAGCCAAGGAGAATCATTGAAAGGTTTGGGTTGGAAGGGACCTTAAAGATCGTCTAATTCCAACCCCTCTGCCATGGATGGGGACACCTTCCACCAGACCAGGTTGCTCAGGGCCACACACAGCCTGGCCTCGAACACTTCCAGGGATGGGGCATCCACAGCCTCTCTGGGCAACCTGTGCCAACTTCACCCTCACAGTGAAGGATTCCCTTCCAACATCTAATCTAAATCTAATCTCTTTTAGTTTAAAAACATTCCCCCTTGTCCTACAGCTGTCTGCCTACGTAAAAAGTCTCTCTCCCTCTTTTTCATAAGCTCCCTTTAGTCTTTGAATGCCACAGTGAGGTCTCCCCAGAGCTGTCTCTTCTCCGGGCTGAACACCCCCAGCTCTCCCACCCAGCCTGTCTCCATAGCAGAGGTGCTCCAGCCCTCTCATCATTTTTGTGGCCCTTCTCTGGGATTCCTGCAGCAGGTCCACGTCTTTCTTGTGCTGAAGACCCCAGAGCTGGATGCAGAACTCCAGATGGGGTCTCATGAGGGCAGAGTAGAGGGGGAGAATCACAATCCTTAACAGCCCTAACCCTGATAAACATGGCCAGCTCAGTCCCGGTTTACAGTGTGCAGCGCTTGTCCTCAGGATGAGTGCAAAGCTGGAGATTCTGCCACTGGGAGATGTTCATGGCACCAGAGTAAATTCTGGCTTTGAGAGGAAGATGACAGCCTGAGCACCCATCCTCTGTCTCGGCTTTGCACTGCCCAGTTGGTGCCAAGCTGTGGTGGTGAGCACAGCCCTTGTGTGCTGGCTGAGCCAGGATTAGCTGCTCTGTGCCCCTTCGGGCAGTGGCTGCCTCGTATCTCTGCTGGCTCTTTGAAGTACTTGCTCTACGTAAGCAATAATAAAGGACACGGCTTTAATTTCTTGTTTGTTTTGCACTTCTCACTTGTTAAAAACAAAACCAAATTAAATTGGAAGAAACTTTGGCATTAAATCAGGGTGGGTGTAATACCAGGTTCGAAGTAGATAAGAGTTTCACCAGTGATCTCTTGCAGAAAGGCTGATGAGAGGAAGGAAAAGAAGGAGGAAGTTAGCTTTTCTCTCTGCCTAATTGAATGTTTTCCCTGTTTGAGTTTCAGTTAAACTACTGTGTAGTTTGCTTGTGATTTTTAGCAGATGTGCACGTAAGCATTGCACTAAGGAAGGGGGCTGGGAGTACAAATTATGTTTGCCTCTCAAACAGTGTGGAATTCTGAGGAAACTGGGACTGCCAGCTAAAGGTCATGGGCATTTTTAACTTCTGCTGCTGGCTTCATGCTACTGCGTAGATGTTTGTCAGGAATCTTGCTGGCCTTGGTGGTATTACATAGTCAGATTATCACAGAAATAAGATCCATGTGGTTTTTATGCATGTACATTACAGTGTGATTCCTTTCATCAGCTAATTTTAATGTGTATTTTCTCAGCCAGCCTAATTTTGTTCTGTTAAATACAGTAACAGACATTGTTAGTATATGGTTATACAATTTAAGGTGCTTTTGTCAGGAAAGCCCTAGGTAAAAAACACGTTTACCCTAATTTTGGAAAACACAAATCCTGCTGTTTTCGCCCAAGAATTACACAGATGGTTAAAAATAGAGACATGTGCCAATGGATCTGGCTAAATGAAGGGCCAAGCTCTAAATGCTCTTTTCACTCTGTCCCAGGTGAAATATGTTCTCACACTGCAGCCTTTTCAGCTGGGCTTGTCTCTTACTTGAAAACCAGGGACCAGAGGTGTCAAAGGTTCAGATCCACCATCTTTTTCATCACATCCATACAGCCAGGATTGCTGAACAGGATGACAGTGACCACTGCTACTGCCATTAACTTACTTAAGTAGAGGAGAATTATCCTTTGAGAGAGAGAGACTTATGTATTTCATTTAATGGTCGTACTGGAGTCTTGATTTTGAACTGATACTAGGAGGATTCTTAGTACTGGACTATGGCAGATGGGAAATAAATTATATTTTAAAATATTCTGTGTGCTTGCACAGTTGTAATAACCCATAGACAGAATTTAGGTGTTCATGAAAACACATATATTCTTAATATCAGGGATGCCCATCCTTGAGGAAGGTGACCAGTTCTCTGTCCTGCATCCTCCCTCTGCCCTGAGGAGGAGATTTCCATGAGAAATGCTGCAGTGGGGGACAAGGGACCCTGCACCCTGCAACACTGGTCAGAGCAGCTGAAGAGGCCAGAGCCTTTTTGAGGGCATGGCAGTAGAAATGCTGCTGTTTGATCCGTTCCCTTTCCCCCGACCTCTGTCTTTAATCACATCTTTTTTACATTAGTATTATCTCGGAGGGACACATCTTTTCTGGTCTTCAATAGTTAAAAAAATAAAATCCCCCAAGAAAATCCCCAAAGTGAATTGGACATTCAGCCATGCTGAGTCATATTTTGTTATTATGGCTGATTATCCAGCCAGCCATGCAAATAAACTGCAAGGGGAAAAAAGGATGTGTGTGAATAGCTTATCTACGACAGAATGAGGCCTTGGGTCTTTGTGCATAATATGTGTAACAATAATGACCTAGTATGAAAGTGTTCCAGTGACTGACATATTTGCAGTCTAAAAAAGATAAGAAAGTAATGAGAGAGAGAGATCTGTGGATGTTTATCTTCTCTTTTCTTCTTCCTGAAGGAAAGTTTTCCTTTTTCATTGTATTTCTAGTGCATATCCACAGTACCATGCAGGATGACGAATATGATTGCAGTTAATTGTTTAAATATTCCTTTATTCCTAAAGCTTTCAAAACAAATAACCATCTTTTGAAGAGCTAGTTGAAAAGTGACGTGGGCAAGATCGTGCAAAAGAGAATGTTGAATGTGAAGTTAAAAGTTCCTCAGAAAAGAGAAGGAGAACTGTGTGGGGGTGTTTTAAAAAAAGGTGTAAAACCCCCAGTTATATTATTACCAATACCAGTTATATTATTAGCAATACCAGCATAAGCAGCAACAATTTTTCTTGAAAAAAAACTTGTAAACTTCAATAGTTCAAATCCATCCTTGGTGTACCAGAGAAGGAATTACAGTTGGGTCAACATCTTTTCTGTTGCATAAGTCTTCTAGTGTTACTTAATGCAAATGCTACAAATGAGTAGGACTTTGTCCAAAATACATTTTCTGACTATATTTATCATCTCTCTTCTTCATAGTAAACAAGAAGAGACATCTGTGGAGAAGGTCTGGTAGCCACAGAAAATATTATGCATCATAGTCTCTAAGAGGTGCCATTATGAGCTATTTTCAGCTCAAAGAGCCGTTCTTTAGGGCAGCTGAAACACAAATGTATATTTGGTGTTTGGGCCCCTTTGCCGCCCTATTATATATTTGTAATGCAGGGAGTAAAACACTGGATGGAAAAGTGCCACTTCAAGACACCTGTGAGTGATTTTGGAAATTGCAAGTAATGAAGTGGGTTTTCTCACAATAATGCTCAAGTCTAGCCCTTAATCATGCACTTGAAACAAGTGGGCTCAGACCTTATGAAAGGTGTTTACTTACTCAGCTTTAAGGCACAGGCCAAGAAATAACTTGATCGGATTAGCTGAGTTTGAATAGGAGCAGCAGCAAATAGAATCAAATGAGTGTGAACGATGCTGCTGTGCTCTCTATTAGAAAAATATCTGCCAGCTGCCATTGCAGAGAATAATCCTGCAAGATGCTGACACCTCCAGTTCGCATTGCCCGAGGGAACTGGACCAGGGCACTTCAGGCGTGCAGCTCCTATTACTCACCTTAGCCGAACAATGTTTTTTCTCTGAAATCCTACTTTTCCCTGTTATATAAAGGCTGGCTCTTTTCTGCCTCCTCCTTCTTGAAAGGCTCTTGACGCTTACAGGGACTGAGTGCATTGCTGGTTATTCTCAGCTGCAAGATTACAGAGATGGCAGCGGTCAGGTCAGTGGGGCATGAACACGGCTCAGCTGGAGAGCAGATGTGAGCAGATCATTTAAGGAAAGCAGCTGAAATTCTGGGAGCCAAATGAGGATAAGACAAATTTTGAAATCTAAGGGCTTTGTTTAAATTCCTTTTGACTTAGGTGCACATTATACCTGGAATGCTCCAGAATTGAACACACCAAGAGGGTAAGGAAGTTTCTTATGCTTGAACTTGAATGCATGAAGCCAAAGATGTAAAATGAGGTCAGTTAGCTCAGCTGCAGTGAATCCTTTGATATTCATTTAATGGATAAGTAGATATAACTCTGAGCTTGCAGGGAAGACTTTGAATTTTAACTACTAAAGCTCTTTATAATTTTCTCACAGGTCTTTTACATAAACTGGACGTTGGGAAGCTTTTCTTTAATGAGAGAGTGGTCAGACACTGTAACAGGCTTCCTAGAGAGGTGGTCAATTTCCCAAGCCTGACAGCATTTAGGAGGCATTTGGACAATGCCCATAATACCACACTTTAACTTTTGGTCAGCCCCAACGTGGTCAGGCAGAGGGCATTGTAGGTCCCTTCCAACTGAAATATTCTGTTGTATTCTGCTGAGCAATTAAACTGTACAGACAGGTAGTGCTGTTCCACTTCTGCTGCAATGCCAGTCTCCTCAGCTTGTTCCCTCATTTCTTCCTCCTGTGAACCAGAGGTAGGAGGTGGCTCTGGGAGGCTCTGGGAGGTCCGTTGTTTTTGCAGTGTTTGGTTTGAGATGCTGGTTGAAATGGAAAAGTTGAACTCTAGATAAGGAATTGGATTCTTCTCTGGCATAGGGAGTCTTTTAATCTGGTTCAGACCTATCTCTAATCCCTTTGTTGTAGTATTTCCTTTTATTGAATAGCTTCCTTATGTATTGAGTTCCAGAAATTCCAGGTTGGTGATACACATGGGAAACAGATTGCAACAGAGAGCAGATTTAATTACTCAGGTCTATAATTACTGAGGCAGAAAATTTTTTCTTCATGTTTGAAAAGGGAGAAGAATCTTCCTTTTTTTATTTATCGGAAGAAGTTTGAGATCAAATGACTCTGAGTTGCCCTTTCATTGGTCATTCAGTGACCACTTGAGGAAAAAATAATGAACTGGGGTTTTTCCCCCCACCCTCCTTAATTTGAAAATCAGGTCTTACCAGTGCTGTGTGTTTAAGGGAGTTCTAAGACTAAAGTCTTAGATGCTTCAGGAAGCTTATTTTAGGAGGGAGGACTTGACTGAATGCCAATAGACAGAGCTAATCATCAGGACATCTGGATTCACTTCTTAACTCTGCTGCATGACCTTGGGTCAATGATTTAGGTCGAGCTCTTCCAAAATGTTCAGTATTTGTAGGTGCTTATGCTGGATTTCAGCATTACTGAAAATCAGGCTGTAACTGCATTCACCGTTTCAAATTCAGCTTCCCAGAACTGGGACACTAGTAAAAAGGAGATAGAAGTAAAATGTGTGCCCCTGTTTCCTCATTTGTACAAGGATGGATAACTGTGTTTGTAGAGTGTGCTGAGACTTCCTGATGCAAAAGCATTAGACAGGAGAAAGGATGGCACCAAGCTGCTTGCAAAGTGTCAGAAAAGTAGACTTTGTTCAGTAGAAATCAAAGGATGCTGAACAAGGACCAGACTTCCAAGAGTTCACCAGCCAAAGGGCTCCCCAGACTGTGTAGAGGACCAAGTGGATCTAAGAAGTGCAGAAATGACAGGGCCAAAGGTTGCTGGCTGTCTGCAGACTCTGTGCAGCATCCTGCCCATCCAGCTGCCTTCCCACCTGTTCCCAACAGCAGCAGAGGAGCAGCTGAATTGCCCTTCCTTGGAAGGGGGATCCTGAGACATAGGATTGATCACAGTCAGGGTGATGCAAGTGTAGCAAGCTGTGTCTTCTAACAGACTCTGATTTGTGTCACACACAGTCTGAGCACACCAGAGAGGGGCAGACCTGTTGTGCAGGTGTGGAGCAGCTCTGCTAAACATCTGCTCAGGTAGTGGAAGAGTCCTGATAGTATCAAGCTCCTTTCCTGAAATGGGCTGGGGAGCTGCTGGATTCTTCCTGCTCTCACAGGTGGTGAGTACATCACTTCCACGGCTGCATCCTGGCTCCAGGGTTGACTATGGCTGCTATCAGGCTTTAAAGTGAGCTGAAACACATTTATAGAGTGATGGCCAGGGAGTAATGCTTGTAGACAGAAGATGTTCACGTTTGAAAGAAAATCCTCCAGTCCACAAATAGCTCCTACCATCTGCTGGTCCTGCAGACTGGGAGTAGATGCATCGTGGAGCTGAGTCCTACACAGTGGTTTTCCCCCACTGGAGCAGAGCACTTCTGCAATGTGGTCCTGGAACCACCTAGGACACACTCCTGACCCAGTTGAAGGCTCCTGCTTTTACTGCACAAGGCAAGCAGCCCCTCAGGCCTCACATTTATTTTTGCAATATGGGTTCAACCTCCAGCACAAGCAAACACAAAGCACAAGTGCTCATCTCCTTATCTGTACCATCCTCAAGCATCTGAAATGCATTTATATACAAAATGGAGAAAGGCAAAGAAGAAACAAAGCAAAAAATGTATTGTTTGAGGAGAAAAAGAGAACAGCTAAGGACATGAATACTACTATTGCCTCTTTCAATGAACTGGTGGTTGCTGGGGGTGTTCTCTTACTCAGAAAAGTAGAGGAGAAGGTATTTAGTTTAATTAGATCACTGATTTTCTTTGCTGTCTAATGATTACATTTATTCTGTGCACAGGGAGAGCTCAAGGCATAAAAGTAGGCAGTTTAATGACACATAGACTTTATGTAGCTCTCTGCTTAGGATGAGTTTCACCCATAGTAAATAGAGGAGAAGAGGAATTACAAGAGGGATTTCGGGGTGATGCATCCAAACAGGCAGCTTTGACATCTTTGTCCTCGTACCTACCTTGTTGCCAAAACAAAATCCAAAACTGAAAAAGGACCCGGTGACCTCACTTAATGCCACCAATGCAGTTGATGTGAGCTGTGTCCTCTTGGTGGGTGTAATGCACAGCACCTCCCGGGGAGTCTGGTGATCCCTGCTCCCTGCTCCAGCTGGTGAGCCCTGAAAGTGGAGCAGGAGGGGTCAGGGTGCCCAGCACCAGCTTCCCAGGAAGTTCTGCAGGAGATAACTGCCGACAGAGCAGAGTGCTGGTTTCTTTTAAAAATGTCCCTTGCTGGCTGGCTCTGATAATGCTAAAACTCTTCTGAATGAAACCCTGAAATGAGTCAGAATTTCAGCACCAGGTTTATGATCAGGTGGTGTTCAAATTTTTTAAGTTGGAGAACCAATAGCTTTAGGAGGGATTTTTTTAGCTTATTAAGTCACTGTTTTGGTTGCTGAAATTTATTGGGTTAACCTTCCCACAGCCCCCACTCCTTTATGATTTGGTAGAGAAGTGAATATGATAGGAAGTGGCCTGAGGCAGGAGTGAGGGAGCTCTGCTCACCTCCCTTCCCATGCACCCGGCAGCAATGGTTACTTAACTCCCAACATCAGGAGGTGAGCGCTGCAGGAGTCGTCCTGAATGTCACCACTGCTTTCCTGGGTAGAAATTGCTCTTGGTATTTTTTCGCAAATTGCTCTGAAGTAAAATATGTGTTTATGCACTCACCCCCACACACATGCATTTGCATCATTTGGATCAGTCAGAAACACAAGCAGAGTTTTAAGAGCTAGAAGTTTTGGAGAACATTCTGTCCAAAAGACTTTTGTCCATTCACTTTCAATATTCCTGCCTTCTCTTTAGCTCTATGTACCTTTTCTGGAAGCAGTCTCATGAAAACACACAATCTCAACTGACAATGAAGGATTGACTGTGAACAACTACCTTTGCTCTCTCCTTCATGAGTGAAAACCATGTTATTATTTGAGGATTATTTGGCTCTTTGTCTGAGCCAGGTATGGTAAAGAATTGTTTATAGGTTGGACATCATCATTTCATACTACAACACACATTTATTTACCTTTCCTGTAGTAACTGAATGGCTATAAATGAACACAGGTATTCACCCAAGACTGCAGAAGAAGTATTATTTGCATATGCATTCTTTTCTGACCCTGCTTGTGATAAAAGTACAGTTTTGTATTTCTTAGGGTTGTGAATCAGCAATCTGCTTTTTGCCATGTTTTTGGGAATTTTAAGGGGCCATTAGACAAATTGGTAGAATTAATTAAAAGCGTGCTCTTCTCGTTACAGAAACCCCAGAGACATTTTGAATTATATTCTACAGTGTTGTATCTTTACCTTGCAAGGTTCAGCAATTTGCTAGAACAGAACAAACTTGGCCGGGTATTTTCTCCAGGATCTGATAAAAATCCTAGAGAACAAAATGTTCCAGTAATCATCTTTTCTTTTCAAGTATCTGTTAGTTTTTAATCCTTTTCCACCTTTCTTTTTTCAGAAGCACCATAGTGGTTAAAAAAAATGCCCAAAACACCAAGAAAACCCAACACCCTGCCATTGTTCCTGTCTGTATCTTTCATTTCACTTCTGTGCTGAATCACAGTGTTGCGTTACTGCCTTTTTTATGGTGTAATTGTTTTGTATAATCCATTTTCTTTGGGCACCTCTTAGCTTCTGTCTGAAGCTGTTACTGCTATAATGAATGTAGTTATAAATCTGTCACAGGTAACAAGCTAAATTTAGAGCTCAATAAACCAGGGGAGAGTATGCTCTAGATAAATAACTGCATTGAGTTACGACAGCGGCACAAAAAGTCCACTTCTGGCTGGTTAACAAAGGGGAAACACAGAACATTTGGTTCCCTCAGCCACTGACCACCATCACCCATGTTCTAGCAAACAAAGATGCTGTGTGAAAATATAGGTACAGTCATAGTAGCCCCAAAGAGTTCCAGGGTGTGCTGTGCTGGACCACTTCCCTCAGCCACCCCACAGTGTGGATGCAGGGTGGTGTTTCTGTAAAGCTTGGAGCTGCACAGCTCTACCACTGACCTGAGGGAGATCCCAGTTCCTCCAAGGAGGGTCTGAAACTGGGATTGGGAGCTGTCAAGCAGGACAGGACCCAGTGCTCCTGGAGCTGGACCAAGGTGTCATGGGAGCCAAAACCCATCAGATCCCCACCAGCATGATTCCTAAGGCAGCGTGTCCCTAAAGAGAACCTGTCAGCCATGTGTGCCTCAGACCTGGGCCAGCCAAGTTCCCACAGTGAAATGGCTGGGTGGTTGTTAAAACTGAGGTCATTGTACATTTTTTTCTCTTTTGAGGAAAGGAAAGCAAAGAACATGGAGAAGAAAAAGCAACGGAAAGATGAAGGCAGGTAATATAAGAAAGAACAAGATGGGGAGAAACCATGTTCAAAAGAGATCCAATTGTCTGAATTGCGATCCAGTGGATGTTAAGTAAGGGGGATAAGTGAGGGAAGGGCAGGAAAGAGTGAAGAACAACAGAAGGCAAGGCATGGCAAGAAAAGGAGAAGGTGAAATATAGGCAGAAAAATTAAACAAGCAGATCAGATAACACAGATATGCAACTCCTTTGCCACACCTGGTTTAGCCTTTGCGTTTCTGCATGGTGCCTTCACAGTGAGCTGTGACACAGCAGCGGTGAGGCCGTGCCCTGTGGGTGCTCTGGCAGGTGGGAATGCCACAGCCAAGCTGCTGCTGCTGCTCCTGCCCACTCACTGTGGCGCTGGGGCAAACATTTGTGTGGCAGGAGGATGGCTGGGAGCACAGGGTGGGTGGCACAGCACCGGCAGCAGGGCCAGGACTTCAGGGCTGTTGGGCATCAGCAGAGGTGCTGATCCTTCCTGTGCTAAACAGCCATAGGGATTCAGCCACACTGTTTGGTTTTTCAAATGCCATTTACATAAGCATCTTATAGTCGAATCAGTAGCACTTTACTGAAGAGGTTAAATTCTGCCTTTTAAAAATGAAATCAGCCGTTTTGCTGCCAACGACAGTCGTGCCCTCCTGTTGCCTCAAGAATAATGAAACATTGGCATACCGACATATAAATCATATTGCTGGAAAATGCATTATCTCTCTTATTTATCATTGCATTGTGCCACAAAGTGCTGCATCTTGTAATTGAGGGCTCTCTGATGAATTCATTGCATGCAAAGCCTGTGGAAATTATTAGCACACCACATTTCCATAATTAAAATGTTTCCTACAGTATAGATTTGAAGACTCCCTAACTGCTGTATGTTACTTTAATGCAAAATTCTAGGAAAACGTAAATACAAGCAGAACAAAGTTTTTGTGCATAGAAAATGTTTTTCATTAGACCAGTTGTTATAGCTGGGAAAAGCAATCAAATCATCAGGGTTCAGGGACACTTTTAGGTGGTGGATGAAAGCTTTATTCATTGCTGATCAAAGAAATGGGCAGCATCTCACCCAGAAATATCTTTGCCTTGCCATCAGTGACATAACCAAATAATTAAAATTTAACCTATAATGAAACATTCTTAGGAACTGTTGGTTTCAGGGCACAGGTCTGGCTGTTCCATTAAGAATTATCCTAAGGTAATGTCAATGTTTTGATGGTTTGCAGCAAGTCAATAAATAAACATTTTCTTTAGTCACAGGTTTGCAGTTTCAGATAGCTCCTGAAGTTAGATAGCTCTGCAAAACAGAAAATAAAAAAAAATTCCCTCTGCCATTCTCTCTTCACTAAAAAATGTGCTAGAATATAGCAGATAGCATGGAATAATGCTCTAGCTATTAGTTGTTGTCTGCAAAGTCCATTTGTCTTGTTAAGGCTGTCATTTGGCTACATTACCCTTTCCGTAACCCTGGAAACAACTTCAAATACTGTGATATTTGAAAAGTCTAAAATATAACATGCCCTTAAAACACTATGAGTGGTTTTTGAGACTCCCTGTACAAAGGAAGAAAAAAATAATTTTCCTTTAGAGAGGGCATTAAGCAGTGATGGATGTGCATTGCTTTGTGAGAAAGCTGATCCTCACCTGTTGTAGGTGGGATGAGAAACTATGTCAGCAGCACTGACAAGTTTCCTCTTTACCTGCCCACAGAGTTCAGGAATCCCTCTCTCAAAGTGTTACAGAAGGGGATTTTCAGGAGGCAATAAATAAATTTTGATCCCTCTGGTTAATACAGTTAAGGTCAAAGAGATTCTATCTGGAGCTATTTAAAATACTCTTAACCTGCAGACATACTGCTGTCAGTAGTGCTAAGTGCCTTATCTGGCTGAGGAGTGTATACAACCCTTATGAAACTATTCTTAAGTATTCTGGTTACTATATTTAGCTCTGTCTCATAACAAGACAAAAAGCACTTAGCTAAATGTAGCCCTGAAGTGCTTAATCCGGTTAAGATTATTTTGTCCTTAGGTGTCTTCTACTAAGACTTTTTCTAGCTCACCATCCTGCTGCATCATGCAAAAAGCTGCTCTGTGTGGTTGGGCCTGTGAATTCTTTTATGGCCATTTGTTCTGTGAGCTCCTCGAAGTCTGGTGTTGGCTGAGGGCATTGCTCACATTCATTAGGAAGCCCCATCCCTCTGCCCCTGGCAGTTCACATCAGCTGTACTGCAGCAGAGTGATAGCTCCTCCTGGAGACTGGAGAATCCAGGCTTCATTTCCCAGTTTAGACTCGGTGAGCATTAGCTGGACTGTTGACTCTCTTGGTGACCAAATAGCTTCCCTCAACTTGCTGCTATTCCAGCTGGGTGGGAGGCCAACCATGCTAATGAGGCAGAAAACCCACCAGGCTTCCAGGCTTCAGTTGTCAGATAACCTGTGGACAAAGTTTCCATAAAATACCGTTTCTATAAAACAATGCTTTGCACTCCAAGCTCAGGGAAAATCCTTTTCTTTAGCTGAATTTTTGCATGCTTAGGTCCTCATACGAAGAACATTCCCTGAAAAATTGTGACATATCTTTCTGTGTATCCATAAGCATTTTTTATAATTTAACCCATTGCTTTAAAAAGAATTTTATTTATACCTACGTATCCTGAACTTATCCCAAGTCACCAAGACATCTGTAGGGGTCATTCTTCTAGAGAAGAAACAACTGTGTGATTTGATAGAAGAGCACTGAGGGATGAGCAGCAGTGATAAGTGCCTTGGCTCAATAGGGTGACAAATAAGATCACACGCTCCTTTTGAACTGGGATAAAAGCCTGTCACTTGGCCAGTGTACAACCACTGTGAGAACAGAGACAGAGCAGATCCACTGAGTTTAAGTTTGCTAAGCAGGTGTTGTTTCCAGTTGCAGCTTCACTGGGAGTGTCAGGAGTTACATGATATTTTCCCTAGATTTTGTGTGTCCCATCAGTAGCAAATCTTAAGGGGAGGCCTTAAGTCTGTTCACAGGTGGGTGGTTGTGGCTTGTGCTGACTTTTGCTGATCATGTTTGTCTTGAAGGAGGTTTTGGTTGCAAGATTTGATAGATGAGGTACAGGTCATACTTCTGGTTTTCACAGCACACCAGGTAAACTGTCATGCTTTGGAAGAACTCCAGTTGACCCTCAGTGGCTCCAAGCCAGGAGGGCCATTCCACCACCCTGCTGGGTCACTCAGCTTTTTGGACATGAGAGGTCACATTGGCCTTCCCAGGCTGCTTCTGTGGCAGTAGGTGCTGCCCACAGAGCCAGGAGCCTGAGAACTTGGTCCAGCTCCTGTTGGTGGAAGCTTTGCTGAGCTTTCATCAGTCACACTTGGGCATGTTTCTAATTTGTGGTGGTAGACTTTTCTCAGCTTGAAGTGATTGCTGCTGTCTAGGCTAAGTCTTGCCTGCAACTGTTTTTTAACTGGACTTGCTTTTCCTTCCAGGATTAATTTTTCTCCATCTCTATTTACATGGTGATAAGAAGTGCTAATCCCACTCTGTCAGTCTGGACTGATGAATCTGAGGAATAGAACAGGTAATTTCTAATTTGGCTTGTAGCTTCTGGTGACTAAGGCAGTGAGAACCACTCCCTCTCTATGGAGTGCATTCATAACAAAAGAATTCATACAGTTTCTTCTGCCCAGGTCATCTGCAGGGAGGGAGATCCTTGCCCTGGAGCAGGGAAGGAAGGATAAAATTTTGTAGATGCTGCTGTGAGCGGCATCTTCGACTTCCTGACAGTTGTGGGTGGTTCTATTTTGTGTTACTTTTATAGCTACCAAGTTGTTTGAGCTTGGAGTAGTCTCAAAACAGAGAAAATCTTTTGGATGTACCTAATGAAAAACGCTCCGAGTTCTGGGCAGCGTGGGAGGGTTTTGCAGGGAAAGTGCTCACTGGAGATGGAGGGCAGATTGGTGCTGATGGTGAGGACAGGTGCAATTTCCTCTTTGGAGGTGTCTGCAGGGGTGCAATCCAGCAGAGGTGACCTGGGCAATGTGGCGTGGAGTGACAGCAGCTGCCTCACCTGCACCTCCCTGGCTCCCTGTCTCTCAAACTCAGCCCATCTGAGTCACAGAAAGCAAGTCACCAGGGAAGAAGTTACCCTTGTGTTGGATTTTCCATCATTTAATGGGACTTGAGAGTGGTGTGTCCTTGCTGGGAGTTGTTGCCAGCTGTTCTCCTTCCCTGGTTAGTGCCAGGTGAGGAGGTTTTAAATTGAAGCCTTGGGCGTGAATCCCAGGACACAGCTCAGATGATGTGGGAGAAGTCCACCAATGCAGGCAGCACTCACTGGCTGCAGGATGCTTTGGATGAACCTGTCTATCATATCATCTCTTAGATACCCTGATAATACCCTGCTGTTTCCTAATACTAATCCTTTAGGGAATTAGCACAGTTTGTTTCTTTCTTTCTCCTATGTCCTTCCACTGGAAAAGAAATCCCAGATGTGTTTCAAGCAGTGCAGTGCTTGAAATCAAACAGCAGCCTGTCTGATTTCCCAAAACAGGACCAGCTGTGGTGCTGCCTGGTGCAGACACCAGGTCACATCTCTCTCTTTTTTGCTCTCGCATTTGCCAGGAAAATGCTGATTCCCATGCAGAGATGGGTGCTTCAGCAGAATTCCCTATCCTGCCTCAGAGGGCAGCACAAAGGCAGGCTGAGGGGCTGCTGGCTTTCAGATCTTTCCCTTTAAAGTCCTGTTGTTGTAGCTGGATGTTTGGGCATGTAGCGGTGGTCTCACTTCTCATGCCTCAGTAGCTGACTGAACAGACAAGGAGGGACATACCAAGAGTGGAACTTGGGAAAGGGAAGATTGAAACATCCAGGAGGTCTTTAAGTACAAACCACTACACTCCGTGTTTGGACATTCTTAGCAAGATCAGGGAATATGTCTCAGTAAGTACTTCTGTCTTTTCCTTGCAGAGCCCTGTGTTGTGTAAACGAACTGATGGATGAAGATGAGAAGGACAGGGCAAAGAGGTACGACAGGATACACTCCTGGAGGAGAATTGTAAATGCCGCGTTGTCCAGTGCTTGACAAAGAACTTGACCCCACTGATGTCAGAGGCAAAGCTCCCACACAGTTTACAGGCTGTATGTAGCTGACCACAAGCAGCATGATTTAAGTCACCATTTTCAGGCTTCTCACAGAGTTTGACCATCCCTACAATGGGTTATCTGGCTGAGTGGTCCTTAAATTACATTGCTGTGTCCTCAGGATCTTGTGCTATTCCATGGCTATTTATTATCTTGAAGCAGGATTCCTGACCTGTGATTTTATCGGCATCAAGCAGTACTGCCCACCTGGGGTAGAGTTACTGCTTTAGCACAAGTCTGAGTGAGTCTCCTGTTGGAGAAGCACTTGGCTCAGCTCTATTTAGTCATTGCACATGAGTGCCAAAACAGAGATGGCTGTGAACGTGAATGCTGGATCTGAGAACATCCAAATGCCACCTGAATATGAATGGAAATGCTTTCTGCATACCACCCTCAGTCTAGATCACAGGAAGTATGTATCATCATGAATACACTTGTAAAGCAAATCAATTACTACTGGAAGAGGTTATATGAAAAGAGTGTTATCTCTGATATCAGGATTGGAAAGAACACTTTGGAAGAAACTGAATGGATTTGCTTTCTCCTTTATTGTTTTTAATGGAGAGGAAAACCCTAGTAAAACATTCTTAATTTGTATCAATGTGAAGTGAAAACTAGTCTGTAGTTCTGCAGCCAGACTCTTAACATTCCCAGTTTCATATCACAGCAGTAGATTTTTCAAGACCACATACAAGATTTTATTCTGCAATTCAGTTGCCTCTGCACAGTCTTGTCTCTTGATAAGCTCCTTTTGCAGATCAGAGAAATCCTTCACATTTTCACGTTTATATGTGTGTGTACTAACTGCAAAACAAAAGTTCATAAAAATTAAGTGAGCAAAACATGAACATCCATGAACATACTTTTCTCTTAGTGGAGGAATTTCTCCCGTAACACCTTCACTATCATTGCCTTTGAAACAGTGGGAACTGCTGCTGAAATTATGTAAGGATATGGCCTTTCGCAAAGGAACCCAGATATTTTTGTTACCTCCAGGTGTTCCTTGCTGCTGGTGAGTTCAGTCTTGCTACTAGGCTCTAAGCACCAGCAAAATCCTTGTGTGCAAGCCCAATTTTAAACAAATTAACATTCCCAGCAGAGTTTAGATTCTTGTATTTAAAGTGTTTTGCTGGGGCAGGGTAGTTTACCTCACCCTGGTTTGAGCTGTAGGTCCTTCATTCTGCTTAGTGGCATTTATGTTTCTGTCACCCAGGGCATCACGCAACAAATCTGAGAAGAAGAGGAGAGACCAGTTCAATGTCCTCATTAAAGAGCTTTGCACGATGCTGCAGGGCCACGGCCACCCTCTCAAGATGGACAAGTCCACAATACTGCAGAGGACCATCGACTTCCTACAGAAACAGAAAGGTACTGGAGGGTGCTGGCTCTGCGTCTGCCCAGCAGCCAGTTTCCACTCAGAAAATGAAAACTGTTTTTCCCAAGCATCTCAGACATCCAGAGAGGATGTGAGCCTAAGTGAGGGGCAGAATAAGGCACAGCAGTTGGCCTCAGGAAATGGGCTAGAGCTGAATACATTGCTGACCAGTTAAACAGAGACAGCTTTGGAAAGATGCAGTGCTGTGTGCTTTTTGCTGTAGAGACATCATTTCGCTCACTGGCCTCCACATTCCCTGGCCTGCTTTGTGCACTCTCAAACAGAACATGAGGAGGGAAAAGCTGAGGAACAGCACCCATTACAGAAGTCAGGAGAGGGGATTCTATGCCATCTTCCCAGGTCTCTTGGATTAGGAAATGACTGTCAGCCTGGGCACACACAAAAGCCTTTCTGAAACAGCTCCAGAACTGCAGACACCTTTGCTCACAGGGATGCTCTACTGCACTAGTATTAGCCCACTGACCATAATTTTTTAAGGTTATCTTCAGGCCACCTTAAATGTCTCCATTTCCATTTCTTTGGATTTCTAATGCATTTGTATCATGATGACATGGAAAATGACTGTTGCATGCAAGAAGGCTTTGTGTGAAGACTGATCTGAGGATGATTCCTCTAAAAGCCTCTTTAAAGAAATCTAGTGTTACTTGAAAATGAAAAAAAAATCCAAGTAGCATGAGTCATGTTGCTTTTTTGATATTTTCTCTTTAAGAAATCACAGCACAGACAGAAGCCTGTGAGATTAGACAAGACTGGAAGCCTTCATTTCTTAGCAACGAGGAGTTCACCCAGTTGATGTTAGAGGTAAGAAGAAATGAAATAGATTAGTGAGAAATAATCAGTTCAGTGGAGTAGTTCAGGGATATACAGTTCCTTTTCACCTGTAGGTCCCAATGTTAATGATTTCTACTCTGATGGCACATACAATACAAATCTGATAGAGACCAATGTTGTACTAAAGGCTTTGCAGACACAGAATTGAAAATACGATTGCTTCCCCTTAAAGATAAATGGCTTTTTGTTTAGGAATGAAGACTGATTTGGCCCAGATTTGGCCTGGTGAGAGAGGAAAAAGAGAATTTCCTTTCTCAGAAGAGCCGCTAGAGCTGGCAGTTTTAGGAAAAACTTGAAAGGACCTGAAAAAAGCAGGGCAGCTCTCGTCCTCCCACATCCCATTAGCCAGGCAGCATCGCCTGTGCTGCCTCTGCAGCTGCTGGCTGTGTGCTGCTGTCCTCGTGATGGGAGTGCTGCCTCTTTTGCTTGAATTGCCTCAAGTGCATTCAGGAAAACAGCTCTGATACTCCCATCTCTAAGATGCTTTGCCGATCTAGAAATGCCGCCCAAGCCTACATTTCTCCCCTCTTAAGGACGTGGCTCTGGGTTTGTGCTGCATGCTCCTCTCGCAGGGACATCTCCTACCCTGCGTGGGCAGCTGCTGCTCTTTGCCCCACCAAAATAAGGGTGTATGCTGGGCTGAGCTGGGAGGTGCTGCTGTGTCTTAGTTATTCCTTTTCATCAGGATGTCATGACTCACCTCTCTGGAAAAGTCTGTTCATTCTTTCTGGGAATCTCTCTCACCAAACAAGCTAGCTTGTTCCAGCTGAATCAAAACAAATTCCCCCCTTAGACTGGAAGTGGTGGGGGAGAGCAAGCCCTTTAATAACTGATGGTTTGCTGGACTCTGGTAGGCCATTAAACAGTTTGCTTAAAATCAGTGGGTTTTTTCCAGAGAGGACTCAATCTGAGCAAAGGCAGAGTGTGGCAGTGAGGTGGGGGAGATGGTGAGTGCTGCATCTCTGGCTCCCTGTAGCTAAGCTGCAGAGCAGCCTCACGGTGTCTTTAGAAGAGCTGGCTTTGTGCACAGCACTGACCAGCTATTAAACCTCCCAGATCTTGATGTTAGAGAAGAATAAGGACAGACACTGGGTAAATGGTACAAGGAGATGTTGTGAAGAATAGGGAGAACACAACACCCAAGGAGAAAAGCACAGGCAGTGACTTAAAAGGGACAGAGAGTTTTGACTCTGGGACAGAAACCACTGTGAATAAGAAAGGGGAAACAAAACAAGCCTTAAAATTGTTTTGTCACTAGCCTTACAAATCAGTGCTTTAAGCAAAATAAATAAGGCTTTAGATCTTCTTCATATTGTCCATAAATTGCTAAAAATACATAATTGTATAATTTTTCTGTCTCTGCTTATCCATCCATCCATCCACAACGCTGGGTTTGCCATGATGATATCTAACATCTCCTTACGCACTGAGTTTGTTAACTATTGTGTAATTCAGAACACGTAATGAAGTGACTGAAGTCACCAGGATTGTGTGGGTGTTGAAATTGTAAGCATCACTGTCTCACTTCATGTTAAATAAATACTTGCTGGGTGAAAAAGAACAAGTCAATTTAATAATAATGAGAATGAGAAAATAAGAATATAAAAAGAATGTTAAATTAGACAGCATGTGTAATTTTTATTTTTCCACATTGAACTGTCATTTCCATGATTAATTTCTGCTAGGTTTAAGCTGTTAGAAGCATTATTAAAGAATCAATTAGCCTAAAATATTTTAAGTTTTTCCCTTGCATAATTCTGTTTTTCTTTTTTTTTTCTTTTTTTTTCCTGCCTATTATCATTAGGCACTAGATGGCTTTCTCATTGCTCTTACCACTGATGGGATTATTATTTATGTGTCTGATAGTGTTTCGTCTCTGCTAGGACACTTACCGGTAAGTTCTGACCACACAATACATTGAAGGCTCATTCCCCTCCATAATGCAAGTGCAGGGCTGGGGGTTGGTTTTGTCCAACCAAAGAGGCAGCTGACTGTGGGTGGGAGGTCAGCCAATGAACTCTTGTGGAGTTTCTCAAGTTTCTGTGAATAACAGATTCTCTCCCAGGGTCTATGAGTTAGCTTAAAAAAACCCCAACTATGCAGAATCACTGTACTCATAGCTCACCACTTGGCTGTACATCTAAAGGTCTGGGAGGTGTTTGCCCCACCAGGTTAATGGAAAAATCTTATGGTTGTGAAATTCATGCTTCTTAGATAATGTAAATATTGTTTCAGAACTGAATCTATGCTCTTCTAATGACATTGGGTTTTTCTACTTTGAGCCCATAGTCTTTAGTAGCAAATGTGTGGCCTCAGGGTTTTCTGGGAGAACTTCTAGGAACCAGTTAGTTGTCAGGTCAGAAATTTCAGCTTGGCCCCTCAAAAAAATTTTTCTCTTTATCTGGTCCCAAGCATAAAGCACCAAGGATGCCATATATGAGGGCAAATTTGAGCACAGAGTTACCTGAATGTCCTGATGTGCAAAGAACTAATCTCTGCTGACATTTTGGTAGAACCCCTTTAGTCAGTATGTGTGGGTTGGTGAGCACTGAATCACTTGCAGGTCAAGCTGATTTTGCCAGATGTTCAGCCTAGAAGACAAATGGAGGATGTGGAGAGGAGCTCTCCCTCTTCTGTGTCATGCTTTCAAAGAAAAACATTTCACTTCTCATCATGTTCTATTCCTGTGGTACCAGGGTTTCTTCTCCAGCCTATATCTGTCTGAACTGAAGGGCAGCCTCTGGGACTCATTCAATCTTTTGCAAATAGATAGTAATCCTGGGGTAAAATAGCCTAAGGGTTATATTCTGCCCTAGATCCATCTGCAGATTGACTGGGCTTCCTTGTCTTAGGCATCTGCACCAGACTGGCAGCGTCTGTGCTCTGCTGAGGGATGAAAAGGCATGTGGTTGTGTCAGGCTGTACTGCTGAACATGACAAAGCATTCTTTTGTATCAGTCAGATTTGGTGGACCAAAATATATTAAACTTTCTGCCTGAGCGGGAGCAGAGCGAAGTGTACAAGCTCCTTTCTCCACATGTGCTCATGACAGATCCTGTTGCAGCTGATTTTCTAAATGGTAAGCTCTGCTCTTGTCTGTCGGTCAGGGAAGTTTGCCAAAGGTAAACAGCTCCCGGGGGAGTCTGCACAGAGCTCTCCAGCTATTTAATGCTCTTGCTTGCCACTACTGTTTTGCTGCATTTGTGAGTTTAGTGCATCACACTTCTAATGTTCCTATGTGCTCCCAGTACTTGCTCTTTGATTAGGACTGTCTTTGTTTTACCATCTGCTTTGCCCCCATGGAGTTGCCCTCAGGAGATGCTTTTCCCCAGGTGGGATGCTAGACTAAGCCTGAGAAAGGAGTGAGGGCTTAGGGGAACAAAAATTTGGAGAAATCCCAAACAGTTTTGGCAGAGCCGTTGTTAGGAAGCTTGCATGTCTCAGGACACGAGAGAAGCCCTAATTTAACTTAAGCACCAGCCTTCCTATCTGAACAGTCTGTCTGGATCTGTACTGCTGGCTGCTGTCCCACCCCCAGAATGTCCCCTTCCCCCAGAAAATGTTACCAGGATGAGAGCAGGCAGGAGCATCTTCCCAGCATCTGCATTTCACCACGCCTGTGCTGGGCCCCCACCTCTTTCCTGGTGGGTTTGGCAAGGGCACCGAGCAGCACTGGGCCCCCCTCCCTGCTGCTCCACGAGCATCAGTGGGAGCTGTGCAGCCCTGATGCTCTGCCCTGGGGGTGGTTTCCCTCTGGCTGAAGGCCGTGTGGTCTAATCCATAGAGTTCAGACTTGGGGCAGAAAACTGGATTAGAGCTTGGCACGGTGCCCTCCACTGTTAATGGCTGTGGGTGAGTTCAGTGTCCTTTGGGTCTGGGTCCTTCTGAGCAGTGGCAGAGCAGGGTACTGCAATACCATGTAACTGCTTTGCATGAAATCCTGCATCCATGGAGTCAATACTGCTGACCAGTATAGCCAGGGTTTCACACCCAGCTTACTAGGGTGACTGCAAAGACAAGAAAAAAGGGTGAGAATACATTTTCTTAAGCAGAAACAGCTTATATATTTCCTTTTGGGTATCAGAAGCATCCCAGCAGAGTGTGTTTAGATACCACCGCAGCAGGGCTGGTAGATAAATTAAATATGTGAGCGAGCTAAGGTGCAGACTTCTAATACCATTGTCTGTGTCTCCCTTTCTTTCTCTCATTTCAGCGGAAAAGCAAATAGAGTTTTGTTGCCATTTAGCAAGAGGCAGCTTAGATCCGAATGAACCCCTGATGTATGAATATGTGAAATTTGTAGTGGATTTTAAATATTTTACTCATGGTAAGTTACTGGTTTGGCCTACCTTTGCCTCTCCACCTCTCTCCTTTAAATTGTGTTGATCTGTAGCATCCTAAAGGCTCTGCTTCTGCTGAGAACACCCCATAATTGTCAGGGATGGAATGAGCTGTGCATACATTGGATATATTTTTCATACAAAAGTGGTGGGGAAGCTGTTGATCAGAAGAGTGCACTCTCCTGCACGCTGTGCCTAAAGCTGATACCAGACTGAAGATACCTCTGTTTGACCCACTGCCTATTGTAAAGCAGCCTACTTATTCAAATATCCAGTAAAATATGGTATTCTGTTTCACTTGTGGCAGTGAAATGACACTTTACAGAGATTTAGTAGTTTGAGGTGCCTGCAAAATTCTGAATCTTGCAAATGGTGGCCTGGAGAAAGGCTGATGAGGAGACTGCAGCTGCACACTGTGAGCTGCTCAGAGCTGTCTTACAAAGCTCCCCTGCACACCAGGGGTAGGTGGTTACAGCTGTGTAACTCGGAGCCTAAAGGGTCATGCTTTAAATAACATCAGCGTGGATCAGCGTGGCATCACTCTGTGGGTAGGAGGAGTTTGTTGCTTGGGTTTCAACAGTCACCGTACCTGTCCCGACATGAAAAGAAAGCTCTTCTTCCTCTTCTTCTTAAATAAATTGTCTGGTTGTTTCTAGTGCCTACACCCTCCTGTAATGGCTTTGAGTCAGCTATTGCACGAGCTTTCAGGTCAGCCACGGAGGAGCAGATTTGCCTGGTAGCGACTGTTCGTCTCGTCACACCGCAGTTCTTAAAGGTGAGCTCTGAGCTGCCTCTGCCCCGGGGCGCTGCGGGAGCAGGGTCAGCAGCACAGGCTGCTTGTGCACAGGGTTAGGAGAGGAGAGAGGACACCGCTGTGGCTGGGAGTGGGAGATGACATAAGTGTGTATTTGGGAAAGGTAAGGTATAAAGGGGGAGCTGCTTTTGAGAAGAGGTGGTTTTGTGATGGGGTGTCTCAGAGAGGGCAGCCTGGGAAGCTCCAGGGCAAGGGGACCAGCCACACCACTTGGGAATTTGCAGCCTTCAAAGACATACATCCACCACTCCTTTGTGTAAGGAAGCCATCTGCATCTTGAAACACATTGAAAACGTGTTTCATGGGCTCTTCCTGCTGGTCTGCAAATGTCCTGTGGCACTGTGCACTGATGACAGGGATAACAACGCCAGGTGCTGCTTGCTCAAGAGGGCATTAGCCAGCTCACCTAGAGGCTGGACCTGGAGCTGTCATCCATATTCAAATACCAGTTTTTCCAAAAAGCTGTGGAATTTTGCCTAGAGAGTGCAAGACTATTTATCCTAGCTCTGAAATTCTGCTCAAGGTAAACTATTCAGCCATTTTTCATCAGTTCATGCATCTATAAAACAAGTCTTACACATTCTTTAGAGGAAAATAAGTGCTTTTAAAGCACTGTATTTTGCTATGGTTTATTATATCAACATATATACCTATTATATAGGTTTTGATAGTGGGCTCCGTTTGTCATTTCATAGAATTAAATGTCTGAATGTGCCCGCTATTTTGCAGGAACTCTGCAACGTTGAAGAGCCATGTGAAGAATTTACATCAAGGCATAGTTTAGAATGGAAGTTTTTATTCTTGGACCACAGGTAAGAGATTTGGGTTTAGTCACTGAAGAATAAATAAACTGTAGTTTAAAAATAGAAAACTTTGTGTGCCTACTGTCTGAGATCCCAAATGGAATAGTTCTAATTAAATGCAACTTAGTAAGTAGCAGTACTCTGAACTTAGCTATTAGGCATCCTTAAGTACTTCACTATTTTCCATATTTTAGGCAAGTAAGAAACTATGGGAAATGTCTAGAAAAATGTCTGATCTTCTAACCAAGATAATAAGTCATTAAAAGTGAGCAGTGTGGGTCCCAATATGTTCCCCATATTGGTTTAGCTCCTCTGTTTTATAACTACAGCTTCCAGGAATCCTTCTATATCTTTTTCTGTGTCAATAAACTTTTGATTTTTCATCTTGAGAAATGATAGACTTTCTAAAAATAAAACAAAAACTGGTGGATTTTATTATTTAATTGCAGATTAGTTTTTGACAATGCAATATGGTGGGCTAGAATTCAGTTTGGTGAATCAAACAGACTGGAACCACTTTATTAAGCTGCTTAATTTAGGATTCATTTTCTTCAAAAGAAGATGGAGGGGTTTATTCACTCTTTTACTTCTCTGGATTTGACATATGTGCATAAGCACATTGCAAAATCCTACCCTTTCCATTATCCCTCCCCTTACGAGCTGTGCAAAGGTAGTCATTACTAAAAACAGAAGAATAGTAAATAAGGCTCTGAGGGAAAATATCTAAACATCATCTGCACATTTAGAGCAAGAAAGAGAGAGCAAATACAAATGAATAACTTTCATTTGTATAGAACACAAGGTGTGTGCCTCACACATCACACCTTGAAGCGTGGAGGAACTGACCCTGCAACAGCCCTACAGTTGTTATGCGTGGTTTGAGACAGTCAGATAATTATTCATTCAGATGAGATCTTGCTGGAGTGGCTTTGTTAGACTTTAATTGGCCTGTTTGATAATGCACATTTTCAGAATCAGCTGATTAATGTTAAGATTTGTAAAAGAGCCCTAAGCCCCTCGCTTCACTGATGAAGTGAGCTGCTTTTCCATAGGGCTGTGTCCCAGCAGCTCCTGTGAAAAAGGTGAGTAGGAGCTACTTTGAAACTTGTCAAAGAGTCTTTTGATGAATCTGGTTATGACTCAGAGAGGAATCTCTGTGCTGGGTGCTTGCAGACACTCCAGTCCCACTGATATCCCCAGCAAGGAAACCATTGTTACGGAGAGGAAATTAAGATGATGCAGATGCTGAGGCAGAGTTTGTGGCAGCCCCAGATGCAAGCAGTGAGCTCAGACCCAAGAATGAGCAGGTCATGGGAGTTGTCTCATTTAATCACTGATTTAAAGCTCCCTCCAGTACAGTCTGCAGGACACTGGGAAATGTTGCTGTTTCTTGCTGATTTGCATCACCACAGGCTGCCTGACACTGAGGTGTGCCATCAACAGGGGCAGAGGGTACCAGCAGGAGCTGGAATCAGGACCTTTGCTATCATGATTCCAACTTAAATCAGAGTAAAGACAGATGCAATAAAAGCATTCCATAGATCTGGATAAACATGAGAAAAATAGGAAAAGTCTGTATTCTGGGTGTATATGTAAATATGTCTAGAGAAAGAAAAACCCATCAATTTGGATAATGATCTGTTTCTCTTCTGCACTGTGGTACTGTTCTTATTTTCCCTTCATTTTTTAAAAGACTGCACCCAATAGGCTCTCTAAAGACTGTGCATTCCCATTTGCACAGCGAGTTGCAGGTCTCAGGGCTGGAACTTAAGCTAACAAGACACTTCTAAATTGCTCCACAAGGCATCTCCTTGTCAAATGACAGATGAGGAGCATTTTGTGGCTGCTTTCTCATCTGAAGAGCTCTGGTGATATTCAGGAAAGCATAATACTTTCCTGATCAGCTTAAATGTTTATCTGATGTGCATATGAAAGACATTATTGTCTTGAATATAAGCATGTCGTTAAAAATAGGAGAAACAGTGATGCATTCTGCCAGAGACAGCAAGGAAGGACACTTTGATAAATACATATATTATTATCATTAACAGAAATCTGGGTCACATGAGGAAAAGGAACAGAGTGCTCTACAAAAATTTACTTGAATAAATAAAGCTGTATTGTGGCAGAGACCACTGTGTGCTCAGCACAGTCTGTTTCAAGAGATTTGCTGTGGAGTGGAGGCCTGGCTCTCCCAGCTAACCCCTTGTGCTGGGACTCAGGAGCTCCTGCTCACACCTTGCTCCTCCTGGGGCTGCTGTTGAGCAAATCCCTAGATCCTCCTTCTCCCCCCATTTCCCATTTAGTGCCAGACTGCCCACAGCTGAGGGGAAGAGGGAGGTTACAGACCTGCCTGGGCTCTCTGTGGCTGAATAACTGATACCCACTGTGTCTCTCAAGAGGACAAATATGGAGCTGGGTGGCTCAGCCAAGAGAGAACTTCACACAGTAATAACTAAGAAACTCAGAACTGATCTGTCCAAACCCACAGGTACTACACTGAAATAACTTTTTTTCATAGACTTGGCCACTTTATGGCCTTCTTCCTTAAGAGCACTCAGCATAGCAGGAGAGGCAGGTTTGACGGGCACCATCCCCTTCGGCCTGGGCCCCATTTTGAGTTATTTACCATTTTGCCCTATTCCTGAGAAACACACAGAACTTGGCAGGTGAACCTCACACTATCAGCACATCCTGCAGCCCGAACAAACAGGTGGAGCCACATTAGCGCAGGTCCTGCCTCACTAAATGCTTGAGTTGGTGCAGGCAGGAGTGTACCTGAGTGCTGGGGGATGGAGAGTGACAGGGGGGAGAGATAAAAACAGTGGTTTTCTCCTCACCTTTCAGTGTTGTTTCATAATCATAAGCTATCAGGCTCTGGTGAAGGCTGTGTTAGGATACCTGCAAAAAAAAAAAAAAAAAATCTTGTATTTTGCCTAGAAAAAGGAAAATCTAGAATTGATAGCAAAATAGTGAGGTAAGTCATTGCAACATGCCTATCTAAATACTTCATCAACTCCTTCTCTGCCAGGCAAAGCAAAACCAGCCCTAAATCAGCCCCATGCCTATTGCTATCTCTACTACCAGCTTAGAAAGTTTTGTTGGCTATAGTTTCCCAAGCTTTTCCAGGGGAGCAATTACTTCTTCACAAGCTGGTCCTGACACACACTGCAGCTTCCCACTTACCCTCTCTTCCACAGTTACTACCCAGGTGACATTTACATCCAGCCTACTGGATAATTTTACTCTAGCTCCAAGTTGTTATGTGCAGGATCAGCCATAGCGTTTCTCAGGCTGTGTCTCACAAGCATCCCTAATGAACTGAGTCACTCACATACGTACATGCCTTTCTCTACACCCACATAATGAATAGGCTGTGAAAGAGTAAACACACACCTTTTCATTTTCTCAGTTTTTACCTCTCCCTCGCTGTGGGTTTTTTTTTGTTTGTATATGAAAATCCATCACTGTCTATATGAAAATCCACTCCAGATTTCCCTGCCAAGTGAACGAACAAGGTGTTTGTTGCTGGTATCACAGCTTATCTTCCAGGATGTCAAAGCGTCCATTTTTGTGCTCACTCCCTGCCCTTTGCTTCCTTTCTAGGGCTCCACCTATTATAGGATATTTACCCTTTGAGGTTCTGGGAACGTCAGGGTATGATTACTACCACGCAGATGACCTGGAGCTTCTTGCTAGGTGCCATGAACACTGTAAGTTGCCCTCCCTCTGCAACATCTCTGTCTCTGATCTCATTTGTCACTTGTGCAAAACCTTTTGCTGTCATCACAAAAGGCTTCATCTTCAGGGGCACAAGGGAACTCTCCCTTCCCATGACGGACTGTCACAGCTGACACTTACCTGGGAGGTTGAAATCTGCAGAATTCGCTCAAATCAGAAACTATTTGTGCAGGTTTCCTAAACTGGCAGATACCTTGTTTGAGCACAGGTTGTTTCAGAGTGAAATGAGATTAAAAGATTGGGAGTTAGAACTTTCCCCCCTCTGCCCTGCAAGTTTTGTCGAGTTGTCACAGTTCATGGGGTCTTGCCATTCCCCTGGGTCCTGGAGTCAGCCAGGAGGCTCAGCTCACCAAAACACCCTCTGAGAGCATCACTTGGATCACCTGCCTGTGCAATTAGATGTTGTGAACCTCACTTACTCATTAGTAAAATGCTTCTGGAGATTCAGTATTATTTTAAATACAAAAGTATTGAACACAGTTTCCCTGGAGGTGAAGATGGCTCATGTTAGGTTGACCTGAAAGGAAAACAACAAAGCAGAAGAGTCGAGTTCAGGCTGATGTGTGAACACCACAGAAGGTCCATGAAGTTCATTTTCATGCAAGGAGAAATAGTGTGACCTGTGGGAGCCAGGGTAGAAGGAGCACTCACGTGAGTTCCACAGCAATGCAGGCCAGTGCTGAAGAGCCATGTCCTGCTGAGGGCTGGAGCCCATGTGAGGAAGGGAAGAAGGTGTCTGCAGATGTGGTCTACTCTTAATCAGTGTGCAGTTCCTAGCAGGTGTGAGATGCTTTATCCCCAAGACCCAGATTTTTCCATTTTATTAGGTGCATTTCAGATTGAGATATTGAGCCAGAGTTACGTGTGTCCCGCGGTGGTTTTGCATTGCCAAGCACTGCAATGAAAAATAACGACATGCTTTGTAAAATGCATCTAGGTAATCAGGTATTTTGCTAGGAAACATTACTTACAGGTTGCCTGTTGGGGACAGTGTCTGTCTCTCTGCTATCTCCACTTGAAAGGAGAGTGTTTTGTCAAAAGGAAACAAGGACACCCCAGAGAGTGGAGCAAGCGGGATGCTGTAATTGCTCTGAGATGCAGAGCAGCACGATGCTGGGACCAAGAAACTCCACCAAGAAGCCCCACAGCCCACTGGAGACAACCCATCTCTGAGCTGCAAACCACCTCCATCTCTACCACAAACCCTCTACCACTTACACATAAGAGGAGCTGAGGGGCCTGGAAGAGAATGGGGAAAAATACTTCTCTGCATGTCAAATTTCCCTGCTCTGCTTCCCTGCTGGCTGCTCTGCCCCATCCAGGCAAAGCACTGGTACAGCAGCTGCCAGGGAAGTGGGTTACCTGGCTGAGCACATGGAGGAGGCTGTGACAGGGGGACACACAAGCTGTGTCAAGTGAGCAAAAGTGTAGATGGGAGTATTAACAGAGTATTTTAATTGTTCTCAAATACAGTAATTCTTAGTGCTGTTTGCTCGAAAGATGATTCAGATACAAGTGAGATACTTAACTAGACAGTGGCCTTTTGGTAATGCATGTGCAGTTTAGTATAGACACAAACTGTATTGAGAGTGGGTCAGATCATTCAGCAGAGAATCAATTTGATGATTTATATTCTACATCTCTATCAGCCATGCATTCCTCTTACCTGTTAGAAGAATATTTGCACAACACATCTGTAGGAAAGGATCTTTTCATTTTACTGCACAGGGAAACAAAGTAAAGTTCTGCAAAGTGACTTAGAGAAGTTGCTTCAGGACATCTCTGCCAGGACTAGGAGCTGAGGGATCCCCAGCATGTCATATTAGGCAGAAAATCTCTGCTAAGTGTTTCATCTAAAGCCCATCACTGTTAATGGGAGTGCTAAAGAAGTCGGTCCTGATATTTTAACAAAGTAGAGGTGTGCAGGTGAGTAAAAAACCACTTGGGTTAGTGTGGCTTGCTAAGTTCCTGTTTGTCACATTGACACTCTGGGCAGGCATCTTGTGTCACTACTGTCAAGTGAAATGGGTTTGTTTAAACCACATTTGTATTTTACTTTGCATTAATGTGGGTACTTTACATGAGAATGTTTCATTTTGTACTCCCAGCAGTCTGGAAAAATTAGTGCGGGTATTTAACATAGTTCCCCTCATTATTTTCCAGTTGTATTACAGAACCTGAGATTTTTCTGGACATAGCCTGATAATACATACCAGGTTGGCCAGGTCTTGGAGAAAATTCTCAGTTAAACTGTTAAAACTCCGCTATCTTGTTTTTTTGTGACATTATTAGGATTCTTACTTCACACCTTCAGTCTTTGAAATGCATTCTCACGTACTTATGAAAGGCAAATAATTTGTTTAATTAATGTTATTTATGTTTATTTCAGGGGAGCCCATGAGTAAGTTATAAGAATGTAGCTAGTTATATAGTTATACCAGTTATAAGAGCAATCTCAAAATAGCAAAGGGTGCTCCTGAAAGTCAGCAGGAACGACCCTAAACAAAAGCTGAGTACATGGTTGTGTATCATCTGTCTTGTTTATAAAGCTCAAGAGCCACTTTAGCACTGCCCCAGTCTGGGAGAGGGGTGTGGGACTGAATGTTTTTTTCCAATCACCTTTGCACCATGAAATCCTTGTTTGCTATAAATTGCTTTCTCTTTTTGTTAAACAGTGATGCAGTTTGGAAAAGGAAAGTCCTGTTACTATCGGTTCCTGACCAAAGGGCAGCAGTGGATATGGCTGCAGACCCACTACTACATCACCTACCACCAGTGGAACTCCAAGCCCGAGTTCATCGTTTGCACTCACCTGGTAGTTAGGTAGGAGCAAGCACCAAACTCTTCACAGTGGATGTCATGTCTGTGTTCAGCCATTGTTTTTTCCAGTTCTGTTTCATGTTAACCAAATACTTGCTGTGCCTACTGACACACTAAAATCATATGTAATTCCATGAAACTGTTCTGACAGGGAATATATGTTTTGTTTATGTACTTACCTTTTTTTGTTTGTTTGCTTGGCAACGGGACCAAAAGCCTGGAAGCCACCTTTGGCCACATCTATCAGTGTGTTACATTCCCCTTTTGTCCCTAGTGATGACACGGCCATAGAAAGAATTAAAGCTGTTGGGAATCAGACAGCTTTCTGGGCATGAATGAGATCACATAACTCCCACTAAACCTTTTGATCAGAGCTTTAAATATTTATGACTTGAAGATAGCTGCTGGCTTGCTGGCCTTATTCCTCACCCAAATCCAGCCCTGGATCCCCCCCTAGTGGGAAGCTGCGTGTGCTGAGCTGCAGCCTGTGCTGGAAGGCAGTGCATGTGTGGGGTACTCTGTGAATGCACCTTCTGAAGGGGATCTGCTGGATTACCACTGCCATCTCAAAAAAGACTGTGTTAAGACTAAGAATGTATTTTCTGAAGGGCTTGAAAAAATAGTGACACACTGGTTTGCTCCATTAACTTGAGTAAACTTATTGCTCACTGTGTATTTCTTTACTGTCAGGAATCGATTTTTTTCTGGTCCCCTTCTTTTTATGTCAAACATCTGGAAGAGCAAACACTAGTAAATGTGAAATATATGGATCTGTCAGAGTGAGTCAGAGGACGGCCATGAAGATGCTCAGAGGGCTGGAGCACCTCTCCTGTGAAGACAGGAAGAGAGAGCTAGGGTTTTTCAGCCTAGAAGAGAAAGCTCCAGGGAGACCTTAGAGCCTCTTCCAGTGCCTAAGGGAACTCCAAGAGAGCTGGAGAAGGACTTTGAACAAGGACATGGAGTGGTAGAACAAGGGGGAATGGCTTTAAACTGTCAGAGATGGGTTCAGATTAGATCTTAGGTAGAAATTCTTCCCTGTGAGGCTGGTGAGGCACTGGAAGCCCAGAGAAGCTGTGGCTGCCCCATCCCTGGAAGTGTTCAAGGCCAGGTTGGCTGGGACCCTGAACAACCTGGTCTAGTGAAAGGTGTTCTGCCCACAGTAGAGGGGTTGGAACCAGATAATTTTTAAGGTCCCTTTCAACCCAAATTCTATTGATTCTGATTCTATGATCTGTGATATAAATTACATATGAAGTGTTAACATAAGCAAATGCTACACAGAGAGATTGCTTCTCAGTCATCTTGCTTCTGCCATCCTTCAGGGAATTCAGCTTCACTTTAAGGTCTGAATTTATTGTGCATGAATTTGTTTCTTCTTTCTGGTTCCAGTGCCTCTTAAACCTAACGATGTAGCCCTAAATAGATTTTGAAGTTCAATTCTGTCTCAGATAGTTAAGGTATAAAATATGTTACTGAAGCACACAAGTTAAAATGTTGTTTCAGGAAAATTCATTACCACAATGATATAAGTGAGGTCTGTTCAGCAACTTCTCTTGCCTCCCACAAAGGTTGCGGCTCATTATTATTTCATCACCCTAAAGTCTGGCACCTCTCAGTGCCCACAATCCATGAGCACTCAGAGAGTCTTTGAAACATCCTCTCCAGTTTATCCCAGTGGTGAATCATGTGGCATTTGTTACTGTAAATATTTTGTTATTTAACAGGGGAAAAAGTAAGGAAAGAAAATACTCTTTTAGAGGCATATTATAGGGATTCCTGCACTTTACATTGCACCTGGGTAGCTGCTGGTTTTTGTTTGGAGCTTCCACTGGAGTGCAGGGTGTTAACTCTGATACATGCACAAGTTGTGTGCACCCTCAGAAGGAGGGACCTGACCTCGTCCTGCCCAAGGCACTGGTGTAGGGATCACTGAGCTAGCATGCAAAAAAAATTATTCTTGTTCATCATCATCAGGTTAGAAAATGAATGTACATTTGTTATGGCAGTTAACCTGCACAGAAGCTGTAGAATCATTTTTTGGGGTTTTTTTGTTTTGGGTTTTTTAGTTATGCAGAAGTTCGGGCTGAGAGAAGGCGAGATCTTGGCCTCGAAGAGTCCTCAATTGAACTGGCATCCTCTTCTCTAAAGGTACCATGTTCCTTCACAGTTGAATGAAAAGATGTTTAAACCAAACTGAGTAACAGCTTACCAATCTTAGGAAAATATCTGTTCTTTCTTCTCTATTTTCTTTACTCCCATCTCATTGCAAGCCTTCAGCTGAGTCAGGACTCAGGCAGGGCCTGAGAATGTTTCCTCTGCATGGTTTGAAATTGCCCATGTTGGTTCAGGACAGCTTGGATGAGCTTTGAACAGCCTGATCTAGTGGAAGATGCCCCTGTCCATGGCAGGGGGATTGGACTCGGATGATCTTTAATTCCAAGTATTCTCTGATTCCACAATAACTGCGAATTCAGCAGTTGCATTGCTCTGTTCTGCTCCTTGTAATCTTTCTGAGACCATGACACAAACGACAGGTTAAACCACCTTGTCTCAGAAGCAGAGTAGCAGAGCTGGAGCTGGAGGCCAGATTGCTGTACCTGTCACCCTCAGTAAGGCACAAGAGTAGGGCAGTACCACAGGGTACCTGTTTTGCTTGTGCCAAGCTTGTCACTGATACTCAGATGAGGATGAGAGGTGAAGGGAGAACACTTACCTAGATTTCAGCTCTGTTGCTGGATCACATCAAATGTAGGATTGTGACCAGAGCAATAACTTCCATGGCTTGAGTCAGTCTGGCATCACCACGCATCAGCCCAAGTAACAAGGTCATTTTAACTACTTTTTTCTCTAGGTAGTTTACAAATAAGACCACCAATCAAAGTAATTTCAAGTGGATTGTTGTGTAGTTGTCATTCCATCAGCCTAATTGCTGTCCAGACATTATTTTATAGTAGCTCAGGCTGTTCCACTCTGCTGCCCAGGTCGTGCCCAGAACAGGCTGCTGGAGCCACTGCTCCCCAGGGAGCAGTGAGTGGGATTGCAGCTCTCAGCATTGCCCAGTACCTGTCCTCCTCAGGAGATGTTTGCTGTAGGTCCTCTTGGGGCCCTGGCTGATGTCCCCATGCCACTGCTCCATGTCCCTTCCCAGTCACCTCTCTCCGTCTCTGCAATGGATGAAACTATTCCCCAGGTAGCCCCTCCTGCCACCTTCATTCCTTGCCCCTGCCACCACTCCCCAGTGTGCCACAGCCAAGCAGCTGTGACATCCCTGAAGAGATCGGGCAGAAAGAGGCTGGTGACAAAAGCTTATTTCCTGCTGCTCACAGCTCTGTGGGCAGGGGAGCAGCAGGGCGGCACACCGGAGCACAGGCCACGGGCAGCAATCCCCGGGGAGCGGCAATCCTCCACTGCTGCTCGCTGCCATCAGATGGGTGCCCAGGGCACGAGTGTGAGGGTCCTGTGTGCCTGAAGGCTTTCGGGTGAACTCAGAGGGGCAGAGCAGGGTTTGGCGGTGTGGTGCCGCGCTGCTGGACACCCAGCCTGCTCGGTTCGTCTGCAAACAAGGGCTCAGGGAGGTCCCTTCCGGGGCCATTCCCTCCTGCTGACGATCTCACCGCTTGTGCTTTGCTCCCCGCAGAGCCACGGCAGCTACCTGGACGTGGGGCAGTGCGGCAGCAGCCAGGACGCCAGCCGGGAGGGAGTGTCACTGTCATCGCACAGCTCCCGGCGCTCCTCGCACACCGCCCTCTCCGACTCCACCTGTACGTGCCGGGGCACACCAGCTTGGGTGCGGGCAGGGGGCTGGAGGGCAGAGCAGCCTCCGAAATACTGGGGTTTGGCTGAAAAGGACCGAGTCGGGGTGGGAGGGGAATGCTCAGGACTGGGACTGATATATCGCGTCATGACAGGTCACAGAGCAGCAACAGAGCCACGGCCACCTGCCGCCTCCTCCCTCTTAACCCACTGCCTCTGTGAGAGCAGAATTCCCCTGGCTTTTCACCATCTGAGGGTCATGGCTGTTTGCTGTGGTTCAGGGGACACGAGATGACTCGCTAGCTTGATGGAGCCAAGCTCACTGACAGAACTTTTATGTTGGGATAATATGATTTTACTATGGGGTCTCTGATGTGAAATCCCTGTACAAGGAGCACAGAAGGATGCCTGCCTTGCTGGCAGCTTCATCCCAGCTCCTGTGAGGGCCTGCCTTGCCCTGGGGGAGGCAGCAAGGTGATTGCAGTGCCCTGTGTGGGGCCATGGATTGGAAACTCAGGGGACCTTTCTTGAGATACTTGCCATGGGGAGAGCGGGGATGTCATCTGGATACATGGAGAGCAGGCTGAACAGGGGATTAGCATCAGGAGGGAACCCAGCAAGTCAGGTGGGGAGCCAGAGGGACCATAGAGGTTTTCACTTTGGCAGTGTTTGGTCCATCTGCATACGCAGAGTTCAGGCTTAGCCACGGTAGCCAGGCACGGGTCTGCAGTATCACAGTGAATGTCTCTCTTCCAGCCACGTCATCCATGCGGCGCACGGACACCAGCACTCCCACCCGGCCGGCCGTGCCGGGCACTCCGGCCGAGAAGGCAGCCCTGCGGCTGGCACCAGTCGGGAGCGCTCAGGTCAGTGGGCCTGAGGAGCAAGAGCCTTTCTGAGGCTGTAATGAAACGAGCTCAACAAGCATTGATCTCACCCTCAGAGATGCTGGATCCCACACTCTGTGTGTGCTAGGACTTTCTGGGGAGTGCCGCTGGCTGGCAGAGCCAGTGGAGAGATGCTAGAGGCTCCGCTGCTGCCTTCTTTCAGGATTCAGCTTGCTCCTCCAGGCCAAATGCCTTTTCACACCACCAACCCTCTTTTCTTGGGGTTAGTACACATGAAATGGTCTTTATCCAAAATAGATGCTGACACCAAGGACTTGCAATTAGCAGGGGCACATAGGAGCCTAAATTCTCCCTGCAGACTTATCCTCAGATCTCCGATCTCAGTTGTCCAATTCCCTGCATTTGTTCATCCCTGGTAGGAGCTGGTACAGCACCAGCTCTGCACTAGAGGTGCTATGGACCTACAGTAAGGCAAAGTTTTCATTTCTAGGCCATAGCCACTCCTCAAGCCCCTGGTGAGCACCTCCCTCAGCACCCCACGGCTCAGCTGGCAGTGCCCTCCCAGCACCCTGTGATGGTATGTGGTTTATTTTTATTAAGTGCACTGATGTGTCCTGTCAGCAGGGCAGCCTTGGTGGCTCTGGTTCACTGCCCTCGTGTCCTTGCTAGCTCCTCCCAGAGTGGGGACAAGGTTTCTGTGCCCTTTCTGTTGCTGTTACTGAGATTTACCTGCAACCAAATTATTGCAACCACTTATTTCAGCAAGCAGAGAGAGCAGGTGGGACACCCAAAAAAATAGCACAGGAAAAGGTTTACATTTGTCAAAAGCATTGTGGGCTTCTGGAGGCTTCTCCTTGAATCTGTAGCAGCTACCTACAGGCTGATACAATGCTGAAGAGTTTTAGTAGAGGAAGGGGATGTCATTTAGTAGAGGAAGGTTTGAGTTAGGCCAGGAAAAGAAAAAAAGCCAAAACCCCAAGTAAAATGTGGGAGTCATAAACCATAATGACAAGTTCTGTCCTTACAGGGCTTTGATGTCAGTGCAGTAAATGTTCAGACTATAAAACAGAGATTGAAGATGGCCAGGGTAGGTGTGAAGGATGGATCCCCAGGTGGGATTGCAGCCCAACTTGGGCCTGGCATCTGGTAAATGTCATTAGCAGCACAACGGAAAGACCAGCCAGGAGGTGTGGCAAGGGTTTGGATGCAGTGTCTGCCACAAAACACAGGTGGGCCCAAACCAGCAGGATGTTATCCTGAGGGGACAGGAGAGTCCCATGTATAGATACTTCATCTGTGCAGAAATTTAAAGACCAACACCCGGAGGGAGGCACTGTGTGTGAGCCAGATGTGCTGCTGCACTGGAACTACAGTGGCACTTTGGTTAAATATGCAATTGCCATTTTTTGTCAGCATCATATTTTTTATGGCAAAAGCCGAAAAGCAGACATTTTTCTGAATCCAGCATTGCTATGAATGTGAGTAGCAGGACTGGTCCTACCCTGTGGTCCTTTTTCTCTGTTCTCTGCAGCCAGTGTACCATTTCCCCACCCAGCTGGGGATGATGCACCAGCTGAAAGAGCAGCTGGAGGAGAGGACTCGCATACTGCAAGCTGACATCAAGACGCAGCAAGAGGAGCTCCACGTCATCAAGGAGCAGCTCCAGCTCGTGCAGGACTCCAACCTGCAGGTACCTGCTGCCCCTGGGGCTCCCAAACTCACCAGCCATTTGCTTTTCCTTTGAGCACACAGAGCAGTAACAAAATTTTCTGTGGCAAAAGCATTCGGGAATGAACTCTGGACAAATTGGCAATGTGGTTTTAGATGTGGGTCTGGTGTTTCCCAAGAGATGAGTGGCGTCAGTATCTGGCTGAGTATTGAATCAGTGATTTCCTTGATTTAGAAAAAACAATCCCAAATTAATCCAAAGTCTCCCGTGCACAAAAAGCTTGGTGGTTCCGTGTCTGATTAGTGCTGCTGGATCCCCACTGCCACTCCTGCAAAACACAGCAGGCACAATGGAACTGGAATAGTCCTAGCTCTGAATAAATATTTGACACAAGCTAACATTTGATTTTCTGTTACTCATGGTTCACTTTGCCCCTGGATTTAGAGATGCTGCTGCTGCAGTGTTATTTCTGCCAGGCAGTACAACCAACAACTCCTGTGCCTCTTTCGTTTAAAGATGCTGATGCAGCAGCCGATCCCCGTCGTCTTTAACAACGTGCAGCAGCCGAGCCCCCGGAGGCCGCCGCCGCAGGGGATGCCCAGGCAGACCACAGCCAAGAAGTCACAGCAGCCAGGCCTCATGGGGACGAAGCACTACTGCAGCACCCACCTGCTGTCACCACACCCGTTCCTCAGGGACCCCTGTGGCACAGCCCCCCAGGTCACTGGCTGCTTCGTTGTCTTCATCACCCCTTTCCTGGCTTCTAAACCCTTGTCTGCCACATCAGTCCTCCCCATGGTCCCGTGCGTTTCCTCTGTGTTGGTTTTACTGCATAGCTGGCATTGAGGAATTTGTATCAAGAGTCAGTTGTGAACAATGTCATTAAACTGTAAAAATAAAATCCAGGTAGCCAAAAAGCATTTAAACTCCAGGGACTGCTGGAGCTTTCCTGGTGACTGGGGAGGAAGTGAATGGGAAGTTTGGGCTCTCATCAACACAATGCTCATTCATAGCCAGTGAGAGTTGTGGTTTTATAACATGGGAGTAGGCATCATTTAAAAGATTAATTTTCGTCTGCCTGAGGAGTCTTGGAAGGCAGCTTTGAAAAAACAATTTTGTCATCACTAGACCTAAATCCGCTATTAAGATGGGAAAGACTTGAGTTGTTCAAAAGCAAAGAAGGCCAAAACTGCTGCTTTAAAGGACAGATGAAATGCTATCCTTGGAGACTTTGGATTTGCACTTCCTCCCTTAAACTGTTCTCTTCCTCCTCAAGCCTTTTGTGCACTTACCCTTCTACCCTAATTTCTCAAGAGACTGTCTGGGGATCCCAACACCTGCCCTGCAGGGACAATAAGCACTAATGTGTTGGTTATCTTGAGCAGATATACTGTTCCTATTGCTGTGTTCAGGGACAGTATCCTGTTGTTCCTTCTCCTTTTCCCATCTGCCCACTGTAAGTGGTTATTTTATCCTTCCATTAAAAGCTTTAAAGCTTACATGGGTACCTATGTCTTCATTTCAGGTACAGCAGCAGCAGCACCCGATGAGAGGAAGCCAAGGGCAGCAAACGTGTGTGCCGGGGCAGGCGAGCATTTCAGTGCCCCTCTACAACAACCCCATGGTGTTCTCCCAGACACACCCCATCGCTGTGGCTGCACCGGCGCCGGCTGACAGCAACGGGAGGCAGCCACCAGCTGACTACAGCCAGGACAGGAGCCTCAGGTACCCCCAGCCCTGCTGGGACCATCCTGGGGGCAGTGACAGAAAATAGCAGTACTGGGGCAGCAGGGAGGGCAGGCGTGGCTGGGCTCGGGGCGATGGGCTCGGGATGCCATAGCAGGCGTAAGGATGTTCCCTCTGCAGGGGTGAGCCCAGTGTGCAGGCAAGCAGGGTGCTGTGCACATCATGCTGTACCATCATGGGCATTAAATCCTTTTCTCTCTGTATTTCCATAAATTAATCTAACTCTGCCCTCTGTCAGTTTAAAGCCATTCCCCCTTGTCCTGTCACTCCATGCCCTTGTCAAAAGTCCCTCTCCTGCTCTCTCGTAGCCCCTTTGGGGACTGGGAGGTGCTATAAGGTGTCCCTGGACCCCTCTCTTCTCCAGTCTCAACAATCCAAATCCTCTCAGCCTGTAGTCACAGGAGAGATGTGAGGTGAAAAGAAGCATCCTGTTTCATTAGCTTGTTTTCAAGATAGTGGATTACCTGCTTTCATGGAGGATTTTTGAGGAGTTGTTGACAGGAGCTTGGACCTCTCCCTTCCCTGACCATCTTCTGTTTACCTTCCACCACAGGATGCTGTTGGATCAGTCCATCCAAGCCGTGATGCCTGCAGCCAACAGCAGTGGCCAGCCCGTGCAGAGCAGTGCCAGCAGGCAGCAAGGAAAGTGAGTCTCTGCTGGCCCTTGTTTTCCTGCAGTGTCTTAGCAGGACACTTAATGGCACTGAAAAAGACGTGGAAAAACTTGTACCTGATCGCACAAACACAGTCTCAGTCTGAAATGAAACAAAAGTTCAGCCAGTTAGGAGAAAAAGTAATGAGAATATTTTTTAATTACAAAGAACTTTATGATAAATAAAGTGCTTTGGAAAAAAAAATAACCATTTTCTGGCTTTTACAAAGCATAAAATGCTTGACCAAGACACAGAGAAAATGTACAGCCTTAAAAACCTTAATTTTCAGCAGTTCCAGTCCATGCTTTGTGGGCAGGGGGGAATCTGGGGCCTGCTTCCAGGAGGGTCTGCATGGTTTGACCAGACCTGCTCCCAGCTGGTTCCTGCAGCAGCTGGGCTCCCCAGTGCCCATTCTGAGGGTGGGTCTGGGTGTGGGATCTCATGCCTGGTTTTCCTCCTTGTGGCAGGTTCATTGCAGAGCAGCAGACCCTGCCTCCCCCAGCACAGGTGCAGCCAGTCACCTGCAGCGCCGTCCGCCCTCCAGCCCCGCCGCCCATCTTCTCCCCTTCTCTGATGATCCCACACACCAGCTTCTCATCCCACCAGGCCAGCACACCAGTTCATCTCCACCAGTGGCCACAGCAGCAGGTTCAGCAGCACCGCCTCTACCTTCAGGTATTGGAGCAGGAGCAGGTTGCTGAGGAGGCACAGGGATGGTTTGGGGATTGGTTGGGGGTTTTCAAAGAAATGGGGCTTATCTGGCTGATCAAACCTGGTCAATGCCTTTCCTCCATTCCCATTGTATCTCCACATAGCCAAGTGCTCAGCCTTTCCAGGCTGACTCTGCACCCACCCAAGGCCATATTTTCCAAAAAACTCAGTTATCGCACCGTGTACAGAAGAAATACCCAGTTTTTCAAACATGGCTTTTCATCCAGAGGAGCTGTGGTGGGAAGCTTGCTGTAGTCAAGAAACATGATAAGAGAGAAGCTCTTTGGAAAACATACCTCCTGCTGTTACATCTCAGCCGAGCAAGGTTTTTATCAGCTGCCGTCAGAGCTTTCTTTTAATAAATGGGTATTTCACAACACACATCTCTGACAAGGTGATTTTGGTTTTTCAACACACAATTTACATCAGTACATGCTGGACTAGTGACACCGCCAAGGCGAGGGGTTGTTGAAACTAGTAATTCATTAGTAACATGCTCTCCAAGCCCTGCCAGGATGGCAGAGGTAAGTTACAGTCCTCCAGGCAAAGATGGCAGAAAGGAAAGCAGGAGGGGTAGGTACAGTTGAAAGCAGCCACACAGCAGGACTGGATTTAGAGTGAGAAATGAATCGCTGTTGTCAGCAAATGTGGCATGAACTGTCCCTGCTTTGGGTACGTGTCCTCATGGACACTGAGGTCCTGAGGACCAGCAGTGCGGACAGCAGGGGTGAAACAGCAAGTCCAGGTCTTTGGGGTACCAACCATAGGTGGATACGTGGTCACTCTAGGACCTCTTCCTTGGTTGTCTGAAGGTCTTTCCCATGGAAGATGAAAGTTGCACATCCTGCAGATTTTACCTTGCATCCAAGTAGTGTTTGGAGGTCTCCATTCCTGCTGGGCTCCCCATGAGCCTGTTAGGGCAGATGGGTCTTGCTTCCCCTCTGTGCTCTCCAGGCATTGTTGCTTGTGCTGACAGCAACAGCATCCCAAGGGGCACAGCTCATACCCTCAAGTTTAGGACTTGGTGCACACACTCCTGGGCATGAGTCTCAGCATCAGCCCTGCAGCAAGAGAGGGACAGCTGGGTGGTGGGGCAGGTCTGACTGCTCAGATTTGTGTCTCCCGACAGATGCAGGGTCCTGAGCTGGTGCCTGGGGCTCCGACGCAGCGCATTTTCCAGCCACCCCACACCCCGCAGCAGAACCCCTTGAGCTATTTCCTCCACCCGCAGCAGCAGAGCCACCACACGCAGGGCCAGCCCTGCAACCTGCCCGACCTGCCTGAGATGCAGCTGCCCTGAAAGTCGGTTCTGGGGGACAAGGACCACACGGCTGCAGCCGCTGCGCCCGGGCGCACACAGGAGAGCACGACGCCGTCAGAGCATGGCACGGGAGAGGTCGGGCTCCGTGGGGAGGTGGTGGCTGGAGGGGTGATCCCTGACAGGGATGCATGGCTGCAAGGGCCTTGTTTGTTGGGATTCCCATGCAGCTGGTCCGTGATGCTGTTCGGCAGCAGGGTGTGCCCTGGCCTGGCACTGTGGTGCCACTGGAAGCGCTGGCTTTCTGGCTGCAGGGAGATGTGGGATGAGGTCGCCGTGAAGCTCGGTTTGCAATGGAAAAAACCCTTTTCCATTCAGGACTTCAATGCTGAAAGTCACTGTGAATTTAAGCCCAGCATTTGGAGCACATAGACTGTACCAGTCCGCAGGACACCATTGGATTACCATGTACATAACTCGTTTTGCTGTAGTAGGTCCATTGTGGATTCTTTTTCCTTTTTCTATACCTCAGTCCCGCAGTTTTTTGTTTTCCAGGAGATTGGATAATGCTGCTAATTTACATAACACCACTTTTGCCTGAATTTCTTACTGTTGTTATACCAGCTCACATCACAGCTAGTACAATATCTGTCATGTTTTATTTTTGGTTAACAAGTGAAGATAAATTTGTATGGTTTTTACTCCCTGTAGCCAAATATTTTTCAGGTTACAGACAAAGAATCTTTACTCCTTTTTTTTTTGTTTGTTTCAAGTGATGCAGTTGTATGTTTCTATACATAAAAACAGACAAACATGCATAGAACAGCCTATGACAGCAAACTTTGTGGTTTTGCTAGGTCATGTTTCAATTTGGCGAACCCAAAATGTATAATCACAACACGCGCGATGTTACAAGCCCATAGGGTCAGCAATAAATTGTATTTTTGTAAATTGTCACTTTTTAACTATAAGTTTATATTTATGAATTGAAAAACCAGTTTATTCCTCAGTGGGTATATAGTTAAGTGTCCCTACTGTTTGTGTCTTTCCAAAGGAAAAACTAAAAGTACATTTTTGAAGTGTTAGTAGCTGAGTACTAACTTTGGGCATTGTTAGAGCCCAAACGTAGATGGGTTTGGCCATTTCTATAAACTTTGCAAGGCAGTGGTTAGTTAGGACCAGGTCCATCTAGCAGTAAAGCTCCAGCTGGCAGACAGAGCAAGGTTTAGAGAGGAGTTAGTTCCTAATGTTTAGTTCCTAGCATCTGTTGAAACCAAGCAAAGAATGCTTGGTTTTGCCTTTTTTTTTCCTTTTTTCTTTTTTCTTTTTTTTTTGTGCGTGTTTCCTTCTTGTCCTTTTGCAAGCCACTTTCTTGGCCCTTTGCAGCGCTGCAGCAGCTGGTGTTGTTGGTGGAGCAGCTTTTGGCACAAGCAGCTCCAAGCAGCCCTGTGTTTCAAGCAAAGGGCACAGCAGGGCTCTTCCAACCTTGGTACACCAGGGGCTGTTTCCTAGCAGTTCTCCCTGGGAAAGGGGATGGGGTTTTGCTGTACCACATTGCCTGGGGGAGTGGTGGTGGGAAGACAGGCTGCTGGATCTGGGGTCAGCCAGGAGCTGTCGGGGCTGGTGCAAGGCCCTAGGGTGCTTTGGTGTTTTGGCCAGGGCAGAGGTGGGTACATGAACAAAAGCTGTGCCAGCCCCTGGCTTTCCATGGGTCCCCTCCCTTGGCAAAAGCATCTGCATGGGTTAGCTTTGACTGGGACACTGAGTGCACAGCTCCCAGGGGTGCCACACATGATGGATCGTGGGTCACAGAGCTGGCCACATGCAGCATTTTGGGGAGTGTAGTGGGCCATAGAATGGAGGCAATAAGATGCCCAACAGCCTGGGGTCCAGTATCGGGGCTCGTGCCTTGTCAGCACAGTCCCTGGCTGGGCCCCAGCTCACACAGCATATGCAGCCCCTGGTGCTGGGCAGCCGAGCAGCTGCTCTTGGACACAGACTGAGCCAGCCTCTCAGTTTCAAACCATCACAAGAAATGGTGGCTACAGCAGAGCCATGGGCTGGGGCCAACTCGCTGCTGGTAGTGGGATGTGGAACACCTGCCTTTATGGGGCAATCTGGAGCTGAAATAATAACACCTGGGGCTTTCCTACTCTGCAGGTTCGTGCTGCAGTAAGGGCCGGCACACAGCCTTCAGAGTAGGAAACTTCTGTTTTTAAAGCACTATTAGTTTTAGGGTCTCCCTCACCCCATTCTAAGGCAGTGGGTTGCTCATGAGGGTGCAGTAGAAGGGGGTTGTATTTTTGGGAGTTGTTTGTGGGATTTTTTCCACCATAGCCTTGGCACATAATGGTAAAGGGGAGGCAACACATGTATTTGTGTTAGGGCTCCAGCACTGTACACAGTTTGTGGCTCAGGGTGGCTGGCTGGAGGGAAAGGCTGTGCATTTCTCCGGCTTCCCCATTAAACCTGCATCACCCCAGCACATCCCCATGGCTTGTCTGCAGTGTCCCATCACCACACATGAGCCCAGACATGGCAGGTGGCAATCAAATGGATCTCAGAGGTGGTGGTGGTTGGGGTCAGGGGCTTGGGGGGTGTATTTTTCTAGCAGGGCTTGGTAGGGAGGTAGCTGAGGCAGAGCAGTTTTCTGGCATTGCTGTGGCTTTGACAGTGAGTCCAAAAAAGGGTTGGGAAGGGGTTCCAGGGGAGGTGGGAGGCGATGGGCACGCCAGATGGGGCCGTGCCCTGGGCACAGCCCTGCTGATGGCAGCGCTGGGCTGCAGGGACAGAGGGCTGGGGACACAGCCCCTGCTCACAGCTCCCAGCGAGGAGCACAGGAGCTTGGTGAGGATGTTTACATGTTAGATCAGCCTTGCTAAAACCAGAGACCTAAAAACGCACTTTATCATGAGCCCCCCCCTTATTCTCAGAGCCCCCCCAGCCGCTGGCCTCGCTGCTGGTGGGTGGGGGCTGCACAGTCCCAGGCACTGCCTCAGGGGTAGGGCCTTGTTTTCTCGACATGCTCCAAAGGACAAAATCCCACCGTCCCCTTCTGGGGCTTGCTTGGTCTTTGCTCAGTCTGCCTCCAGCCAAGGGGGAGGCTGAGTCAGGGCCAGGGGGGTTTTGCCTTATATTGTCACTCACTCTCAAAAAAATCAATGGATAAAAAAAATCTCTTTATTCAGGTTTATTTGTATTTGTTTACCTCGGTGTTAGCTATGACCTGTGTTTTTATTACTCATTTGGAATTGAGGGTTGCTGGTGGGTTTGGTTCACACACCCCCAGTCGCTTACAAGAAAACACAAGTGTGACTTGTTGGTGACAAGCAGAGGGCAGGGACGTGACCGATGGCAGCAGGGTTGGCCTCCAGTGTCTGTGTCGACCTATCAGTCATAAATGTTCTGAGGTTTTCTAGTACACAACTACCTATATACTATAACTCTATATATAGATATACGTATCTTTAATACACATTTATATGTATGTAGATGTATATCTATATATAAATATAGATAGGCCACATTAATTCCAGACCTCTGAAAACACAGGCAGCTTTAATTAATAAAGTCTTGCACTTTTAGCGAATTTGTACATATAAGCTAAAGCCTGGTGGGTATAATCAGGCTGATTTGACAAACACAATGAGAAGTTACTGTATATATTGTATATAGTCCATGCAAGAAAAAAAAAAAGTCAAGAATTGAGTATAAATCTTGGTTTATTTTATATGATGTTGAATATAAATACATTTATAAATGTTACTATTCTTAAAAGTATTTTGTAATGGGAAAAAGTAAGTGTCTTATGAAGATGAACAGTAAAGATTTTATTCTTGTTTTGAATCTATGTCCCTGCACAGCTCCATTGAATGGGAGCCCATGCATTTTGACAAGCTTTAAACAAATTGTACATAGTATTTAAAAAAAAAAAATAAGAAGAAATAAAATAATACTTGTAAGACCTCTTACACACTATGTACTGTTGTTATTCCCTGGCTGGTGTGGGTCTGTTGGGGATCTGATCCCTACTCTCCAGGAGAGACAAGAGCAGCAGCCATTGTGTCCATGTGCATGGACAGCTGAAGGGATGGGGCTCAGGACAAGGAGTGGGATTTCCATGACCAGTGCCAGAGGCAATAGGAGCAACGTGTAAATTAGAAAGAACAAGGGATCAGGCTCTGCACACTGTTTGAATTTGGATGCAGAAAGCAAGTGACAGTACTCCTGGGCTCTCTCACTCAGCAGCTCAGCGCTGAAGCCAGCTCAGGCTGTAGTCCAGGCTAAACTAGTCCCAGGCTGCAAAATCCAGGTCTCCATTTTCCCTCTGCTTCTGGGAGGCTGCTGTCCCAGCAGGGGCTTTGGCTTGCTCCTTGTTTTGGAAAGCACTGACTAAGTGTGGCTTTAACACGACCAATGCTCTTGAAGGAACTTCTGCAACAGGCCATCACAAGAAATAATAGTGCCTCAAACACAGGGGGTTTTTTTTAAGGGAAACAATATTTTATTTAACACCCCATTTGTCTTACAGTACCTCTGCATACAACACATTGTATAAAAGCCAATCTGTCAACACAAACATGTGCTGCCGTCTTGGTAAAGTGACAAAGCTATAGCAAAAAAGACAGAATAGCCTAGTTTTCTGGAAACAAATTGGAATATTTCCTTCTGTTTTAGTCCAGATAACAACAGCAATCACAATCAAGAACCTTGTGTGGTACAATTGGATGAGAAACTTCTGATAAAATCAACACACAGCTATTTCTTGGTCACTACGGTAGCAAACTCTTCCAAAATTACATTATTATTCAGCCATTAGAGTGATGAACAAGTGGCTTGTTTTAGGAATGGATGGAAACAGAAAGTGATTTTTCTGTATCACATGGCAGCAGCCACTTCCTTGTCCTGGGAAATGCTACTGGTTGAATTACCATCAGTTCTCCCCCATAGTGGAAAGAGCTTGTATTTTTTTAGCTATTCCCTCCCCTCACATGCCCAAGCCCTGAGCTGGGCACACAGAGCAGCCAGTTCCTTGTGGGAGTCAGGGCTGTCACTGGTCACCCAGAGCACAGGAAGCAGCGCCAGGCTCCAGAGCAGCACATTCCATATGGCAAGACCGAGGAAACATCACAGCTCTGCTGGCTGTGTCCCCAGGCTACTGATTACATCTGACAAAAGGCATCTTAGTACACAGCAACAACAGCCCAGCCACAAGGAAGGACTGTGCAGTGTCCCCAACAGCCACTGTCAGCATTGTGGGGTCACCATGACACAGCTGCCGAGTCACAGGGGTGACGCTGCAGCAGGCACTGCAATTGTCAAACTGTACAAACAGCATCAGTAGTTGTAGCAATCTACAGCCTACCTACAACTGTCTATTTTGTACTGAATGATGCACCTTCATTTATTTCCTATACTGAACCTGAAAATAAAGGTGGAAAACTTCATGGAGACTTACAGAAAAAAGTAACATAGATGAGTGAAGTGACAAAACAGAACTGCTTCCTGTTTGTGTGCACACCAAGCGCTCTCAGGTGATGTGATGGGAGTCTGGGGCCATCTTTGCATCACCAACTTCACCTGGCCAAGAAGCTGTAGGGCACAGGGATCTCTGTCCCTGACTCTGCAGGGCTTGAAATCAAGCTATCACTCTTCAGGAGTGAAGGGAGGGAACGAGCTGCTGTTGCTCTAGCTCCACCAATTGCAGCTAAATCTGCATCTGTTAAGCCAGCCTGTCTGGAATAGGGATGAAAGGAGATGGCATAGGAAAGGGAAGGAAAGAAGCTAAACACCAACTCCAGAGTTACTCTGTCACAAGCAGAGCTCAACTTCTGGTGCACTGTGGTAGTTGCTCAGCAAACATAGCTCTAGGTCACACTCCTTGGAAATCACTGGCCCTTGCTACATCTACATCTCCCCAAAGGATCAGCCCATGATCCAGAGGTTCCAAGAGGAGGAACCTGCCGTTGCCTGAACACTGCCAGCCTGTTGGCAGTGACCTCGCTCCACCCTCCATCCTGCTGAGACTGGATGCCTGGTCACTGTGACTAGTCTTCCTGGATCAGCCTGCAGGTGTATTACAGGAAAAATTTAAAGACACCACCCATTTTGGGAAAAAATATTTAAAAATTGAACAAAGAAATCCATGCAGTTAATAAAAGTTAGTGTTCACCTACATATCCTAACTTCTCACCTTAAATCTATTTTGATATCTATATATATGCTGGTAATGTTTCTTTATACACAGATACGACATCTGACAAGAGCTACTGCCCAGCTGGCAAAGGCTCTACAGTCTCTTGGGTGGGCACTGATAGAAAAGGGTATTGTATGAACTGAGCACCTTTTTACAACCAGCTAATAACAGAAGGTTGTTGTACTTTGCAAGTTCCTTCACCACACTCTTCCGGACTTAGATCTTCACATCTTGGCGCTCTCTCAATCAAAAAAAGTCCTTGAGTTTTAAGACTTTTGTTTCTCTTGTTACCTTGATGAGCAAACAGTTCACAGCTTTGACTACTTGTTGACATAAACAGTATCTCTCATAAACCTACAAAAGCTTTTGGGATGGGCAGCTGTATCTATTTTCATGAGGCTCCATTAATTTCATCATGGCTATTTGCGGTAGAATTACTCACTGATCAAACCTTATCTGAGTACATCCTGGACTAGAACAACAATATCATCTGCTTTGTACTTCTAAACAACTTTGTGAAAACAGTGAGTAAATACATTTTAAAATAAGTACTACAGTGTGGCCCTATCCATATCCACATAAATGGATAAATTAGTTTTTATATTTTATACATAAAAATACAAATCAGCACTATATTGTATCAAGTGCAATTACTTTGTGAAGGCTTCTGAAAAAGCTTCCTCATTCTCCACATATATGATATAGCTTTTGGACTTCTTCAGTAAAACTTTATTTTACATTAATACCTGAGAGTATTGGGGAGAGTACAATACATAATTCATAAATTTAACAACAACTGCAATGATGGCATTTCACAAAGTGCCTGTAACACAAGTCAGAAATTCATTTTTTTCTTCATTCACACTAGTATTGCAAGAAAAGCCTCAGAAAGATACCATCCCCATTCTGCTTCTTTAAAAAAACATGCACAATATAAAAATAATGCTGCTCTGCAGAGAACGATTGTCATACAGGCTTTAGAAACAGACATTTTTATCTAGTTTAGCACAGATTCCCCACTTACTTTGCTATTGTTGTTAAAATACAAGCTCATACCCTCCTTCTCTGAATGCCTTCTAGCACCAAAGATTCAAGGTCAACATTTCTCAGCATTTACACTGGCAGAGCTTTCCTCCACAGGATCTCAACTATATCAAATTTTCTATATTAAAAATTTCAAGTCAGATTCAAGAGGATTTTTTTGTTGCCTTGAATCCTGACAGATGGAAAATATTACAGCAGCAATAACCCAGAGTGCTATAGAAAAGCAATAGTAATTACTGGGTTGAGATATGGACTCAGGGTAGGCAAAGAAGCAACTGCAATCTGTCCCTGAGCAGCTCAATAGTCAACATTCAGCTACAGATGGCCTGTGCTTGGGCTTTCCAAACACCAGCAAAACTCAACATTTTATCAACATGCTCCTAAGAAGACAAACAATGGCTCCTCTTGCCAGATAAAGTACAACCACCATGTGGTCAGACAGATTTAGCCACTGCTTTCCCTTGATTTCAAACAACCAGTATTAGTTTTTGCACCCTTGTGCAGCCTGGATGAACAAATAAGCTTCCATCCTTTTCACCTTTTTTTATAGGAGGACTGGTATGAAAATGGGGAAGAGACCTCTAGGCCGAGCTAGAAAAGCAGGCAACTGTTTTTTTGTTGCAAAAACTGAGACACGGGCTGAGAGAATGCAGTCTGCAAACTGCTGATAAGGGGCTAGAATCTGCTGGAGTCCAGACCCATGGGTAACATCAAAGCAGAGGAATTGAGAGCAGGGCAACTTCCTTTTCTAATCTCATGGTCTTGTGCTACCACAGCCTCTGTTCTTAGTCTTCACCCTGTTTTGACCCCAGTCCACATGCAAGTTTGGAAATAGTTAATTAATGTGGAAGACAACCTCCAAGCTGTTGATACGCCTTTAAAGTGAAAATGGGAAAAAGTCATTTCTTTTATCACAGTAATAGAAATGAACCTGGAGAACACCCACTCTAACAACAGTCATTCAGACAGGTTTGCAACAGGTACACACCCAGTATCTCCAAGCAATGCTGCATGTTTTACTAACATGGTAAAGACAGTTTATTATTCAGTCCCTTTTTTTGGAGTGAAACTTATGAACAATGCAAGAAAGTGATTGTGCTTCAAACTATTTTTATTTACATTACATACCAGTAATCTGATAATTAAAGCTAATTCTTCAAACTTCATTCCCTATGTAAACACCAGACTTGATTTCCATAGTTACAGCCTTCATTTGTAAGCATCTTATGTGATTAATTCAGAGTCAAAGGTAAAGAAAATTACACTCTGGTTCTTGCCTTAAGTTGTAAATTTTTAGCACTCTCTATTTTAGCTTTTATGTCATGAGGTTTTTCAAAAAATCTTACCAAGGCTGGCTCATTTAATAAGGATGCCAGAATCTGTTCAAAGGCAAAAGACCATTCATGGTTCCCTCCCAAACTCGGTGCTCTACTGCCTTCAGTCTGCTCAGAGCTGCTTTCCTCCTGCCTCTCTCTGGGGACTTCAGCAGCCATCTCTGTAACAGGAACTGGACTTTTGACAGGTGAAATGGGACTCTGCAGTCTTCGGCCAACTTCTTCCATTTTCAGCAGGAGGCTGGTCACCACCGCGATAGCCCGATACAACAGTTCCTCCTCAGGATCCCCATGGAACAGATTGTAGAGAGTTTTTGAGAACTGGATGAACTGAGACTACAGAGAGATACAGGGGACACTCTTCAGAGAAGAGCAACACAACTGTCCTGTCTCACTACCTGTTGTGCTCTCAGTCCAGTGCCTGCTGCTGCCAGGCACCCGGTGCAGCTGCTCTAATGACAGCATGGACCAGCTCTGAGAAACCTCTGTGTGTCTCGAAGTCCCTCTCTTCATACATTACAGCAGTTTTAAAAAGCCACAGTCTAATGATTGATGTGAAGATTTGAAATTTAAGGGATCCTACAAATCCTTTAGAAATATTGTAACAGGACTTTAGGGGTAAACTCTCAAGACAAAACAGACATAAATAAGACTCAGACAGTTTACCTGATTCATTCTTGGCAGATCCTTGATGTTTTCTTCTTTTTTAAGAAGTTCATCTTGCCATTGCTTCAGATATGCCTGAATATCAACTTTCCCCTTTCCTTTTTCAAGGGGAAGAAGTGAAAAAGAAAAAAAAGTGAACAAACAAGAACTAAGAGCTTCCCACAAGAACTAAGAGATGATAAGCAAAAGAACTGGCATCTTCAATGTCATTCCTTCTCAACAGAGTAGTGGGGCTAAGGACTACCCAGGATCAGAGTTTACAGTGCCCTTTTGCTCCCACAACTACACTTACATAAGTGGATAGAATGACAGCAGCACGCTAAGGATGATGTTACTTAATATACTCTGTCAGCACACACTTTCCCAGCTCTACTCCCCCAAAAGACACAGTTACCAAATGTGCCACCAGGATTCTTTTACCTTTTTCTGGGCTGCTTTTCAAAGAATCACTTTCAAGACTATCCTCAACAGATGAAACTACAATTTAGGAGAAGAAACAAACAAACAAAAAAGTTACTTATTTCAGAAAAGAGGACCAATGTTTCATTTCCCTTATCAAAAATTCCTTCCTTAAGGGGCAAGACCTTCCATGTTCTCAGCATAGATTAGGTAAAGAAGAAACCACGTGGTAAAATCTGCCTACTTTCTATAAAAATAGAAGCAACTGTGAGGCAGAAGATCACAAATGAAACTGCTATCAGTTATACCAAATAATCTTTATTATGTTCATGGTCCATGACTTGAAGAGCAGCAGGAACAGTACCTATATATTACCTACTTTGGGCAGATTTTAAAAACCAAAAAGGGATCTGTCTTCCCTATAAAAATGACACAGCTTTCAAGAGTATTTGAAACAGATTATTTTATCAACTCCATAAACTTACTACCCCTTTTCATTCAGGTTTGAATTTTGAAACACTTGCTTATGTGCCTCAAAGTAAGTATGGATTTGGTATTTTAATTCTTGAGGCAGAAAATACCATCCCTTTATGCCCAGGATGCAAAAATAAAACAGCCATCACTTCAACACTACAACAGGCTGCCTGCAATGCTGCAAAATGCCAACCAAATACACTATGCTATTTCTATGTAAACACCTATGGTCTTTGAATTCAACCATCAGATGAGCTACCCACAAATTCTGCACAACTGTATTAAATTGTAACTATCTACAGAAGATCTTCACAGAGGATTCTGTTAACAGGGATATGATTTACTGGATTTACTAGTTTTCAGAAGAAATCCCCATTTTTCACAGGGTAAGTAATAAATCCCTTCTCGTATTCTGCAGGCAAAACCTCACACTGGAGCTTACCACTGAGTTGGCTGAAGTGAATCAGTTCTTCTTTTGAAAGATCATCCCCTTTGGAAGGGCTTAGAGATTCTACTTCAGTAAAAGCTGCAATAAATGATTGAATAAAGTGGGTTTGTGGCACCCAGGCATTACCAAAGCAGTAATAATGATGACAAAGACCAGAAACAGCACTCCCCAAATGCCACTGCTTCTCACTTACCTGGAGGGATGTGCAACTTAAAAAGAAGCTTGAGTTTGTCAGTGAAGCTTCCATTATACATCGTATCTGTTAGGGGAAAGGACAGTCTATTCAACTGGACCAAACTTAAAAACACCCATTTAACCTAAACAAATACAACTCGGGGAGGTTGGAAATGGACACGTGCCCTACCGTACAGGGAGTATAATTAAGAGATGAAGCTTAAGGAAAGCACTATCACCTGCAGCTGAGCCTGGGGTTAGCCTACACTGAGGGAAGAATACTAATAATGTCTATGACTTAGCTAAAATAAAACCACAGCACCAAAGAAATACAGCACTAACGTCTCCGCATTTCCCTTAAATTTTTGTTTTCTGAACAATACCACTTTGAAAACAAGATGAAAGGAACAGAGCAGTGAGCCAAGAAAACTTTCAGTTCCCCAGAGATATAAGGCATTGGTCATCCTGTACAACCTGTGTATAAGATGACTTAGTATGAAGATTGATCATAAACCAAACAGGCTGGGCAAGGAGATCAGACTATTCTTAATTTTTGGATATTTTGATGGCCAAGCCATATTTAAAATTAATCTCCAAGAGGGGATTATTTTGTCTGCGATAAAAATCATGCTATTTGATCCTATGTTAAGAGACTAAGTCTCCTTAGCTCTCTGTATAGTGTATGGAAGGTGATACACCCCAGGACTACTCCCAGGAGACTTGTGAATGTGCTCATGTGTGTGTTGTTGCCATACCAAGAACACAGGCAAATTGTTTGAAGTTTATAAGGCAATCGGAGCCCTCATCCATCAGCCGGAATGTCCACAGGGCCAGGGAGTCTCTGTTTGCACAGTGTGACCAGGGGCTCAAGAGACGGCAGAGAACCCTGAACTGTTGGCAGTCAATCCGGTACTGGTCGAGGTAGGGCAGACTGGCATCGTGATGCTGCAGGACAGGACTATTCACACTCCAGTAACAGGAAAGAAAGTGCTCCTTCTGCAAAGCAAAGATAAAACATTAGGTTTTAGGAAACAACAAGTCTCTCTGGGGGAAAGATGTGAGGAAGTTAACAATGTAATCAGATTTACAGCTGGCATGTAAAACATATATTGAGTCCAACCTTTATCTCTATTTATTAAAACCATTTCAAAGTCTGTTTAGTAAGTGAGGAAAATGGCACATTACCTTGAACAACTCATAAAGCTCTTCAAGATCACTAGGACTGAATTTTACTTCTTGAGACACAACACGTAGCTGAAACAAAATTAAGAAAAAATTAATTAATGGATCTTCCCTCTTTGGAATAAGGCCATAGAATAAAATTATGGGAGAGTTAACATTACACTAAGAGACACTGTTTGCATATTCCAGGTTTTGGCATGTTACAATTAGAAATAAGAACAGCACTTCTTTTAAAAAGTAATCAGAAGACTATAGGTTAAAATAAATAATGTCTCAAAAATAAAACAAGCTTAAAGCCAGTCACGTTACTAACGTACATGGAGCCTACACTATGAAATCCAGGAGATAAACCTCCTTAATATTTGTAATTATTTATAATGGCATAACATACAGCTTCCTTTAAATGGGCAAATGCATGTTCAGTTCTCAGCAGTGAAGCTGAATCCTCATTTTTTTTAATTTAAAAAATGTTCACAGCTTTTTAAAACAAAGTTTGCTATTAAGACCAGCTTCCATCTTCACAATATATATGTTTTGTAAAATGAAATACAACAATACCATCTTAGCATAACCACCAGCATTTAGTTTCTGTTGCTACAAGCCACATTTACTACAGAAACAAGCACTGGGTGGTGGACAAACTAGTATTATCATCGGGTATTGGAAATGAGCCACTGAAGAAAACAGGCAAACAAAGGAAGCTCCTCACAACCTCCACCTTCATTCAGCAGTCTGAACTGAAAGGATGAGATAGGCAGACAGAGAGCTGCCACATTACCAGACATTCACACACATCACAGACAAAAAGCAACCCCTGCTGAATGCACTACAATAACCTCTTCAGTGCTGCTTCCCAGAGTAAAAATGCAGGTGCTTAATTGTTTTACTGTACAGTGCTCTATGCCTCTAAGAGAAATGCATTACCATCAGCAGATAGAAATATAGGTCAGCCTGTTCCAATCCACACAAAGTGTGAGATATGCCAGCCTTTGGAAGTGGTTGGTGATGGTGCTACTTGTAACGAGACCAGAAGGTCATGCTGTGATTTACAGACTGAAAACATCACAGGCCAAGCCTCAGAGAACAGACCCTGCAGACATGAGGGGGTTCAGTGTAAAAAATCATATATTTGGCCCTGGAAACTGTAGCTCTTCTCAGAACCTTCCAAACAGGAATGAATTTTATCAGAGAGAAGGCTGAAACTCTTCCAAGTCACTCACCACATTCTGCTTGGTCGTAGCTTCCAAAGTCTGGATCACATAAAGCCTGTTCCTGCAGCGCAAGCTCTCAACATCCTCATAGCGAATATCGCCGTATCTCTAAGAAGAAAAGCACCATTCCATGCAATCAACTGTTGGGAGACACATCTAAACAGTATTTTTTTCTTTCTTGCATCTAAGCACAATACAGGAATGGATGCAAACAAAGATCACAGAATCTCCGAGGAAAAAATAATTTATTAGAGCACTAACATTCTCCCTAACCAGTGTAACTTTTAAAAGGGTGTTTAAAAGTGTTTCAGAAAGCGATGGAGAAAGAAGAAACTGGAGTAGTTCCCTGTGTGGGAAGGCAAAGGAAGGGATTTTACGGTATGTTGGCTCTATACCCAACTCTGCTATTGCAAGGTGACTACTACTGCAAGGCAGCAAAGTCTGATATGTGCATGTTGTCAGGGATTGAAGTTCATTCTAGTGAAATTCAGAAATTAGCTAAGTAATTTCTAAATCATTCCTAGCTACCTCTGTAATTTCTGAAGGACAGGAAAGGCGTCTGAGCACCGGAGTGAATAAATGCATCTACCTTTAAGGAAAAGTGGGATAGGAAGCAAAAACTAGAAGAAATTACCAGAGAAATCATGAACAAATTGTTTAAAATCTAAACAGAAACCAGGAGATAAAAACAGGACAACATTCTGTATCAAGACCATGTCAAATCAATTTAAGTTTTTTCTATGAGGAAATTCAGTAGAACTGAAACAGGAGATTCAACTTCTCTTCTGTAAGTTTTTTGACACTTTTCAGCAGCACAGGCAATCAGGAAGACATGGCCTAATCATGACCACCATGGGTAAAACTGCTTCTAATAACAAACTTCGAGAACAAATGAGTGATAAACAACCAAACTAGGCAGGACTTCCAGAAGCTTTTCTGCAGTGTGTTTGTTCCTTTATCAGCAATGCCCTTTAAACAAGATATGAAAAATTGCAACACAGATAAAAGAGTCTGAGCACATTAACTCTGATGAAAGGTTAAAGGAACTGGTTGTATTAAATCTAGAAAAAGAATGTATCTGGCAACTCCCTTTTGGGAGAGCAATCTGTAGGACTCATTCTTCTAACTTAAGAGTCATGATGAGGCTGGACTCCAACTGAGCAGCCTGATCTAGCTGTTCCTGCTCAGTGCAGGAGCATTGGATTAGATGGTCTTTAAAGGCCCCTGCCAACCCAAACTATTCTGTAATTGATTCTATGACCAGACTTGAAAGGGTAAATGACGAACAACCATCTAATAACAACAAGGAACTACAGAGAAAACCACAACCAACTCTCCTCAATAGTGCTTTATGAACATCCAAGAGAAATTATCCTGGATATTTTCCCACATGGACAGAGAAACGCTATAACGGACTAAAGTTTTTGTAGATTTTCTTTTGTTGAACTGTTTTAACAACACTAGACTTTTTAAAGGATGATCTGGGTGGATGCTGGACAGGAAGCTGGACTGGATGACCTGTGGATTTTTCTTCCAGAACTATATTTCTGTGTTCCTGTGGAGACCACTACCAGCATCCTTCTGGCTCCAAACAAAGTAGAAGCAGAGAGAAATTGCATCTCTGAATCACAACTCATTCACTGGTCTGGCTTCTGAGCACTGACATTGTGCAATGACCTCAGTAAGAATATAAATACAGTATATAATGTAACTCTGAATTAATTCAATGTGATAAAATCTTATATTGTCTTCCATTCTCTACATAAACATGACTCCTTCATCCTGATTAGACTGCCAAAGAATCTGCATTTGTGCCTGAGTCAAAGGCATGAAACTGAACTACATTTTAAAATTCAACCTTTTCACTTAAAACACATTTATCTTGTGAACACCTGTACAAAACAACAGTATCACAGAGAGTCTCTCTGTTCACTTCTCCATAATTTCTAACCTATTTGCAGAATGACAACTCTCCATTGCAGTAGTCTTTCCACTTCGAAATTTGTTTTATTTCCACAGTGGTATGAAAATAAAACCCTTCACCAGACCACAACTGTGTTGAAATTAACTGTCTGGTCAAAATGGGAAGCAGGAAATTGACTCTTACTTTGTATGAGCAGTTCTCAAATATGAGACACTTGCCAGCACTGAAGAAACTCCGTTTCAACTGAAGACAATAATTCGCATTTGAAAAAGGGGCTGTGAGACAGAAACTGCAATATGGGCCTAAGAACAGGGCTGTCAGCTTGGAAGTGGAAGATTCAGGTTCAAAGATCTGCCCAAAACAATATTCAAAAACCATACCAAATCAAAGACTATTGCTTTGGTGCAGTCTCCCACAGAAGGAAGTGAATTTTTGTTTTTCAGTCATGATTCCATCTCTGTGAAAGCTTCAGCTTACACTTCTGAATACAATATACAGCACTTCATTATTTACTATCTCTGGTCTCTATTCTGCAAGTATTCATTCTCACTTTGAGCTCTCATCATGACAAGAAAGACTCATAACAGCTTGCAATTTTTTTTTCAAGAATCTTAAAGCATTTTTCAAGCATGGTTCTTCAGTGTAAGATTCTTGTAAAACAATACTATAGCAGAACAGACTTTTGTATGATAAGCCCAGTGCTATAAAGACAGTTCCAAGAGAAACTGAGTTTCTGATTCTTGTCATTGTTCACCCCATTAAAAGCAACACCCTCTTCTCAGAAAAAAAATCAAAGACGACAGTTTCTAAATTGTACAAATTACAGTTAGTTAATCTTTTCTGAGTCAAGGTCAAGATATTTTTTTAAAAGAGAGGTACTGTGGATTTTTACTAGAAACATGACTAAGAATCAGAAAACAAAAGAACTGTCGCACAAATAAAAGAAACCAGTTAACAGAAAAAGCAAAATGTGAACATATCTTTTCTCTCAGCTTGCCTTTCACTTCCAGTGGGCTGAGCAGAAACCTATCTACAAACAGATTAATAGTCTGATTCACATCATGGCAAGGGAAAAAGATGTCTGATGGAAATCTGGGGACAAAAAGGAGAACCTAGATGTATTTCCTCCACAGTGCAGAGCTCCAAAGCTTAACATTTGCAGAAAGTAAACTTGCAAATTGAAAGAAAGTACTAAAAGAGCACAGCTGGTCTTCCTCACCCAACACATCTCTAAATGCCATTTAACCCATACCACAAACTACTCAAGTACACAGTTTCCCATAAACATTATTATGTCAAAAGCTACCAGTATCTGCAATGTGCAATAATCAGTCTTAAATTAGTACAACACAAAGGCTGTTTCTGCTCTATTTTGTCATTTAGTTAACATACTAATAAATGTGAGTGGGGGATGGTAATACATGACCTGTGGTGAATCTAGGGAACTCCACTCAGGACAGACTAGAAAGAGCTTCTCAGCAGTTAAAAACCCAAAACAACAGAAAAGCAAACCTATCCCATAACCCGTAAGTTTTTCAGTGAGGCTCAACAAAACACAGAGCCAAATTTCTACCAACCCAGACAGAATTTTTTCCCCAGTTTGTACAATGCAACTGCACTGTTTTGAATTAGCCCATGAAACATAAACACTGCACAGGATGCAAAAACATACCCACAAGAACACATACTTCATTTGACTCTCGGATCAGGTCAGTGATGTCCACTTTTGGATGGTCACTCTTTGTATCACTAAGGTTGGAGCCTTGCTGCACAGCTGGAGGCAAAGGACTGTCTTTGTTAGTGACACTGTCAAAAAATCTGCACAAAGCAAACACATGAGAAATCAGCAAGAACCAGTTTATCACAATAAAACAATAGCATTGGCATCTACTGAAGAAAAAGTGTGCAGAGAATGGGAAAAAGCAAAGAGTATCAGAGTCAATAGCACAATTGTGCTGTAATTGCAACAAACATACACAAACATGGGAACTGCCCACCCAGAGAAGGCTGTAGAGCTTCTAGCCTTGGGAATTTTTAAGACTGAGCTTATGTGATCTAGTGCTAGCAGTAATTCCCTTTTGAGTGGGAAGTTAAACTACACCCTTTCCAAGGCCCCTTCCACTTGGCATTTCCCTGGTTTTCTAATCCATATAGCAAGGTTGTACTAAGTGGGACAGAGAAAAAGGCTTGTCCTGAACTGTGAACAAGACAATCCTAATTCCCCCAGATGTATAAGCCAAAGACATGCCTGATCTGTACCTGCTCATCACATCTACATAACCAACCTAAATAGATCCAGTGGGGAGGCCAGATTTTACAATAAACACCAGACTGCATGGTCTCATAACAAAAACTACATTTTCCTCAATAATTCTGTAGCTCCTATCCCATTCAAACATGCAACATGTAAAAGCCTCACTAAACAGAAATTCTTATTATCAGTTCTTAACAGTCATAATTCGTTAACTCCTATAGCACAGTAATTTTGCTGGTTTTATCCATGATACACAACCACAACATCAACAAGAGAATTTAGTTAGTAAAGAAAAAACTGCTCAAGTTTTGTTTGCAGTATGTCAGTTTAAAGTGCACTTCATGTTGCTGACATAGAACAAACATCTTGTCATGACTGAACTCATCACATTTTTTTGGTCTTATTTCTGTTTTAAGCCACTAACAGCAGAGAATTCAGCAGCCTAAACTACAAGAACTGAGCTGAAGAATTTGCTGCCTGTAAGTTGATGACTGAACTGTCTGGAACAATCAAAACGTGCTTTAGATCATCTCGTCATTAGGAAAGCTGTCTTCTATACATGATATAAATTCAAGGTAAAAAGAACATTGCTTTTTCTTTAAAATTCACAAAATAGTTTTGGTTTTAGAAGAACTTGAATGTAGGATGGGATTTTCAGAGGATCCAGGCCCACTTTCCAGCCATCTCTTCCAGAATCTCAGCCTGAGATGAACACTAATTCCTTTGAAGCCTTTGAAAGTCTTGGCTAGCCATCTTCTCAGCTACCTCAGAATGACTTATCTATATGCAATTTCAGACCTGCTATGTAACCTGAAAGAGTAACAGTTACACTGATACCTGTTGAGAACAGTGACTGCTTCTGCATCATCCTTACAAGTGAGCAACTTCTCCATGTTGTATTCCAGCACTGCAAGGCCCAGTTGCAAGATTGCCTTTATTCCATCATAGAAGAAACAGTCCACCACATTGACTGCACTTTCAATTGGCAGCACACTGATAAAAAGGGTAAGGAACCAGGAGAGAGAGACCGAGGAGAAAAAAGTCATGTCCGTCATGTGGTCTGTCAACTGAGGCAGGTGAACCCTGATGAGCTCCTCAAACACTGCCTGATCTACCAAGGCACCTGCAGGGAAAGGATAACAAAACCACCACCCAAATCTTAATACAGAGAAGCACACTTTCCTCAAGCACCAGCCAGAAACAAAGTTCCTGTCCTAGTGCAGCTTTGTTGTACAAGCACACACAGGCCCAGCTGCACAGAACCACTGGCTCGGCTCCTTCCCCTGTGCTGGAAGCTGTGCTCTCCATGCATGGGAGCCAGAGCCTTGGGCATGCTTGAAGTGTGTTGGCACTTTGGTGAGTGCATGGCTGCTTCCAGTGACTCTCCTGACAGCCAATACACTCCCTCTGCAACAAGAGAGAAACTTCGCACCCCATTTTCTTCTAGCATATACACCCGTAAGAACTGCATATGAGATCAAAGTCTAAGTCTGGACCTAGAGTAACTCCTTTTCCTTTATCTAAACTGGCTAAGTTTCAAATAAATAGTATGAATTGCAGTTATGATTCCAAAAGAACAGTATAATAGTCTAACTGACTATTTCCCGAGCAGTTATGCCTAGAATACTGACAATATCTGAAAATCACATCCACACCTATTTAAGGAGGAGTCACGGGATGTTCTCTGTAACCTCCATTTTCTACTCTACAGTACCGAACCAAATGCAATGATTTCTCTCCACAGGTCAGTCTTCAGCTCACTCCTTACATTTGTTCTTAATGAATAACCATGGACATTCAATATAGATACACATTCAACTCAAGATAGATAAAAAGGCAGATGGATGTTACCAATGATTCGGCGATTGAAATAGTCAGGAAGCATCCTTTCACACACAGCAACCAAAAGCCAGAATGCTTCCTCCTCTTTAGCATACAGCAGAAGCACTGATGTCAGAATATTCATTGCCTGCAACATTCAAACAGGAAAGGAAACATTTAAGAGAAAAGATGGTGAAAATACAACTGGTATTATTTCTTAGAACTTGTATTTCTGAAAGCACTTTACGGCACATTTTTTAAGTGCTGGGATAACCTACAGCCATATCCAGGACAAGAGCTTTACTTCTATGTTATTAAATACAGAAGAGAGTATTTAAAGTACATAAAAATATTTTTTTAGTGCTATATGTCTAGTTAGAATGCAAATGCATATATGAAGTGGACATGACAGCACTTATAAACTAATTCAAGTACAATGTAAAAACTCATTTTATACAATGGCATGAAATAAGCAAAGCAAGTGAACCACTAAGCAAGAAACTATTCCACATATCTGTGACAGATTTTATGAGGTGCTACCATACTGCCGTCATGAGCTAATATTTCAACAACCAGCTCTAAGACTCTCAAAACTGCTATACCTGACAATATCCAATTTGTGGATTCCTGTATGCATAAGCTGTAAGAACTCTCCTGAGTGCAGAAATTCCAGTGTCACTTTGAAAAGCAGGATGCTCAGGTAAGGAGCGACGTAAATCTCGTTCAATTTCATCAGTAGCCAAAGTACATGTTCCTAAGGATTTTTCCACCAACTCAGTGTAGTAACCGGGGTTGGATGCCATATCATTTACAGCACCTGCCAATACATTGCATCGCACAGTATTAGAGGACAACAGTAAAGCAGTTATTTGATTGTTTGCAATTTGTATAAAAATTTTGGTGACTACTGAGGTACCTCATGAATCTCCAGATATTACTGAAGTAATGTGTCAGAGTAATTCTACCGAAATTAATGGAATCACTCTGCAATGAAAATTGCCAATGATGCCAATTGCCAATTCCCAAAATGAATCAATTATACTTGTTATGCAATACCTGAGAAGAGTAGCCAGAGTTCTCCTCTTAACGCCTCTGGGATGCCTCTTACAACTAGGTCTCGAGTCTTCTTTGTTCGAAACATACTGACCCCATGGCCCCGTTCCGCAAACAGGATGTTCCACGACTGCTCCTTCATTTTTTCTTTCAACTACAAAAGGCAGAAGATAACAAGAATTAAGTATACTGGTAGATTCTCCCCAGGTTTCAGAGAACAAAAGTAAATTTTGATGCCAGTTACATTCATATAAACCGGAAACTGCAGCATTGGCATCCGTATTGATGTGTGAACTGAATGCTGAAGCAAATCAGAGCAAAATCCAGCCCATGCAGAGCACAAACTTAGCATAAAATGACATCTCATACATGACCTACTATTCTTTAAAGTATGTTTATACCAGATGAGACAGAAGGTAGATGTAATCTAGTATCCCATCTGACAGAAACCAACAAGTGCCACAGCACAGTGAGGTCAAAAAGAGATTTCTCTGAAGCAAAGCAACTGTTGATTGGGTACTCCAGCTCATGTGAGGCTCCAGGGCTGAGATGGGGTGAATGTCACCGCCACAATTTCTGTGCATGCAGCACTAAGATTTAACATTGTTAAAGCAATTACAGGTGCTGAAAGAAAAAGCAGATTTTGACCACTTTTGTTCAACATACTATAAAAAGCAGGATTTAAAAATCTGGACCCCCTTTTGTCCTGCCCAAAGGGTATTTATTTTCTGGTATTTCTAATATTAAAAATTTCATATCTTAATTTACCCAGTTCTGCTGAAAGACTTATTTTGAAGTAAAACCTGTCTTCTCGCACATACTATGGAGAAACAAAGATTGGATGTTCTGCTGCAAAAGCAACTACATAAATATTCTCCAGAGCATAACTTTGTTCAAAAGTGGTGCAGAAGAATGAAACAAGGAAGAAGTTAAGTCAATTTCTTATAACACTCTCCTTGCTCCCAGAGAGTTTGTTGTGACTTTGTATCTCGAAAATTCAGATAGAAATGCAACACGTTCACTATCATAAAACAAGCAGCCAACTCTTCCCTGAGGGGGGGAAGAGCAGGAGAAATTAACTCCATGAAGATAAGGCATATCATTATTAAACAAGACGAGCAGAAAATTGAATGGAGCTATGAAGAAGCACCCTGTGGACTCCAAATACAGAAAATGCAGATGAAAGAAGACTGGCAAAAACCCAGAGGAAATCAGCAGCCTGGCTGGAATTCATTTTGATTCAGTCCTTTCCAATTTGATTCCAACAACTGTTGGCCATTTTATCCCTTACCATTTTAGAGTCGAGGTTCTCGGCATCCTGAGGATGGTAGACAGTCATTAGTGCTTCTGTACTGACAGTTTTGCTATTATCTCTCTGGCCCATCTTTGACTGTCCTGCACCAAAATCCTTTGGACTATCAGTGGCAGAACCAGCTGCAACCTTGAAAAAAATTAACAGTGGTACTCATAAATAATAAACAATCCTCCAAGAAGCAGCACTGATACCAGACCATCATTGTTTATTATATTAAGTTACAGGTACCATATACAGACTTCTAAAATAAATGAAAAACAGAAATCCCTGCTCTGCACAGCTGGGCTTTCAGGAGGCTGCACTTGGAAATAAAAAAAAGCCATCTCTTGAGCAAAAAACAAAATTATGAAAGGACAAATATTCATCATGAAAACTGAGAATATGAGGATAGGGAGGCCTGACCATTCATCACCACCAAAAAAACCCCATGCATACAATGAACTATATAGAAAACCTGAGAGCACTTAAAAACCAGCATTAGAGCTGGAGTTGTTTTTCAAAACCTGATGAAAAACAAGGTAAAAGAACCCGAACCATAATGCATTCACAGTAGCACCATTGTTTAACCCATTCTCTTTCACATGAGTACAGTTATTATCTTTCCAAACCTTAAAACCAGAGGTACGTGACTTATTCCTAAGAACAAATTCTAAGAAATTAGAATTGCCAGAGCAGTTACCTCAGTACTTATGATGTGTTGTGGACTTGCAGTTGCACTGCATCTCATTCTGAGCTTTGCCACAAGCAGTTCAAAATCTCTCACCTCCGTGAAACGAAAAGCTGTTTTCCCTTTGGTACTAATGCTGACTCCTCTGTTGGCTGGATCTGCCTTATCCACCCCTGTGACCTATGGAACCAAGGACACATAAATTAAACAAGACATTTTACCTGCTTACTTATAAAAGAGAAAATCTGTTAAGAATATATATGTAAATGAAACACGGTATGAAGCACCACACTACCAGGCAGTCTTGGTAACACAAGTTACAAGTAGAAAGCTCAATTGCCTGTAGCGATTTTAGCAAAAGGCACTAAGTATTATGCAATAGATTTTTGACAGAGTAACAGAAATTTTCGAAAAGGTTTTCCCAGCTGTAAGTGCTCAGCTTATTTGAAAACCTTGTCTCCTTCTACCCACTGAAGCTGTTGCTTTTTTTTCTTACCATCCAAAAGCAGAGAAAACATGACTTCTGTAAGTAATCAAATGAAACAAGTTTTACAAGACTGAATTTCCACTGAGAATGCCCTGTCAAAACAGCTGTCATAACACATGACAGCTGGAGCTGACTTTAATTGCCATGATGGAACAGTTACAGATTAGAGCAGTTAAAACACTTTAATCGTGCAGGTACAAGTGTGACAATCATGAGGCTCTAGACTGACTGGCATTGCTGATGCATTCATGTTGCTAAAGGTAAAGAATGGAGAACCACTGAGCATATTGTTACAGGTAAAGAAGGAAAGTCCACTGAAATGAGGTAACTGCAGTACTGTAGAACAAACAGTGAGGGTCCAACAGTCCATAAGAATAAATTTAGAGCCAGCTCCTTTAACACAGCCTCCTATGTTATGGAAGTCTCTATTGTTTGCAGCACTATATATAGATAATCAAACAAATTGTTTTATGTAGGTGGAGGACATCAAGTATTGCTGAAATTAGTACAGCTCACCCCCTATGTCAGGTGTTAGGCAGTGTGTACACAGAGCATGTAAAGCAATTACAGAGCAAGTATAGAACATGGTTTACTTGTAGGCTATTGTAAAATGTGTCTGGTGTTGATGAAAAGCTTTTAACACTGGAAGGCTGAAATGTGGCAATGTCCCAGATCACATGAAGTCAAGACAGGAATGGAGAGGGTTGGCTGTTTTTTCCCAGAAGTTATTCTGCAGTCTACTATAGTGCTCCAAAGAAGTTCCAGTGCTGTGTCCTTTGCTATATGGTCCTTATTCTGTCCTTATAGTCTGTCGAGATTATCAGCTGTAATGGCGTTGCTACTTGCTCACTTGACAAAAGGATTTTTCTACACTTTTGAACCGACAGCACTGCTCAACTGCTGCAAAAAACTGCACTGATGAGCTAAGAAACACGGCAGAGTCATTACCAATCTTCAAAATCCTTTACCCGCTACAATTCTTTACTTCTTATCTTGAGAATGTCTCATTAACTCACCTTCAAGTACTAAGCAAAAGCTTTTTCATTAAAAAAAAAAAAAGTATTAAAAAATTTGGATTCTGTACTGAGCTACAGAAATAAGACTATATAGAAAAGGGTAAGAAGATAAATCTAAAACACGAAAGCAGTTCTGAAAACCTACCAACAGAACTCCTACATGCAGTATCCAGGGTAGGGGGAAATACATGACATCACATAAAGTAAGGAGGTCCTAATGAAAATCTGGTAAACTGACATAAAATTACACAAGTGCAAAACTGCTGGTAGTTTGCATTACCTCTCTCAATGGAATGATTACACTGCACAGACTGCCATCCTGGCTAGCAAAGCAGATGTAGTTTTCTGAAATGCACATTTTCCCATGGGTGTTGTAATGACTGAAAGGAACCCATAAGAAGCACTCATGAACTTCCTTCAAGGTCTCTTCTTTAGGTAGCCTGAAGAATGCACTAAACTGCTCACTGTGGGCACGGCTCTCCAGGCCTCTGGATTAAAAACAAAACAAATTGGAAGGAAAGAGAAAAGAAAAATTAAGTAAATTTTAAATGTCTTTACAAATACAAAAGTCAAAAATATCTTGGGAAAAGATAGTAAATCATCATGCTCTCCTGTCCCATAATCTATGGGGTCAATCTGGAGGGTTCAATGTTTTTCTTGAAGAGGCAACAAAGGGCAGGACCACACCTACCTGTACACGCACTTAACAAAATATTTAAATATGTCACTAAACAAGACCAGATTCAATAATGTTCTTACACAGTAGAGCACTACAGGGCCTACAGGCAGCGCAGAAAAGATACTAATAACGTAATGTGCTGTTTCCCACACATCTGAATAATCCATTTAAAAATAAAACAAGTTTTGGCTTGACAGAGGGTTAATTAGCTAGAAATGTAGCACATGTTGTAAACATCTGCCATGGGCTAATTTTTCACAGGTAACTGCAGCCAGAAACAATGTTTTAGTTGTAGACCAGTATCCCTTTCCAGCACTGCTACCAAACTGAGGGATCAAAGGAAAAGGAAGGATCTTAACCATTAAGTTACTGATATTCACGTCTTTCCCACCACCCAAAATAATGTTTTACCTCAGGAAAGCCATGCACCCATCTGCAACTCATTGGTTTTATCACTCACCTCCAGGGGCTTTCAGAAAAGCCATGCAGTTATCATTTACACACGTTTATTAAATGATTTCTTCCCCACCTTATCCTTCTTCATAAGGTATCTCTGGAGACATTGTAGCTCTAATCTGAATTTTCTAACCCTAAATGCTACTAGAACACCTTTTTAAAATTCAAACTAATACAAACCTTTTAGTTGGAAGACCAGCTCTGAAGATATGATTACCTCCTGCCTTCATACAGACTTTGGATCCTGCCCAGTAACCAGAAACTACAATGCCTCACATGGCTTAGGTCCAACATTTTAATGAGACCCTTGGTTAAGACGACACCAGCTTTGCTGATATTTACTATCTCCTTGAGACAAGGATTCTCTTCCTCTTTGCCTAAACAAATACTGGGCCCAGAACAGATAAACCATAAGTAATACATTACCTCTTGGTGATCTGCAGAGGGTCATGAAGGACTGGATCACTCTCAAATGTCTCCTTGTCAAAAAGTCTTCTAACTGCATAGTTTGCCAGCTGCTCCATGAGAAGGAATGTTTCACTAATGTGCAAAAACATGGAAAAATAATGATCTTCCCCATGGGAGCACACATGAATGCTCTCTGTCAGAATCACATTGGAAGTTTTCTCAAGTTTTGATATTTCATCCCAGGAGATAATAAGTTTTACTGAAAATAAAAATATAAGGAGATGTGAGTCACTTCTCAGCATCTGCTTGTATTAAAGAAAGAAACACAGTAGTAGCAGCACTAATAAAATAAGCAACACAGTCAAATGATAACACACTTGGAAAGGACTACAAACTAATAAGCACAAAATGTGTTCTCTTCACATTTCCTAAAAAATAATTCCATTAGAAAGAATTTTATAGAAAAACATTAAAACACACACCATGTATGACAACACAAATCTACATCACCTTTTCCTTGCTCTTACGTGAAACTGCAAACAGCAAACAAACACCACCATACAAGCCAGCCCCCTTCAACAGCTCACCAATAGGGCTTCTTAAATTAAATCAATCATGTATTGGCATGCAGAGGAACTGTGCCCTTTAGCCACGGCATTTCTCAATACAAATCAAAATCAGCTTTGAAAGGATCCTACTTTCTATATGTTTTCCATTTTTCACAGAAATACAGTTACAGTACACACTATTAGAGGCATTTGTTTGGGCATTTCAAACTAATGTTACACAGGGAAAAAAAAAAAGTTATGCACAATTATCACCAGTGTGTAGTGCACTCATGTGAAATATTAAGCCTGTGTGTGAAGAAATAACTGTAATCCTCACAGAGTTAATAATGTAGCATGAACTAAAGATGATGGACAACTTTTAGCTACAGTCAACTTCTGAAAGTCTGCCTTCTCTCTGAAGCTTGAATGAAGGAAGCATAATAATGGATATTGTGTAGTATGTTACACAAATGTATGCATTTCCATAAATTGTGTTGGCAGCTTTTACTCATCTCTGTCGACATCTGCTCACATGACGAAATAGCTCCCTTAGCACATAGGAAGAATTCCTTCTAATCTGAAAGATAAGCAGTGAAGCATGAAGGGACTCAGCTTAGCATCAAGGTTTACTTACTTTCTGCTCCAAGCAAAAACGAGTAGAAGCTAAGGAAGTTGGTACTAAGATAGAGCCATCCTTGACAGGGTACTCTGCCCTTCCAGTAACTGCACGAGTAGTAGGTAATCAACTTCTCCTGCTCTGGTAATCCAAAACACTTCTCAAACTTCATAAGACCTTCACGAAACTTCTCAGGATCATCTTCTTTTACAAAAGAACCTTTTCCCTCTTCAGCAATCAAACCCTACAATGAAAAATCACATTACTTAATGTATGTGTCCATGTGGGTGGGTGTCATATATTCACCTGCATGCACACAGCACAGCATTCTCCCAACAGGAGAGTAAGTTTTAGAAGGGGAAGAATAGTGTGAGGATCAAATCATAGGTCACAAGTAAAATGTGCTATTTCAGACTCATCCACCAAGTCTCCCACACAGCTTAGGCAAGACACACATTCCCATGTCCTCTCTTCTGAAACAGACGTATTTTCCTCATTTAATCTCAGGAGTTCCTGAGCTAAATACTTAGCACATATAGAGTGAACAAAAATAGGCCACATGCTTCCCAGGCATTGTTAAAATTATTGTGAAATAATTTATCAGCAGTTTTAGATCACTATCTAAAGGCATTTGATGCATCACTTACCAAGTGGAGTTTATGTCAAACAACCTTAGTTGTGGGGCAGAGAAACAGACACAATGGCACATGTTACAGTTAACAGTCACATACGACGCAATCAGAATAGGCAGCATTACAATGCTGACCTTGGATATTCTACAGAGGACGTATTATTCATGTACAGTTAGAGGAAAAAAAATACTTAGCCTCTCCCAGTTATGCCTGTTACTTACTCTTATCTTTCCCTGGACAAAGCTCGTAATGTCTTCATTTGAATCAAATACTGATAAAGTCTTCATAACATTGTGTTCTAACCACTCCCAGTGTTCTGTTATTTCTTCTCTGCTGGATCCTGATTGAAAAAGAAAGTATTACTTTAAATTAGGACAGACTTTAATCATTTCACCAAAACTATTAATCAAGAGAATACTTAGCAAATTCCCGAATCGCAGAGTAATTTAGATACTCAAGTCAAAATCACAAGTCTCGAATTTCTTGTTACCTCTTGTGAACACTGAAAACGTATTTAGTGTACATGAAACGAGCACTGCTAGGTTTCTATCTTTCAAGCCCTTCATGCAGCTTTATTTCTGGCCTTTAAATCCAAAAGCATCTCAGCTTTATTAACATTACGTGGCTCAGTGCTGAAGCCTGAGTTGGACTGACAGTTCCTTCCTCTCAGCAGCACCTCCCCAAAATGGACAGCACAGCACCACTGCAACACTCCCAGTCTAATAGTCCAGAATGTGGGAAATGTGAGAACAAACCCGTAAGGCTCAGCAGGAAATTAAATCTGTACCTTTGATATCCTCAGCTTTGATCACTGGCCCATAACAGTTTCCAGAGCAGAATTTCAAGTCTAGGACCTGCAGTGCAAAATCCCTCCCAACACATGTGAAGATGTAAAGCAAACATCACTGTAACCAGGGAGGCAGCAAGGATTGAGATGCCACAAGTGAAACCACAGGGTTTCAGCAAATTCAATACAGAGTCAGTGCTTTAAAGACCGGTGACTCCCCGTCAGACGCTGGGGGACAGGGAGAGGGAAAGAACTTACATAGGTTTGAATAAAGGCATTCTAGAATATAAATTAATTGGCAGTTTCATCCTCCACAAGAATGCTCACCAATTGAAGCAGGCAGTGTGATCACATATTATTGATACCCTCAAGCAAGAACACACCTTGAACAAATGCTTTTTTCTCAGCTTACTTTGTAAAGGGTAATTAACCAACTTTCAATGGACTCCACAGGATTAAAGTGGCCCTGTGAATGAATAGAAATTGCTCTAAACACAGTTAAATAGTCAGACTGCATTACAATGGGTGGATTTGCAACAACACTTAACAAATTATATGAAGAGTAATTAACATAGCAATTACATCGTGAAAGTAATTATTTTTCTCAGACTACACATGTAGACCAATTATTTGAGTCACAGTGTGAATCAGAGGCATAGAGGTGACCCAGGAATGATTAAACTTTTTAGTAATTGTTTAAATGGTTTAGGAGCACTGTTTCAGACCCTTAATATGTAATAGCAGGAACAAAGCATCATCCCTTCAATTTCTTCACAGAAGAAACAATCTAACACAATTAGGACAATTATGTTATGTAGCTTTCTGTTGTAAAGCATATCTATGCAGCACAAAATCTATATATATTCAGTCCTAAAATGAAGATTACCCTCTATATTTTCCCAAGGGCTGACCTGATGGCAGTAGAATTCCCCAGAGCATATTTCCAACATACATATTAAAATACTTTTTGGATAGCCTGTCGCCAGGTCTGACTTCTTCAGAAGTGGTCCTGAATGTTATTTATTGTCAATTCACAAACTGTTCAAATTCTATAAGGCTGCCCTTTTAAAGTGACATACAATTACATTAAATTAAAGCTACAAGAACAAATCTGTATTTACTTTTCCATTTTCTGTTGATTAATAATGCAACATGAGAAAGAGATAGAACTTACAGTACACGAGCAACAGATATGAGGAAGAATTCAGCTCTGACCATGACTAGGAACCTGCATGTTTTAACATGCAAAGACAAAGTCAACAAAAATACTAGGATAAGCATCTACTGTTATTCCTACCTACATCACACTTTGGGATAAGCTGACCCTGGGGAGTCCATCTTGAACTGTGTCAAGTTATCCTTGCACCTTACAGAAGAAAAGATTGTGCCTCTGTCACTGTAACAGTGCCCAAAGGCTTTGGTACCTGAGGGACTCCTGCAGAAAGCATGCACTCAGAAGGCGCAATAGGAAGAGTCCACAGATCTATTCTGAAAAACTGGAACCACACACTGCTGTCGAGCTCAGGCTTGCAAATGTTTTTAAACCATTTAGAGGTCAGGAGAACGAATAATGATGTGAGAGGATTAAGCCAGAAATGCGTCCCACACTTTGCACCCTCCTTTTCCACTTTCTGGACTCAGCTGGCTCCCAGAGCACAGTACGTACCGCACGCGATGGACCAGTAGACTTGGGAGTCTGGGGTCTGATGCAGGATGCGAAATGGGGCGACTTTCGACGTCGAGTCCAACACTGCATCTAATGTTCCCACAAGGAGACCTGTCGTGTCCAAGAAAATGTACACGGCACAGTGAAACTCAAGTTTTGAAACGTACACTCCCCTCTCATTCGTTTCTTGGGGAACAGGAATGCTGCCCAAGTAAGGACGAAGGAACTCTGAGAAAATAAGAAGCACAATCAGGTAGAGCATGAAGTATTCCCAGAAGAACTTCTCTGGGAGGTGATATTTTGATCCAGTAAAAGCCATGAGGCACAAATGAGGGTGAAGAAGTTTTTTGAGATGACCCTTGTGGAAGTGACAGCCATGCAGTATGTGAAACCAGAGCACAACCAGAAATGTAACAGGGCAGTTACTTCAGCCTTCAATGAGCACAAGCAGTAATTGATCTACCTCTTAATTAGTCATTTACTGTTGTTCTGTTTTCCAGTCACAGGAAAGAGCCCTTGAAGACCATAATTAGATATGTCACCTCCCTGCCACTAAGTATTGAATTAGCTCCCATTAAACAGAGTTCAGATGAAAATATACTAATTTCACTAAAGAGCCAAACTTCATCTCTCCAGAACCAAGACAAAAACATTTTCTGGGAAAATGAGGATGCATTTTATAATGACTCAAAATCATTCTCTCTCACTGTGCAGTAATAAAGATATTAGCCCAGATATCTTAACAGATCCTTCAAAATCTAAAAATCAGGAAATTCTAAAAGAAAAAATCAATACTGAGGAAAGAATACAAACTTTTGGTTCCTGATGCACCATAAAACCTTTTCTTTTTACAACAGAAACAAAAATACAATCAACAAGATCTTATGCTTCTTTCCTGTATTTTCTATGTTTGCACCCTTCCAGCATGGCCACAGAAACAGAAAATTCAATTAAAGCAAAGTTACCAAAGCAATCACACTGGGCTCTTATTCTCCTACAGAAGAACAGCAAAATAAGAGAAGAGATTATCCAAAAAACCATGACACAATTACCCAAAGAGCTGCTGTAAAGTCCATTCCACTAACCTGTTGAGATCATGGATGCAAAGCATTCCCAAAAGACGCTATTAGAGCAGAAAGCAAAACTAACACAACCCTTGTAGCACCTTTATATCTTTAAATACCCTTCCCTTTTTAATGGAAAATTATCTTTTGATTTTGGATTTTAATATTCTATAGAAGCACTAGATTTAGATGACTTCAAATGCATCCCTCAAAAGTTATTTCAGAATTTTTAGGCTGGCTTCTTTGGTACTTTGGGTTTCACTTTCTATTAACTCACTCTTAAATTCTGAAAAATAGAAATTGTGAAAGAATACAAGAAAGCAAAATAAAGCAAAATTACGAAGTCTAGACACTCATCCGCAAAGCATGGTGTTCCTGAGGATACAGTTCCAGCATAGAGCCTGTGGGACTACCTCACTGTGGCTATTCAAGTTTCAAATGTTTTTGCTTCTCCTCAACAACACGGAAGTAAATAATTATGAAAAACCACAAAAAACCCCGAAACCAACAACCAGGAAAAAAAGCCAAAACAAAAACAAAACAGACCAGTACATCTCTGGTCTTGTCTGCAATTAACAGACTGTAAGTTGCTGTTGGAAAATAGAATTATTTTGTAGTTTCTGACTGAAGACAGACATTGAATAAGTAACAACATTAATGTCTGTTTAAGCAGCTTTTGCTTACTGGATGAGTCATGACACTGAGCTGATCTCAAAGTTGGCTTTGCTTCAGCAAATGTTGCATTATTTCATTCACAATTCTCCTAGTAACATCTTCTGTTATAATATACACAAGGATATTATTCACCATTTATAAGGCTAATGCAACTCAGCTTGAGCCAATGGTTACCACAGTGCACTAGAAAGCAGCACCCCTCAAAATGCCATCACAGCTCCTGTCTCCTTGGAAGGTCAGCAGATTTTAGACACAATGAACTGCACCAGGTGAGTATCCGTCACCTCAGCATTCCCACAAGTCATGAATGGGATCTAGACTACAGGGTTGAGCCTAGGACAGTAAATACCCCTCACTACAGCACAAACTAATTCCATGGCTATAGACACTGGCATGACTATGAGGAACAAGCAGAGGCTCACTCATCTTCTCATGCTAGTCCTGAAAGTGCTCTTTGAGCTGCCAATGTTTGGAATACTGCATTATCAGTCAGGGTTGCCATGCTCTCACGTTCTTGTGTGTTTCTCAGCAAGCACTCCCTTGGATTGCTATTTTCCAATGGGAACCAAGGGACAACTTACAGAGGGTCCTCTGCTTTCATCTCTGCTTGAAGCTAGAGTTTCTCCTGGGGATTCCACCTTAATCATCCTCCTGCTTTCCTCGGGGAATGACTTCAGCTGTACCTATGGATAGTGATGCACATTTACATGGAGAAAGGGCTCTGCTTTCAGAAAACATTTTCAGTTTCACAGCTGCCTGAGTAAAACTACTGGGAAATACCCTAGATGCTTCAGTAAATAGGGTAAAACACCCTAGAAAACAAAATAAAGGGCAAGGATCCAGAATAACTTTGAAATATAGATGTGTTAATCCCAAGATGTCTCTAAAAGACTTGGTTAGAAAAATATCAACATTAGCTCTGAGATGTGCCACAAAACATCAGCATTGAATTTTGCTCTCGATTTAGGGCATGTACCAATTGACATTACATGTTAAGAACTGCCCAGCATTTTGCCATTTGGGATCAACACCATTTTGCTCTTCTATATTTATTTCACCAAGTACACCAAGAGAATACTAATATTGGTGATTTTTTTGGTCCTTTTCAAATCACAATCCCAACGATTTTTATTTTCTTCCCCTGGAATAGCATCAGTTACAGCTTTTTTATTTCTAAGGATCTACTTTATTTATAGCAATCTGACTCCTTCCTATCCTTTGTGGGACAAGTGTAATGTAAACAATAATATCAGTTTCCTTTTACTAATGAATAATCAGAAGCAAAGAAAACATGCTGCTGTCTTTTTTTAAAAAGAGCGCTATTCTTCTGAAGCAAAGTCTGCATAGGCCTGATCTCTCCTCTAATGCATAACAGTGCCTTTGAGGTCAATAATTAATTACATTAAAACTGGATCAGACAGCCTCCTGATTTGCTACATTAGAAGTGTTAAGGAACGTAAAATATTTATAATGTAAGGGTTCCTTACAAACAGAAATGTTCTATTAGCACCACACTGGGCAGCCCCTTTGCAGCAAGGATTTTGAACAGCAGATATGTTGGTGTACAATTGAGTTCTTGCTTTTAGTTTATTTACATCATGACAAAAAAGAGTTGCTGGAAAATACTGTACAAGCTCTGCGTGAGTGGCAATAACTACAGAAAGTGACATTCTGCAGCTACACCCAGTTTCATTCCAGCAAAAACTGCTCCCTTCTGCAATCTGAAGAATTCACAGCCTAATGAGAGCAGAACCAAAGAGGAAAAAACACTGCAAAACAATTAAGTTTGTGATAGAGAGCTGTTGGGGGTTGGCCCTGGCTGGATGTCATGTGCCCACCAAGATGCTCTATCACCCCCCTCCCCAGTGGGACAGGGGGAGAAAAAATACATCAAAAGCCCACAAATGCAAGTCCATTAGAACCAAAACTACCAGCCTAACATAATAGATGCTCTGTAATTTCCACTAACGCTTCTCTGGTATAGGATGCAGTATTAGGGGAGAAACATAACAGCAAATATTTCTTGACAGCGACAGGATAAAGCTTCATTCTATCACAGTAACTACTTTTACAGGGCATTTTGGTTCTGTTTAAAAAAAAAAAGGATGGAAGCCTCAGATTTCAATAATATAAACCATGAAAAGACATAATCTCTGTGTATTTGATTTAAATTACAGGAATGCCAACTTGTGAATAATACTCCTTTGCCAATATCCTCAAATTAAGCACAGAACTATTTTTTGGCTTAATTTTATTTCATAAGTGAACTTGATTTTATGACTAAGAAACTCCAGCTTAAGGAAATACTGAGCATGGGCTGAGATGGAAATGTTCTAAGAAAATTCAGACATAAAACACATCAGTTTAAGCCTTTAGAACCAAAAGATTTCATCTCCATTTACAATAACTCAAGTGCATTGTGGTCAGTGGTTATGACTCAGGTAAGAGAACAGTAACTCATTAAACTCTGTGTCCAACCTTGCCTCTATGCAGCAAGAAAGATATCCTCAGAAATAGGGAAAACTACAAGTGCAACTCTGAAAAAAAAGTAAGTATTGGTCTAGTTGGTAAGAACACAAAAAAGTATCGCAGATATCACAGTTCCTCTTTGCTTTTGTTTCTAAAAAGCTGTCTGACAGGAACTGGGAGGCACATGCCGGTCATTTTTTCCACCTGTCATCCCCAAATGTAAACATGCATCTTAACAGAGGAGTTTTATTTGTCTCACCAGTATAGGCACTTGCAAAATAATCTTTGCTACACCTGCTGAAAAAAAATACGTAGCTGACATAATTTCAGATCTTCATTAACCAGCAAGTTTCCCATTCGATTCCTATCCAGGTTGAGGACCCACAGCAAGGAAGCCACACCAAAAGCTTTGTGTGCTAAAACACCAGCAGGGATAAATGATTTCTGCCCAGACCAGGAAGTTTGGAAAAGCAAGCACCTTTGTGCTGCAGACTGGGTCAAGCTAGATCACAAGATTCTCATTCTGCAGTTCCTACCAAAATAGATTTCTTTAAGTTTGTACAAAGATCACCAAGTACTTTTTTAACTGGCCCACCATGAAATTCTGTTAGAGACAAGATCCTTGCCACTGACATCCACAACTAATACTTGAACATTGCTCCTTCTGTCAGATGTCAGAGAAGGAAAATTTCCCCAGAGCCCACATCCCTGCCCAGCTCTGTCTTCCTTTCTCCCAACCCCCTGTGCATGCAAGCCAGCCAGCAATGGCCCAGCCAACAAGCCACAGCTTTTAAGCAGTGGGAATACCAGCAGGGGCCTTTGACAGATTTGGGATGGCAACAATTGCCACAGGAGATCCAGGACCTGGGAGAGTCACAGGTTTTCCCTACCTTTCCAAGCACAGCACAGAGAAGACTAGTTCCAGCCATATATTTATTTCACTGGTAAGTTTTTCTCCTCTCACAGTTTTTGCATTTTACTTATCTTTGTCAAGTAGATAGAGGCAAATTGAAGCAGTAGAAGCAGAAAACAAACAATGGGTTTGTTCAAATTTCAGTGAAAGACTGGAATTTTATGACACCAAATACTCATTTGCATCACTGCTCCCAGCATACCTATCTCTTAACCAAGGTCCTGCCTAAACCAGAACTAAAGCTAGAGTTCTGTGACCAGCATGCTTAATTTCACTAGACCTTGGTTACAGCACATGCATTCACAACTGTATTCCTATCCATCCACTCTGGAAAACCTGAGCAGCTCTCCCAGAGTGGCTCTACAGAAGACAGAACAACCAGAGGACATGGCTACATGGTTGCACTGTCAGACAACACACTTTGGGACAGCCCACTGTATGCTGAATTTTCCAACAGAGCACCACTCAGGCAGGTTACAGCATCTGTATCCTTAGGGGAGCTCTTAAAACAAAGAGAATGAAGTGTAAAGCTAAGCAGGTACATATCTGCAGAGAGAGAGCCAAGGCTGAGCACAACCAGCACAAGGTGTTCTGTACCTGTTTACAAGTTATCCACACAAGCAAACTCAGAACTGTGGTGTGTGTGCACACAAGCCACAACAGCTCCCCGTGTCATCTACAGATTAGAAATTGGTCCTGCCCCTGTCAGTCCAGAGGGGTCATACAAACAAATCCAACTGCACACTTCATTCTTTTCCTAGGACAGCACCAGAATTCCCAGCCTTCCTTTGGGTAAGTACCTCCATTGTAATCTATCTTTTCCTCCTTTGTCTGTACCTTTCTCCAGGTACTGGCTGCTTCCTCAAAACTCCCCTCCTTGAAGCCTGTCTTACCAAGTGTACTGCTGTATTTTCGGGAATCCTTTGTCAGGTCCCCATAACTGCTACTCAAACCCTAAAGCACTGCCCATCTTTCTTTCCACTCCTGTCTTGAGGCACTGTCCTCCTTCTTACCTCGTGACTCGGTCTTGCACTGCTGCCTGCCTCTTTCACTCCTAACTCCCCTCAGTGCTGTCAATCACCTCCGGCCTTGTCTCACCAGCTGTAAAACGCTCTTCAGGAGAACAGGATTGCACTGGGACATTTGGGATGATTTCATAACACAACAGCTGTGCTTTGCTTTTTCCTAAAGGAAGTGCTAATTTTCTCAAGTGACACACAGCAATATCAAATTAAACCCGGGCATAGCAAATCATGCTGTCTTATACCTAGGAGGCTTGAATATTTCCAAACCTGCAAAAACAAATGTAATTGCATTTTTATTCAACTGTCTTGTTAATCTTTCTTAATCACAATTTTAATTCAAGAACATCTCACTGCTTTTGTTTCTGCCTAGTGAAAAACATAACTTGCAGAGAAGAATCTGTAAGAATTTATAAGAAAAGCTACAAAAATAAAATGTGCAATACCACATCAAAAAAAGCATAGTACAGCAACTATCCCATCCAAGTGTCTTTCCCATACTGTCAACAGCCACCAAGGATAGGAGAGGAGCAATAGAAGCCTCACCTTCACCAAAACCCAAAGGGCACTTGGAGGGCCCAGCTGTAAGCCTACGAGGAGGTTTTCAGAACAACTTATTCCAGTTCTCATTGTTCCACATTCATCATAGTCCTTAAATGAATTTTATCATGTAGAAAGTCAACCTTCATACCAACTCGGTTTCCTTGGCTTCCAAATATATCAAGGCAGAGAACAGGCTATCAAGCCTGATCCCCACAGGACTTCCAAGCTTGCAATACATCACTCTTGGTTCTAAGCCAAATCCTGACATTATCTATCTGTTTATAATACTACAATATGCACAGTAACCTGGGATTTTGGGATGCTTTCTTTTACACTTTCCATGTGCCCTGCCAGTGGTTCATTCAGATGCCAATGAAGAATGCCCCACCTCCAGCTGCGAGGGCCATTTCTACATCTGAAATTCACCAGCCACAAGTTTGGACCTTGTGGTTTTGTTCAGTAAAATTAATAGATGTTTCCACAAGACAATTATGCCTCATGTTTAACATAGCTTGCTTTAGGATGACACAAATCAGAGAGAGCCTAGAAAACCTACAGAGATGCAAACCACTCGAGAACCACTGAGGAATGACTCTGTGCTGATTCCCTGTAGCATTTCTCCTTGACAGGGTCAATGACAGACGCCACCAGCCTATAAAGGAGTCAGTTCTAGACAGAATAGATGCCACCATCACAGAGGTCTCAGCAGTAGCTGGGGCCCCTGCAGTGCCTGATGATACAAACAGGCAAGAATTAAAAATAGAAACTCAGCTCCATACCGTGAAGTTCTCATGGAATAAAGTTTATTATACAATGGTCAATTTCCTGTCCCACCCCTCTGTCACTTTCCTGACCCATCACTGCTGACGAGCTCCATCAAATCATATGCTTGTTTTTAAAATAAGCGATCACAAATGCCTGAGCAGGAGTTCATCTCAAGCAGACCCAGATACACGCAGGAAAAGGGATTTGGAAACGAGCATCTTGCCAAAGCAAGACAGATCAGTCCTTCTTCAGAGGTGTCCACTTCCACCAAGCTGCCCATGGAGGTGTGCCGGACTCCACTGGAGCAGAGGCTGTTCGGCCCGTGCGGAGGCTGGGCTGTGCTGCCCTCAGCTCCCCGGTGACCCAGGGCACCAGCCGCCCCCAGCCCTGCCTGGTGCCCGTCCCCGCCGAGCTCTGCTGCCCCTGGGGCCGCGCTACGCGGGGAAAGGAAGGAGAGAAGAGCCCCAGGAGAAACCCTGCAAGGTCCGGGACTCCAGAACTCGAGCAGGCCCCCTTCCTGCCCCTCTGGCCGGGGGTCCCGGGGCCGACAGACCCCCGTCCTCCCGCTCCAGCCCTGCCCCGGCCCCACGGGGGCAGTACCTGCCAGCCCGCCTCCGCCCTCCTCGCCATAGCCCCGCCGCCTCTGCAGCACGAAGTACGGGTTGGAGCGCTCCTGCACCCACAGCTTGAGGGCATTTTTCAGCAGCACCTCCTCGGGCTTCAGCCACATCGCGCGGCCCCTCACGGCGCTGCGCTCACGCCGCCGTGCTCGCTCCGCGCTCGCAGCTGCGGTGCCAGGCAGGGAACTGCGCGGGAGGGGGGGGCTTCCCAAGGTATACTGGGAGATGTAGTCCTTGTCGCCGAGGGGCCGCGCTGAGCTGCTGCCATAGGACTACAATTCCTGTCGGACTCTGCGCTCCCCTGCCTCGGGACTACAACTCCCGTCGGGCCCTGGGGGCCGCGGGCCGCGTGGCGGCGCTGGCGGGGCGGGACGGCCGCTCGGAGCCCCCGGGGCCTGTCCCGGAGCGGGGGCCAGGGGTCCCGGTTTTGTGTGCCCCGGAGCGGGGATCGGGGGTCCCGGCTCTGCGTGCCCCGGAGCGGGGATCGGGAGTTCCGGCTTTGTGTGCCCCGGAGCGGGGATCGGGAGTTCCGGCTTTGTGTGCTCCGGAGCGGGGATCGGGGGTCTCGGCTTTGTGTGCTCCGGAGCGGGGATCGGGGGTCCCGGCTTTGTGTGCCCCGGAGCGGGGATCGGGGGTCCCGGTTTTGTGTGCCCCGGAGCGGGGATCGGGGGTTCCGAGTCCTGTCTTTGCTGTGCCGTGCCCCGGGGAGCGGCTGTGGTGCCGCTCCCGCACACAGCACTGCACCTCCCCTGCCCCAGGCGGGGCAGAGGCTGCTGTGGCCGCTCTGCCCATGGCACAAGTCCCGTTTTCAGTTCTGGCCAAACCTGACTCCATTTTCAGCGCACAGGACGGACGAACGTCACCAGAGACGGTGTTTGGCGCCCAGGTGTGTTTTCCAGTCAGCGCTCGGCCTGGCACTGCCGGCGGGGATTGGGGCGCAGAGGGAAAGAGGCTGATAAAAAGCACAAACAAAAGCTTCAGAGGGCTGGAGGCCCCACTGCCTACTCTGCTCCAGTCTCTGGTGCCGAGGAGTTCCCAGAGTTACCGTCTTTTCCCCCCTCCATGCAAGATTCACTCCTGTTCTAACACAATCTGTCATTTAGTACAAATGGAGTGAGTAGACCTTCCTGCTTCCCAGGAACTTCTGTGCACTTCCCTTAGCACTCTATTTCCAGCATAATTGACCTTAAGATTTTCAAGGATAATGCTTTATTGATTGTGTGTCAAACAAAAAATTCAGCAGACAGTTGTTTAAACTCGGCCTCTACTCTGAGCTCTTTCTAAAAAAACATTATGCACATTATGCACTAACTATACATTGCAACCTTGGCACTTTTGCTTTATCCTGCCTTCCTTCATGCTTTTCAATAGTACTTCACCACCAAAAATGCTGCTGCCAGCACTGGTCTATTTGTGAGCACAGGCACAGCGAGGTTTTGCCAAGCAGTCACAGAAATTATTTAGCAATGCCCATCCACTTACAGCTGCATAAAGCAACCACCTACCCAAAGGACCAGTGTGAAAGCAGACCCAAGTGTTCAGTCACATTTAACTCACAGGAAGCTTCAAAACTGGGTGAATTGCACTGGCATAAGACTTTTTTTCCTTTTCTTTCAGTCGTTCATTGCACCACATCAAGAGAAGCTGTAGTATTGAAGAGTTGTACTTTGGGAACTAGATATAGATTTAACTAATACAATTTTTTTACTTGTTTTTATAACAGAAGAGGAAGCAACACATTTCTGGTGGTCTACCTTTACTAGAAAGGAAAAATAAAATAAAAGTCATTAGCCAGCACGTGGTAACTAATACAGATCAAACATTAATGAGAGTCCCAGATAACCTGGCACACAGCTCTTCATGAGGCAGTCTTCAATCCCCCACCTGAAGCCACGAGTAACAGCCATTGCTGGGGATTTACCAGCTGAACTGATTGAGTGGTTCCTGCATGGATCCTACTCCTCTAAGAGCATTCCCAGAGAGAATGTTTACCATTTAATTTTCCCCAATTAGACAAGCCCCTGGATACAGGAAATTAAGGACCTAATAAAAATCTTCTAATTCTGATGCTAATTTTAAGGAAAGAGGCCCTTGGCATTTCCTACCCAGAACTTGCCTTTTGTTGACTCACACACATGCTGGATGTGTTAGGACATGCGTTACTTGCTTATGTAACATTCAAACTTTGTTAATTGGATAAATATTTAACAGTAAAATGCTACTGCTTGGAAAATGTCTGTTTTGTTTTTCTCTCCTTGTTTCAAGGTCTTGAATGTCTTTCTTTTTTCCAATTCCCTCAGGCACTGGATTCTTAATCAAATACTGTTAAGATGCAAAGAGTGCTCCTCTATGGGCTTGGAGGAATTTATTTATAGCCACTTGAAAACCTCCTTAATCAGTGCACAATCATGCTACAGTATAATCAATGCATTCTACAGCAACACACATCTATTTAGTGCTGCAGAATTTTTCTTTCACTTATTCAAGACTTATCTTAGAAATTGTAAATTACTTCCCTCAAATAACCATGTCAAGATAATATAAATAAATAGCTATATAAATAAATTTTGGCTTCACTCTATATAACCAGCAGTTGAACAACCAGTGCAGAGTTGCACTAGGAGCATTACATAATTTTTAATTCACACAGCATGAATGATGCAATTTGATTTCAATTTTCTCTTAAAACCAAAATTAATTGCTGAAGCCAGTAGATTTTCTTTGATCTCTTCCAAACTGCAGACATTACACCCTTGCAGGAGAGGAGCCCCATTCACATCTGCACAGGAAAGGCATCAGTCTAAACCTGAGGGAAAGGGCAGGGCTACCTTCTGTGCTGGTGTGTTAAACATGGAAAGAAATTTAAATCACACAGGCAAGGTAAATGTCTCTATTTATTATGTCCAACTGTTAGTCCATGAGAAGCACAGAATTTTCCCTCTAAAGAGTGAGATGGACTAAGTCTCTCCATTTTATGGCAGGAGTCCAACTGCCCTTGTGACTCAAACTGCTTTTATAAGTTTGCAGGCCCTCATCACAAGTCCTGCTTTGTCCTTTAAACAAAATTCTCATCTGAAACCACATTTCTATAGGGATACTTGAAAATTTTCCTCAAGATGAGAAAATGGTATTATTTTGATTTGGAATTTAAAATGAAGTCCTGCTGTTGTAAAGCCTGATTTACAAGAGAGAACAGGCAACAAAGATTCCTCTCCTGCAGGGATAAAAAAACTTTCCCAGTGCCTCTTTGAGAGCACACAAGTGTTCCAACGAAGTGTCTAGATCAGGGCATTCCTGAGGGAGAGGAGTGACTCCCTCCCTTTCCCTGAGGGAGTGAGTAAACACTTGACCATGATGCCAGAGCCTGTTCAGTTTGCTCTTTGGGGACAGAAGAATTGACATGTCTGTGTGACTCAGTGGGAATATTAACAGTCAATAGGCAGACATTTTAGCAACTGTACCACTTGTGGGCTCATCATTTCCATTATCTTCCGCATGAGCATTAGCGTATCTATACAAAAACCCCAAAACTATTGCACAATAACAGCAGGTTTTTATTGCTTTTCGGGAACAACCCCATCCCCAGGCACAATTCCTGTTGGCTTCTTGCTTAGAGGAAAGAGTCTGTCATGCCATAGCACACACACACACACATATACATATATACACATGACCCAGAGACATTCTAGCCCGTGGCATCACCAAAAACAGGTGAAAATTTTGCTGCACAGTCCCCTGAGTAGGGTTGGTAAAGACAGCTGCTATCCATGGAAACTTAGAACGACAAAAATTGAGAGTGGAACTTTGAAATTTCTTTAAGGCAGTCTGGCAGCAACAGACCCAAGTTTGGTATTACAGATGGCGTTCATGAAATTTACCTTTCATTTTTAAACCAAATCCCTCACATAGCTACTAGTTACAAACAAACCTGCACAAGGTAAGAGCATGCCAGGCTCGCAAGTTAAGCTGCAAAACTGGAGAACCATGAAGTTCTGCCTAGCAGTAGCTCAAATACTGCTCAGGTACTTACCCTGCATGTGTTCCTTTAGCAGTGGGTCACCTTTGACATAAGAATCCCAAGTATCTCTCTGAAAATTAGCATAAGTGCCTTGAGCAAGCAAGCCCCTGCCTTGACAGATCACATACCCATCACCTGATCCTACAGCAGTACAGGTTCATCAGCATGAGCTTCTGCACCCTCCCCAGTTCTCCACTAGTGCACTCCTTGAGAAAGTGCTGTGCATTCACATTACCCCTAGAAATACAAGTACTGGGGAAAAGGCAGGTGTGTTGCTCTTAAAAGGCAGTAAGTGTAAAGCTTGAATTCTACAAACAAAGCAACCCAAAAAGTGCCTTTCAATGTATTTAATTGATCAGAATCCCTTTTTTGTCTCGAACATCAAATTTTGCTCCTATTGAACACAAGACTGGCAGATGATTTCATGAGCCTGTATCCTCATAAGATTCTACTACATTGCAGCTTACACACCACAATAAATTTATACCAGCTTTGTGAAATGGAAATGAAATGAAGTGATCAGGAGCTGTGTATTTACTGCTTGGCCGTTCCTTTCACTGCTCTGCACTTCAGAGGTAGAATAAAAAGGCAATCACAGCAAATTACAGCTTCAGACTGAAGTCTGATTATAGTCAGCTTTGCAACTGGAGCTCAGAACCAACAGATATTTTCTAGACTAGACTTGGAACTGAGCTAAAAAGAAACACAAGATTTAACTGCTCTCAAACCAGCCAGGAGAGCAACAGGCTTTTACTGTATATCATAGTAGAGAACAGAACAAAGGACACATAATAATTTTTAAAATGTTTTTTTCTTCAAAGAAAGAAGAGACTTTGGAGTAAGGAAGGGATTCTGAGCAACCTGACAGAGGAAAAGTGAGATGCAGCCAGTCTGGTCTGAAGTGCACGTGGCAGACTGCCTTATGCTGAACATGCCTACAAGAACAATTCAACACCCCCTTGTACAGACCTTAAAGTGCTTGGATTTTCTTTAACATCGAGTACAGCTACTATGTTTTAAGCCTCTCAACACAATTTCAATCCATGTAAAAGTAGCATCCTGCACAGAACTAGCACTCCTTATTCCAATTACTTTGAGCAAACACTGCTGCTTTTTGGCCTCCCAAAAGAAGGATGTGTTTTGAGGTTGTGGGACAGGGCAAATTCAGAATCTGCTTCCACGAGAGCTGGTAATATTTTATGTCAGTCAGGATCATCAAAAATAGAGTTTTATTTACATTTACATTTTCATATGCAAATTCAATACAAATTATGAAATATTTACAACCATTTCATTTGTACTATAGCTAAGAAAATGCATTGCTTCCTCCCCCCAGATTCTTAAATTATTTATTGCAGGCTTTAAGACAAAGTCGTACTAAACATTAGAAACTAATCAGAGATGCAGAAGTAAAAAAATAAAGTGCATTTATAAGATGTCCTTAGTTACCTTCGCTGGACAATGCCAAGTCACTTACTATTGAGGCACCCAGTGTTCCCCCTTGACCCCATCTCAACTCCGCACGGAGGACAGACAGCTTCTCCAACCCTCTGTTACACTCACAGGACATCGGCTCTCCCTGCAGCTTGTGCACTTGAGCAAGACAATGTACAGCAACAGTCCAGCATTTTTCAGAGGCTGCATCATTTTCTGAACAAAACACAGCAGATTCTTTTGTAAGAATCTATCTTTGCATCTTCAGCTGGGTCTTCCCTGAAGTTATCCCAGACTCCCACAAAGCCAGGACTCTGGCATATTGCTGGTGCTAGAGATGGTTGTAACTCCCCAAATCACTTGAGGATCTTTCAGACTAACAGGCTAACGTTAACAAGGTTTGAAAAGTTCCTGCAGTTGTTCCCTTTACAGTAAGTCAGATTTGGCCTGTCAGCTTGCAGCTCTCTTTTCTTCCCCTTTAGGAATGTGTGGTTGGCAGGTTGGAGTTGAGAGGTAGAGAATCAGTCGGTTACTAGAGAACCAAAGACACTGCGGACAAAATCCAGTTTGATGAGCATTAGTTTGCACTTTCTCCTATCAAATTAGTGCACTGAAACATTAAATACCATGTTGCTTTAAACAAAACTGTCTTGTAAATAAGTATTAGAACAGATCAAAATAAATTTGTTTACAATGAAAATCCACTTGAATGAAAACAGTAGACAACAAAAAGACCCAACTCAAAACAATTCCCAGTGGAGACAACTATGCAATAAAAAATCTTCTCATTTAAACAACTCAAACATGGTAGAGAAGCTTTGCTGAAGATGGAACTTTTGTTTTAGTTAACATCTGCTGGTTTTCTTTATATTTAAGACAGCTTTATCTGGAGAGTGTTAAATCTCCTGTGGGAAATGCAGTTTTAAGAAAGGCAAACCATACAATTATGATTTGGACAAGTCTATTTATCTAATCATTGCCAATGCAGTATTTCTGCAACAGTCTTACAACTTCTGGTTTATATGGAATGGCAGTAGGCAGCTCCTTGCAGAAGGCTTGCACCATGTGGCTGGGCATGTTTCTCAGAGTGTGACTTCACAAACAATCCTGCTTTCACAAACTTGTGTTTCATCTCCCTCAAAACCTGGGTTGTCACCGTGTGAAAGGACAGTCACAGTGGAGGGCTGGGATTCCTCACTTACAGGATGTGTGTTGTCATCTGTCCAGGAGAAAGCCAAGTCAAGACAAGTCAAAAAGTGTCACAGCCAAGTGTTACCACCTTAAAGCAAAACCCACTTGATTTGCACAAGCTCACTGCACTTTTCCTGCAGAGATGGAAATCCAAGGCCATGCTCCAACTCCCTCTCTCCTGCTGCCCCTAGTTAGTTTGGGAGCCCACTCTTGTCACTGCCTGTCCTTTCTGGAGACACCTGCTCAGCTCAGTAGAGCTGAGCAAGCTGAAGTTGTGTGCTTAAGCCACAGAAGGTCCTACATGGCTACGAAATCCAACTAGGAGGATATTAGCAAGTCTTGTATCTTTAGGCTGCTGAAGGCAGGCATCAAGAGCAACTCCTAGAGACCAGGCTGAGGATAAACTTGGAGGACATGCTGACTTGGAGAGGAAGGCCTTCTCCCTACAGACTAACCTTGTCTGGCTGATGTCCCTGTGTGCCCTTCCCACTCCAAGTGAGAATACACAAAAATGACCCATGTAACTAACCCAGCATGCCTTGAGTTGCTTAGGGGGATGCAATTCCAGCTTCTATGTTTAGCCTGTAGGAAGTGTCCTCTTCTCTACTGGGGTGCTTCAACAGAGCACTCCTGAACACAAATCACTTGCTGTAGCAACATGTCCCACAAGAGGCAGGCAGCAAATCCCAAATTTTCCTATCAGCTAGTCTTCCCATGGGAAATAGAGCATCCCCTTCCTAAGGCCACAATTCAGGGGATAGTTACTTTCATTTGTTTATCCACAACCTTTCCATTTTTAAAGCCAACAGCAACACTGAGTACGTGTTGGCAAAGCTGAGCACTAAAATGACATTTTCAATTGGTCTGCTCTTGTTCAAAAAGATGAAGTATTTGGAAAATCTGACAGGCCTTCCAAATTAACACTCCCTAAAAGTGTTCAAGGATGACTCAGCCTTGGCAAATCTGAAATTCAATTGAAGTATCTGCCTTCTCTCTTGCACCATCTGAGCTAGAGCAGGACTGACTCCCCAAAAGTTTTCTGTAAGTAACTACTTAAAGCAGACAGATCTGGTGGCAAAGCAGCACTCAGTCATCCAAATGAAATCTCCAAAGAGATAAAGAGATAAGGGACATCTTTGGAAAAATCTCTTTGTTCTTGAAGTAGTAAGCCTCTGACTTTGAACTACTCTTTCATAGACTTCAGCTTTTAACTCACATTAAGGTTGCATTTCATTTGAAAACAAAGACCAAGTGTCAGAGCTAAGGGCTAAAACAAAAGGGAAGATTAAGATAACCCTGGAAAACAAAGCATTCAAGCCCTGTGAGATGCTATGAAGGCAACTCCCCCTAATTCACAGCCTAAGCAGCCAAGTGCAACGTGATCTAGCAAGGCAGATGAAACAGTAGACGTACTTTCTGACGGTGCGTGTGCCTCCTGAGCAGATTCATCTGGTCCCTGTACAGAATCATATCCAGATGATGCTGTTTCACTAAGATTGTCCTCTTCATTAACTATAGTAACAGTGGACAGAGGTCTCTGGCCACTGGATCCTGGGGCTTGCATAGGCTCAGACCGTGGTTCTACATCCATCTTTGTGGAAAAAAAGAGAAAATTGTTAAATTACAACTTGGCAGGAGGCTGCATCTTTCCAGGAGAACAATGCCCACAAGGACTGAGTCCAGAGCACTTTTATGTAGAGGAAAAAACATGAAATGGAATAAAAGCTCTTCTATTAACCTCCAGCATCAGAGGTGAAAACCAGTTACTGCCTAATTAAGTGGGAAGTTCAGACACAGCTTCTGCATTGTTTGCCCAGTACCAGGAAAAGAGTCTTCCTTCCACTCAGTGCAGATCTGCCTCCCCCAGGCAAACTCTGGCTTACACTTTAGCTGGTCCAGGCAGCATCAGGCACTGACAACAGCATCTTCCTCTGGCACTTGCAACAATAAGCAATTACAGAACACATCAGAAATTCCTGATGTATCCTAGGAAATCATGCAGTTCCAGAAATGTTGTACATGCTAATACATTCACTTTTCAAGGACTCCAGGTACAGAGCAGCTGAAGAGAAACTGGTTTCAGGGACAGTATGAGTTGTCAAAGTCTGCCTGAAGATTTGAGAAACACCCTTAGCTGCAAGCACAAGAGTTAAGAGCGATTCTTCTGTCAGGCATGAGTCAGCTTTGGCTGACATTCTGCTCAAGCCTTTAGGTGATACCAACTCGAACCAGGTCAGCTGCAGGCTTCCCTGAAAGGGACACAGCAATTATTCCTGAAGCATCTGGCCACAGACTTAGCAACACCTGTGCTTATCACCTGCACTCTACAGGCAGCATGAAATAGCTCAAGATGTGGTCATGACACCAGTGTAACACTGGCAGCTGCCACCACCACAGGCTGCTGGCTTACCTCAACACCCAACACTTTGAGAATGTCACATTTGCACAGAGGACACGTCCCATGTTCCAGAAGCCAGGGGTCAATGCAAGTCTTGTGGAAGACATGGCTGGTGGAAGAAGGTAGCCAACAGGTTAGGTTTCATACCAGGAAGATTGCTCATGTGCCAACTATGACAGACCCTTTTGTAACACCAAGAATTTATTCCTTCTAGAATGGATGACCTTATTTTGCCACAAGTTTCAGGTGAAAGTTATGGATAGTTGATCTTTCAACCTGTAGCTGGTTTATGCTTATAAGTATCCCAACAGAATTCAGCATTATCATTTTTGCTACACCAGACTAAAGCTGTTTTTCCAAAACTGTGTACAACACATTCCCAGCCGATAATTTAAATGATACAACTATTGACATCTCAGCCTCAGCTTTAAGGTTAACTTCTGTTGTGCAGATGCAGATGACTAAATAGCATTTGTTTCTGTTATAACTACATAGGCAAATCATTTCACAGAGTTATGTCCTCAAGATAAACTGTACTCCCACCCATTTACTGGGTCTGTGCAATCACTCTGTATTCCAAGTGGGTATTTGGCAGGCTGTACACTCAAGAAAGTAAATATAGCTCAGCCATCACAGATGCAAATGTGTGCGTCTATTAAGACGCTCAATTCCACAATGGGTTTAAATTAGGCCACAGATTTAGGAGGATGACTTGAAATCCTCTAATCTGCCTGTTCCCTCAGCCTGAATAGAAACAGCAAGGCAAACAAGCAGTGCTCAGTATTAATCAACTCTGTTATGAGGTAAGTGCAGAGATCACCACATCCAGTGCTCAGCAGCCTACACTCCAGTAGGATCCAAGGATTCTCCAATTCAGCTCACATAATCGGCACTTCCTTCCAGCTGCACCAACGTCATGTTTAGACTAAAACCTGAGACTTCCTTGACGCCTGACTATTTGAAGTCCTTGAACTTAATACTGGACTTGGGAACCTCTGTAACTGTAAATGCATTCAGTTTGACTCTCTGGACAAGAATGCCCTCGGCAAATACCCACACCCCAGGGACTCAGATACCACCAACGTGACTCACAGGAGCACTCCTTTGCTTGGTTCTTTCATAGATACATTTAAATGCTTTCAACAAGTAGGGTCGCAGTGTTGAGGTCAACCACCAGCATGTTCTTGCAGTAAATATCGGTTTATAACTCACATGAGGGAGAATTTAATATGGTTGATACTGGCAGATATCACCGCTCGTGAAGATTATCAAGTCCATGCAGTCATTTTAAGCTAGTGTGCCTCTGAGAGCTACATTTGGGCCACAGGGGAATGAAACATCACAAATGTACATAAGAGCAGTCTGAGAGCAAATGCAGGAAATTCGCGTATAAAGAACACATTCAAAAGACCTTACTCCACTCTTACCCAAGTAAGTCATGCTTTATTTGCAGGTTCATACCAAGATTAGCAGAGCTTATAAGGAAATAATGAGAAGTCAGGTCTCCTATCAGACAAAAGTATCTGGAGCCTGTCTATAAGTTTCTGTACTCATGGCACTTAGTCCATTACTAAGCAAAACTACCCATGAGCATAAACATGACAAGACAACTGAATAATCATTAACACACATGCCTGAAAGGTTATTCAGTTTTGGTTTTTTTCTAAAGTATTAAGCATTAGATCAAGAAAGCTGGTTGATAACACCTTAGCAGACCAAGTTTGTATTATCAAAACAGCTTGGAGGTCCTACTGCTTGGGAGCAGAGAAAGCCTTTGCAAAACTGTAACCTGGTGCACAGGTAACTTCAGCTAATATTTGACAGTGTTTGACAGCAATGCTCAGCACAAAACAGCAGCTACCCATTTTTCCATTCTTCAGAACTTCATTTTCCTACATCAAAATGTTTCCAAGTGCTTTTTGTAACCCTCCCTAAGGGTTATGACACCTCTTCCTATGCACAGTTTGGGCAGTTCATGTGGCAGCCCTCTGATTTTAGAAGCTTGGCCAGAGCAGTCCCAGTCAGCAGGCACAGGGGGAAATCCCACAGAACAAGTTTCCTTAAGCCTTGAGGCAGCTTCACTGCTCACCTTAGCAATCACAGTAAAGTCTTACTGCTTCACTACTGGGCTTCCACAGCAGCACAGGAATGAGATACAGGAGAGAATTCTAGAAAAATAAACTGCTATACCTCTATTTTGGTCTCTATTTCAGAGGATGCCTACAAGAATAGAAATGCTTTCTTTTAAGCTACAAAAGCCAGCATGGTTTAACAAATTTAGCAGAAACACAACCCTCTTAGTAAGTAGTAATTTAAGGGACAAGAAATGAGCAACATTTTGCCAATTATTTGCAAGTTAGTGGTAATATTCTTATACATCAGCAAAGGAAGGAACATTTTAAAAGCCCTGGCATCCCCTTGAGGGACACTGTGGTCTGCCAAGTTATGTGTGTCAATGCACTCACAGGGGAAGTGATGAACACAGGCCACTGGGGCACACTACAAATGTGTATTCACACCGTTTCTGTGGTTCAAAATACTGTTTTGAGAGATATTCAAGAATTCTCACTGTACAGGAACTTGATGAAAGTTTGTTAATAAACAGGGCAGAATTTTGGATAAAGGGGCAGTTTGGAAGACAACTTACTTGCAAGTCAGAACACGCATTACATCATTTGGCTTGTACTGCTCAAAGCACACAACACAGGAATCTCCATCTGGACCAGTTTCCTAAAAGAGTGAAATTAATTTACAGCTTTAACACACTTTGAAAGCTTCCTCTGAACTCCAGTCAGATTTACTGCAGACAAAGGGGTCTAGCTAGAGTAATCCATGATGCTCCCGAATATAACCTTATATAAACACACTTTGTGGATTACTCACAGTCAAGCTGACACTTCAAAAGAAGCACTGAAAGTTTAAACCCATGGTTTAGAATTCCAGCTGAAACCATCATTGGATTACTGGAGGCACTACTGTAGAGGTTTAGAAACTGCTACCTCCAGTTTTAGTTACAAGAAGAAGAGCCAGGGAAGCTGATTAGATACTAGTTTATGTTAAGCATCCATGCCAGCAAATTAAGACCTCTCACATCAGCAAGACTACAAGCAAGCAGCTAACAAAATAAACTGATTTATAAGAATGTAAGTCTTGCAGCCTGGAAAAGGACCTGGTCTGAAAGAGGAACTGTCTCTGCCACCAAGAGTTACAGGCTCAGAGAGATTTCTGCGCCTTGCTCCAGAACTAGGGAGCTCCCCGGGTTCTGTGCAAAGGCTGTGCTGTAATGCAGGGGAGATCACAGGGTCAGTCCTACCTTGTCCCCTTCCTTCAGGGTGCGCAGCTGCATCTGTTCAATGGCCTTCTTAGCCCTGGCCCTCAGCCGCCGCTGTGACACAAAGCAGCCCTGGTTAGACACAGCCATTTTTCTATTCACTTACTAATACTTACCCAGCTGCCTACTGCAAGCAGGCAACAGTTTTAAAACCGGTTATCAAAACAAGCCAAGTAAGCATGACCATGCTATTTGGAGACAACAGAGTTTCGGGACATACTGATGCGGTTACTGACTGGGTGACACACCAAGAAGGCTTACGTCTGCTTTGGTTGTACCTAACCTTTTCACAAAGCACAGGAATTCCAAGGGGTTTTTAGTTCGAAAAGATAATACCTTGATCAGATTAGACCCAGCGAAAACAAAGAGAAGCCTTCAAACTGACTTGGTACAGGAGACTGAACATTGAGTTCAACAATCAACTGGTTTATGTTTTACTCACTTTAGGACACCGCCTTCCTGCCACAAGTGCACATTCTGATGAAAGGTGAGAGAGAGATTCTTTACCAATCGGCCCACTTAGCACCAACACACCCTGAACTACTGCCCTGCTCCCACTGCTTCCCAGTTTGCCTGGCAACTGTTGCTGTCCAGCTGTCACTGCAGTGCCTGGAGTTAGCCCAGGATAGGACTGTCCTCTCCCTCGCCAGTGCACCTCAGGCAGCTCTGGCAGTGCCATCCCCAACACAACACTTACCTCAGGGACAGAGTAGACTCAAGTTTTGCAGCTAACCAAAAAGCCTCTTTCCAATTCAACTGCTCCATGCAGGAGCCCCACACTGTTGGCTTTCCAGCATTCCATCTCCTTAGGCATTTTAGCTCAGTTACATGAAACTTTTCATGTTTTAAGTGCAGTGCTGATGGCACAAGTACAGAAGGGCAAGTGGGAGGAGGGCTGTTGCTGACACCTAACATTCTTGCAAATCCATTCAAATCTGCATGAGATTCCTTGTGCTGAAGCAGTTAATAGCAAACAAGTTGATTTACACATCCCCCTGGGACCCCATCAAATAGTCTGGGTACAAAATGAGCTATTTTTGTATCAGCGTTGTTTTTGTGCCCTAAGATAAGAGTATCCATGTGCATGCTTTAAGAGTTTAATAGCTGACAGCTACAAAAAACTATCAAGGAAGAGACACATACAATCCAAAGGTGAAGGATGCAGATGCGCAGATTTGTTTAGAAACAAGAACTACTGAGGTTTTCTTGGAAGTTTGTGAAGTTCTGCTGAAGACATCAATACATGTTTCCGTATGTTGCTTATGGTTATCTTTGAAATTATGTTGCCCTTGCCAAGGTCTGAGACTGAAGCCACAGAGCAGCAGCCACATACTGTTGTTTACTGAGGCCCCCGAAAGCCTGAGCAGCAAATGTGGTAGCATCAACAGAGCAAGAATGCAGCAATGTAAGTACTTCTCATACATGGCCAGAACTGTCACCACTACTTGTTATTAACTGAAAACTAAACTTTCTAGGAATGTACTCCCTCATATCTCATCTACACATCTAATGTCATGTTAAGCATATTAGACAGGACCCAACTGGCTGCACTGTTAATAATTTACTGAAACAATATTTTAAGTTTTGCATGGGCACTGGTTTAATTGCTCCTCATTAAATGCATCAATGCCAAAGTCACCTTTAACATTGATTTTGGCAAGTACAGCAGAACATCCCTCCAGGGGATGAAGAAAGGTTGCAGAAGAAGCTTTTTTTTGAATAGTCTAGTAGGATACTCAAGCTTCGAATGTCAAAGCATTTTGTGAAGCCAGGTTTTTCAAGCAAATGTGAAATGTGAATTATGTTAGAAGTATAAAAGCCCCAACCCAGAAAAAGCTGGAAAAAAATAGCTAAGTTGAGGAAATAGAGTCAAGATACTACAAAACAGATCAGGTCCCAGCTCCTATCCAGGCTCTGGCATGTTGAAGTAGTGAGGTACCTAATTGGGAAAATTAGGTTTGCAATGGCTTAGTCCTAAGTCCTCCTTGTTCAAAGCTGCCAATTTTACCTTCAGCCCTTTCTGCATAAGGTTGCCTTCCTGGCACCCTGTGAGCACAGTCATGGCAGTGCAGACCAGACAGCTCTGAGGAGGTTGGGAACTCCTGCTTTTCTCCTGTAAGCTAAGGAAGCTCTTCCCCACAGGTAGCTACTGCCATGAAAGCAGTTTTGAATTGTTGAAAGTTGAGCAATTTGCCTCCTCCAAAGCCATTAATTAGGTCATTTCTCAGCTGCAGCATCTAATCTTTATGAAATCAAAGGAAGCAAAGACTTGAGCTGAAATTAGAAACCAGGCCACAGATAACATCATGGGTCATTTTGCACTATTAAGAAAGGTTACTATTTTGAGAACTGAATTTGTCAGTACTCCACTGACTAGAAAGGTACAAAGCCACCTACCACGCTTGCCTCAATTTTCCACGTTCTTGCTCACTGACCTCCCAATGCAGGAAGAGACTGCAGAAGTGGAGACTTGAATTTCAAGTCCAGAAGAAAAGATGCATTCAAGAAGGAACTAGGAGGTTGCACAGTGTAGCTTGCTCATGAGGAAAGAACTACTCTGGTTTAACTGTGAGGTTAGGACAGATATGCTACTAAACTTCTCTTTTTGCTTGGACCAGAAGCTGACATGACTGGCTCTTATCAACAGTCACCCAAGTCCAGGCAATCTGGGTTTTCAAAGGGCTGAACAGTGACAGGAAAGACACCAAGATGTACCATACAAGCCCGGAAGTTGTTTGACCAATATTCAGTATTTCATGGAGCCAAAGCACTTAAAACTCTCAGACTTTGGATCTACACTGAAAATCCAATCAGCAGCTAACAGGGCACATGGTAGCATCACCTTTTAGTAGTTCACCTGAACTAACAAGCATTTTCTTGTTACTCTTTACTTACCTAATCACTGTGAGGTCAGTCTGAGATGCCAGGGTACAAAAACAACTGGGAACAATTCTGGATTGTCTTTGAGTTTCACTTTGACAGAACAGTACATTTTTACACCCTGACAGCAGAGAAGCTTTCTTTTATTCTTATACTCTATAAAGCACTTATTGGGGTTCCTTGATTTCAGTTCTGCTGAAATCATGTGGAACTAGCATGTCATTTATCAATGTTATTTTTCAATCTACAGTAACCTCTGTGTGCACGTGGAACCCAAGACTGCCAACCAAGCAGACTGTATTTTCCCAGTATCAGCTATCACTGAGGCATTAATAACCTCTGCAGTTTCTTGAAAGCCCCTGATAGTTCACAACTGCACTGTTAAGTACCTTCAAAGGAGGAAACACTTCAATTTGATTTAATGAACAGTGCATAGGGCACCCAGGTTTTCCTGTCCAGATATATTTAGCATTGTTAAACAGAGCTATGAGACTAAGGTAGATGGCAGGGAATGAAAGAGGGGATTCATCAGCAGGAGACTGTGCATCTCTGTCCACAAATGTCAGCAAGAGGACAGCATCAGGTTACACAGACAACTCTGCATTTCATCCAGGAGTGGCAATGCTACATATTACAGGCAGATGACAACTTCCAGTACTTCCAACCCTAATTGAGTCTGTCACTGTAATTCTCAGAAAGCTTTCAGTCAGAAAGCAGCTTTCAACAAGCAGCAGACTCCCAACCTGCAGCTAAAGTCATGCCCCATTTTGCAGACACACTTCCAGTCGTGTCTCCTGTTACAGCAAGCACATAGGCAGTGAAGGATGAAAGCAGTTAGCTAAAAGCAGTTTAGCTCTCTCACAGCCCCAACTACATCAGCATTACGGCTGCACTGCAGTTCAGGGAGTATTTGTACAAAACACAGCTGAGTACAATCAACTTTTCTCCACGGAGTTTACTTTTGCCTGTTCTTTAGGAAAGTTTTAAGCTGTGCAAGATGTATCTCCTAGCATTTTAAAGATCAAACAAACAAATTCGGTCATTTTCATACTTAACCAAAGATTACAAACCTCAAGATCTACACCATGGAGAGATGGGAGTAAAAAAAGCAATGACACAAACTCACCTGCTCCCTGGACTGGGCCCTTGCAATAATGAGTCTCCGAGCAGAGTAAGACACATAGCAGCCCAAGGTTGCTGCTGCCACAACGAAAAATGACACGGAGATGAAGAGGATGGTGAAGATATTCATGGAAAGACTGCGCTTTTTGCCCACTTCGATGACCATGGTGACTTTCATGCCACTCTGAATCCGGCGCAGGATTTCCATGCCTTTCAGGTTGCCAATCATAATTGCAACAATCTTTTCAGCACCTGCAAAGGAGAAGGGGAATCCATGCTCAGTTCCCAGGTGCTGCATCAGAGTCATTGTCTTAAATGTTCTGCTTCAAGTGCTAAAGAAATTACTATGGGAAGTTTCTAAACAGAATTTGTAGATTCAATATGAACTGATGGAACAGTGTCATGCAAAACAAGTGTCATCACTGTGTGTTTGTCCAGCTGAAAGTATGTCCCATTACCTATGAGCTGCATAAGTGAACTATGCCTAGAATTCATTCGTCTCCATAGCACTCCTCACTCCTATATAGGACACAGACTGTCCTATTTTAGACACAACACTTTGGCAATTTACATTTTAACATGCCTTTGAACTACATGAAGTTAAAAATAAATCCTCTACAGAGTAAGGTCACTGGGGATTGTGATATCTGTATAGGGATTGCTTCCTGTAATGGATCCAACTCCCCCCTGCTCCACTGCTACTTCTTAACACCTCTTTTCTAAATTTGACAGTACTTTTGAGTACTTCCCCAGACACTGAGCAATCAAAGACAGATCACCCTATGCTTCTGCATTTTCAGCACCAACTGAGAAATGACTGAGGGAGATTTCATTGTGAATTTCAACTGCAAATTCAGAGGGAAGCAAATATGGAGGGAGGTGTGCTCTACTTTTAAACAGTTGGGGGCAAGATGGCAAATGCCATCCTGATTTTAACAACAGGTTTTTTGGCTCAGTTGAACACCACGACAAGTCAAAGGAACCAAGGGGTTTATGGTAGGAAGAAATTTCAAGCAACTCCAGCCACCAAGCACAGACCAGAGCAAACTGGTTTCCTTTCAGTGACATACAAGGGCTTGAGGACACTTGATGCCATTTGTAGAAACATTAGAAAGTCCCAATATAACAGAGAGGCTCTTAGGAGGGGGAAAAAAAAGGGAGAAAGGGTGATGAGGAAATTATCACTGCTCTCTCTCTAAACTATATACAAGAAAAGCAGATTTGAGACCAGCTGATCAGGGTCTCACTGCATTAAACCATCATCTGCACAATATTCATAAAAGACATTGCATGGGGGAAAAATAAAAACTGTTATGAAGTGCTGTTTTTAGCTAAACCCCCCCCAGCCAAACACTCTTTAATGAGAAGACCAATTGTTTTTCCCTCTGCTGAGTTATTCCAGTTACTTTCCTCTGCTGAAAGTTATTCAACTTTCAGCTACCAAAAAACCCTAGAATTGGTGTTAAACCACAAAGGCTGTCACTGGAGAAAGTGTTTATTAGTTTTCCAGCTTGTTCACATAATGCTTGTGATCCAACACAGTAAGCAACTCTCCTCAGTGGGACCAAACTCATCTTTTATTCAGAAAGCTCCTTGTAAAGACAAGGACATCACACAGAGGAGAGAAAAAAAAGTCTCCCAGACTGCAACTACTCTTTAGGATGAACTAGGGCTTATATGTTAATTATAAAATGAGCTGGAGTCAGGTGTTAGCAGCAAGCAAAGAATTAAGCATCAAGTCAGAAGCTGAGATTTGCTTTCATAAGCATGGAAGAAAGTGTGGAAGAACAGGCTGCAACAATGAGAAAATAAAAAACCTGCCAAAAAAAAAGCAAAAAATGTTGCTCTACCCTATTCCCCTATATTTCTACATGTCTCATAGTAAATCTATCTTGTGGTTATGGACAACACAAGACACAGCATAGGGATTCCTATAAATTAAATGTCACCATCAGCCTGCAAAACCATTCAAGCTACTAAGCCATCTTTTGTGAACAAGTTTTACCCTTAAAGAAAAAAACCCTTCCATTTAAGTTTCAGACTGCGTAGTTCACAAGATGTCATCAGATGACAGCTTTAATTCTCACTGACACTTCTCAACCCCAGAGATTTCTGCTGCAATTTCAGCTCTGCTTTAGATGAACATATGCGAGTGGCCAGCTGGTGGCTTTGACACTGGCACTACAAGGGCAGAAGTGAGTGGCCATTTCCATCAGCACATGTTTGTGACAACTTCTGTGCTTCTATAACAAAAGCAACAGGATCACCCCCACCCAATACTTCCTGAGCTGCTACTTGGGTCCCAACATGACAGGTACTGAAACATGTCATGGTGGCCTTGAAACCACCAGCCTAGACAGAGGTTTCTGACAGGGCTTGGCCATCATACAGGAAACAAGGCATTTGAGGGGACATCTGAAGAGGTATCTCAAGCACAGCAGCTGCTCTCAATTGTCAGCCTTTTCCCCACCCAGACTCAAGCAAGAGGGAAGTCAGTTAGTTGTGCATGGCAAAAACCTCACAGAAACCCACATTCTTTGCCCAGGTGTCAGCTTTTGTGGTTCAAGTAAAGCTTCTGAAACAGTTTTTAAGGGACATTAGAAGGTGATATTAATCTGCTGCCTGTTTAGCTGATAATGGGCTCATTGCTAAACAGAAGCAAGACTTGTTCAGTTAAACATTTCCCAGCCTCTTTCCTTTCCCATCTCCTGTGAAACTGGACAGGGAAAATTATTCAACTCTTTAGGAAAACACAGCCTGCCTCTTTGGGCACCTCCCATACTGTAAGGCAGCAGCTGGTCAAAATCTGAAGGAAATGGGTTGGCACAGATGAAGCACAAGAACCCCAGTGGTTTGTTGGGGCAGGGAAGAGCTGGGGCACAGCACATTGGGCCCAAAAGGAGAGTTCATGACTGGGATCAAAGTTTTACCTTCCTGGATCAGTTTGGCTTAGATGTAGAGTGAAGTTGCGTCTATTTATTGCAGTACCAATACCTATGTGAAACTCTGCCCTGCAAAGACTTCACTTGTTCTGCCATTACACTTCAGCTCCTAAACACGAAGTTACAGCTTTGATAATTCAGTAGAGAAATGAGATGTGCAAGGGGGGCATAGAGCTGGGAGCATTAATTTTTGCATTGTACACACCTGCCTTTTCACAATAATTTAAGGTGATTACTGTAATCCAGTGCTACATTTTTGTGTGCTACAGATAAATCTATCCTGAAACAAGCAAGTTGTAGGGCCTGAAGAACACTTGCCCCACGATATTTAGAATGCAATGGTACCTAATCTGTACCTTAACAATGCTCACTTTTAGCAATAAAATCACAATCTATTAATGCATTAAAGCACATCAAGGCAAGGATCAGATCTCGAGGCCAAAGAAATCCACCAAAAGCCAACTCAAGAACTCCAAGTCAGTTCCTCTACCCTCACTCAAAAGTAATTTCTCAGCTCGTTCAGGCATTGCAATCATTTTGCATTGTTTAAGCCAAACAAATTCAGCTTCAATTAAGTCATGAAAGACCCTTTCATTTTGGTTTAAAGGCCTCAGTGTAACTTTGGGCAAATTCCATAGATTTTTCTTGAGACAGCGAGAGCCAAACTTCTCTAATGTCTCCATCACCATTTACTAAGAACAGGATGTAAAACTGATGGACCCTTTTCCTCTATGGGAACAGACCGAGTTACAACACAGTTTAGTGAAAATATGTGAGGAAGGCAATAATTTTGAGGGCATTTTTAAGAAAGAAGGTATAAAACATGCTAAGTAGGCAAGTTATTTCAGAACAAGGAAAAAGCTAGCATGCCACACACGGCCTCCAACATTTTGGATTCCATTGTTTTTTCCCGCCCTGCTTTCTCAAAGTCTGAAGTTTTCCCTCATCTTTAACCAGACTGAAGTTAAGTGCCCACAGGTTTACCAGTATTCCTTCACTCTCTCCAGAGAGCACCTTGTGCAAGCAGTGCCTCTGCAATGGCACAGCCACACTGCTTCTCCCCAGGACCAGCACAGCTCACCCCAGCGTGCCCAGCACTCCACTTGGGAATACCCCACCCCACCCTTGCTCCTGGTGGGATCACCAATCCATTTCAACAGCCCCAGATGACCACCACATAAGCCACCCGCTCAGAAAAAGAGGAATGGAAGAAATTCGTTTTTATTTTGAATGTTTCATATATTAGAAAAAAAAAAAAAATGCAGCCTTTGGAGTTTGAATTCTCAAAGAATGGATAGGTTCTCCTTAACCACAGCAGAAACACTATCTGAAGGCTCTTTCAGGAGATGAAATACAACTCTGGCCTTGGTACCTGGATCATTGCTTTTATCTACAAGATATGATGCTTGCAGCACAGATCAGTACTAGCTGTGCTTTAAGCCTTAGTCAAAGGAGCTAGAGGTATTCCCCTGGCACCCCTCCAACCCCACCATCAGCAAAAAAGGCATTAGGAGATCAAGCTGTCTACCATTCTTTAACATGAAAGACACTGTCAGTGTCAGTTGACACTCCAACTATTTCCTACCAGTTTAGCACACCTGGCTCCTCAGGCATGTAAGAGGAGTATCTGATAGCCTATCTTTCCTGTTTAAAAAAAAAACAACTATATAATGTCTTGAACACTGCTTATCTCACTGTACTGGAATAGTAAGAAATGGGATTTCTGGTGGTTATCAAACAGGCTGGTACAAGCTTACTCTTATCTGTTACAGTAGGAGGAAAAATAAACTAACAGTGTACACAGACTGAGCTGGTATTACCAACCTTACATAATTCACCTCAGATGACAGGCCAGCACTTGGGGTGCTGAGACTTGATGGCACATAAAAGCCATCAAGTCTCAGCACCACACCACTCTAGGGACATGAGGGCTGTCCCTGGCTTCAGACACGATGAAACCAGACCCTGCAGGCCAGCTCTGCTCTCATCCATGGTACAGTGTGGATAAAAAATAAGTGCTGATTGCTCTCATCCACACACACGGCAAAATCTCATCAGGAATGTGCCCATCCCCACAATCATCCTCCATCCCAGACATTGTCAGAGGAAACGCCTTTACTGCTCTGCGATAAGCTCTCCCCTTTGCAAGAGGGGAGGGTGACTGAACTCTTAGTTTGGAAGCAATATAAGCCTGGATAAGCTGATGTCGGTAGGCTTGTTCCTTCTTCTTCCCCTGCTTTGTACTTTCTCCACCCCAAACATTACCTGGCACCAAGATAAAAGAATAATTCACAGCCAGGTTATTTTGCAGTTATTTAAAGCTACAGCCCCTTATGATCTAAGCTGTTTGTCTGAACCACCTTTTTCCTCACACTATCACCTAAGCTTCATTAAATCTACTTTCAGCTTGCTTTACTTGACAGATGGCACTATGTCTGATCTCTTCCTCCTGAACACACAAGCCTTTCAGCACACAGGGGTAAACATTCACACAAAACCATGGAATGGCTGGGGTGGGAAGGTACCTCTGGAGATCATCTAGTTCAACCCCCCCTGCTAAAGCAGGTTCACCCAGAGCAGGCTGCACAGGATCAAATCCAGACAGGTTCTGAATATCTCCAGTGAGGGAGACTCTACAACCTCTCTGGGCAGTCTGTTCCAATGTTCAGTCACCCTCATACCAAATAAGTTTTTCCTCCTATTTAGATGGAACTTTCTGAGTTTCAGTTTGTGCCCACTGTCCCTTGTCCTGCTCTGGACACCACTGAAAAGAGTCTGGTCCCATCCTCGTGACAGCCACCCTTAACACATTTGTGCACCTTGATGAGGTCCCCTCTCATTCTTCTCACCTCCAGCCTAAATAAGCCCAGCTCCATCAACCTTTCACTGTATGACAGATGCTCCAGTCCCACATCATCTTCACAGGCCTTCTCTGGACTCACTGTGTTGGTGGCCAGGGTTACTCCTCCCAGGTGCGGGTCCCTTGCTGAACTTCATTAGATTCCTCTCTGCCCAGCTCTCCAGCCTGTCCAGGCCTCCCTGAACGGCACCACAGCCTTCAGATGCATCCACTCCTTCCCAGTCTGTATCCTCAGCTCAGGACACACACTATCCCTTCATACACACCAGGTGAACAAGACAGCAAGACACATAGAGAAGGAAGATTTCCACACTAGGAAGTGTGGGGAAGCTTTTTTACCAAACAGGCTAGGTGTATAAAGGGGCGCATCAAGACCAAATGTCATTTTACATGATATGAGTTTCCATCAGTCCCCAGGAAATACTGGAGGTGGAAACCAACCTGCACTCTGTTTACATTAAATAATGTTATTATTTGTCAAGTGAATCCAACAATTACTAACCCTTTCTTTCTCCCCCTCCCCCCCTTCTGAGCCTTAAAGTCTTATGTAAATGCTCCTGTCCCCTAAATCTTAGGACATTTATAACAAGAAATCATCTTCTAAAACAGCAGCCAGGACAGTAACACTTTTCAAGGGCACAGAAATTAATGAGATCTGTAGGACAGCTCTCTTCACATGCTGTTTGGTCAGTGGCACCCGCAAGACTAAAGCACCAGTTTTCAATCTTGCAAACAGCATCTAAAACCCCCTGGAGGAACAGCAAGCAACATTCCTAATGAAAATTCTTTGGTGAGTTTACTCAACAGTTTTCAGCAGTTTTGATTTACCCTCTTTGAATGAGACTGAGCTCACCACTAATATCCCTTGCTCTCCACATGCTGGTGGCAGCTAAGTGCTCACAAGTGAGTTTGAGAAAGCTAATGCTAAAATGATGTAAGTGGGCACAGTGTCAGCCAGAAAGCATCTGTCTGTGGAAAGATGACAGGTCACACTGGACACAGTGGGGAACTGTGCTGAGCTGACTGCTGTGTGCTCACCAGCACATTCAAGGCTGGAGGCAAACAAGCACTGCCATTGTTTTAGGGACACGATGTCTCTCACAATGAAGCCTCTGCTACCACAGCTGTCACTTAGGATTTTCATTCATCCTTTCACATTTCAGCACCCCAGTAAATCCAAAGAGCAACGGCACTTCACAGACCTATTCCAGGCTATCTAAGGCATGATGCCTACCCTACAGTTTTCCATGGCACAGAGGTACCTAAATTATATCAAAGAGGAAGGGCACAGATCAGAAGCTGTCAATAGCACCAGTTAGTCTCATCCAGCTTCCAATGCCCCTCCCACTTGCTCACAGACTGCGGTGCTGGGGGCAGCTCCAAGTCACTGTCACACCCCACCATGCCCTGAGGAGATCAGGGTCACCCACATGCTACAGTTGCTATCTGAATGCCACTACAGCTGTGACATTAATTTACTCTAAACCAGGCAGCTAGGAGAACCAAACTGAGTTTGAGCACATCAAAAAGCTATTCTCAGATGCAAAGAGCTACGAACTCCAGACACTACAGACTCCAAATACCATGCAGGCACAGCAGATGCATGCAAGGTCCTTCTCAAAAAGAAACTGTAGGAAAGGTAGGAAAGGCTAAATAATCTGCAGAGGCTCATCTGGCTGTGGCCAAGGAACATGGGAGCAGAAGTGTCATTAATTAGATCTTGCATCCTCATTCCTCTCCTTAGATGCCCTCACACAAGTCTTCACCCATTGCAAAGAGAGGTGCACTATTTGTTTACACAAGGCTTACAAAGTCTCAGCACAGCCTGTCTTGGGATTACAATTTTGACTCAATCTTTAACAGTTTTACAGCTCACCTCAGCCTTTTATTACCTTGGCAAAGTTTTAGCTTGTTTCTGAAGATCATACCTCACAAAAAGCAGTGGAGCACAACCAGACACTTCTGCCGCACACTGTTTTCTCTAAGCATATGGAGGTAAGGATTCACCTCAGTGAAATTCCTGCAGAACAAGTTAAGTAGCAGTGCTGCATATTGAACCTTTCCTTCCCCTTTCACCCACTGATGCAAGTTTACACTTGAACCAGATCTTGTTAGCCTGAGACATGCTGTTACTGCTTGAGCCAGAATAATTTAGCTGTGTTCCCCCAGAATAAGCTCTCTGCAGATCAGGTGATGTGCTTCTCAAGTCTAGAGTTACACCACAAGAGAGAATCCAAAGAAAATGATCACAGTTGCTTTCTGACCTGCAAAGAATCCTTCTTCACCAGCTGCAAGGAAATACTGAACACCAAAGAACACTTCCCACGGGCACCATCATGCCCTCAAGCCAAAGCCACCTAACAGCCTGGTTCTACCTTAAGGCAAGGTCCACCTTTAAAACAAACCAACTCTTGCCCTGCACTTTTTCCCCACATGCTGCTGGTTTTCTCCAATCAAATGTCTTTTTTCAGAAGGTCAATAGAGATTACATACAGAGAGGTGCAATTATGAGCACACAGAACTGTACTTTGAAACCCTCCTCAGCCTGACACAGAGCGGTACCATCTTAAAATGTGCACAGTTAAAACTCAAGTTTGCTAACTGATACAGGTTTGTGCTTATAAATCACAAAGCAAATTTTACTTTGGACTCCATTAAATTCTTGACATTCTACACGTTAAAGATGATTAGGCAGGATTTTATCATATCTGATTTGGCTATTCTGTTGTTTTAATTGCCAGAGTGGCTTGCTTTTGTTGGGTTGTTTTTGTTGTTTAGGTTTTTTTTTAAGTTGGCACCCCAAAAGGTTATATAGAGCACTCATGCAATAAAGAATTCATCAGACTAAACCTGATTATGAGAAAAGAAGTCTCTGGAAGCAGGATGACAAGGACAAACACTGCTGCGGATACAGGCCCATTAAGTCTCCAAACAAGAAAGTTGCCTCAAAAGCAAAGTTTGAATGCCCCAAAAAAAGGCACACTGCACTTTTAGACAAGCTTCTGTTAATAACTTTGCGTTTTGTTGCTACCAAAGTTCTTCCAAAAAAAGTGTGTAATGCCATACATTTTATCAGAGCCCACCCACAGAGATCTTCCTTCTCTGCCAGGCAGATGACAGCTTCATGCCCCACACTTGAGAGGAGAGTCCTCAGTACTGCTGCTTAATTCCCCCTCACCCCAGCAAAGCCATTTCCTCCTACTTCCCACTGCCTCAGCGTGGAGGAAGTGTTTGGTTTCACTCGATGGCATTCGATGGCCCCAGTCAGAGCAGAAATGAAGCCACATAGGAAACCCAGATTGCAACGTCACTGTTAGCACAGCTACAGCCGTTACAGCCGTGGCGGGAGTTGAGGCTGCACAAAGCCCATTCTTTAATGAGCAGGGCCACCTTCCCCACCGGCTCCAGGTTAGAGCACCCAGTGCCACCAATGAGGCCATCCCAAAGCACAGTTCAGCAAAGGGCATTATGACCAGCTCTTACCTCCTAAGTTTGAGGGGCAGTGCTGTAGGCTGAGCTCATCAGCATTACACAGAGAATATCCTGCACCTGGCAAACCGAATGAGGCTGGTGACTTGTAGATTGCTCCATCTTGGCCATGCCGCGTTCAAAGCCTGCAACGTTTGTCGAGTTTGACCAGAGAGTGCTGGCCCCCAGCAGGGGCAGAAGGCAGGGGTGGCCCAAGCACAGCGTGTCACCAAAGCCCCATAAGCAGAAGGAAGAGCATCGCTGTGGGAAGAGCCAAGAACAGGGACTCACAGACAGACGTGATGATAGAAAAAGAACTCAAGTCCAGAGAAGAAGAAAAGGGAGGGTGGAATGGGAAAGAAAGTGAGGGACTAAAACAAGGACAAGCAATAAAAGCAACAGCAGCAACAAGCTTAGCCCAGTAATTGTGCTACGCCATGGCAAGGAGAAGTCAGGCAGATTAAATAAGTGGTTTGACAGAAGCTGTCTTCTCCAAGGAGTCCCTGTCCTATTTGTCTGCAGTTCAGCTGGGAAGTTTCAACATGCCCTCGAGTATCCATCCCATCACGCAGGATAATCAGGACAGCTAGAGCCACTCTGACATAAACGCCTCAGCAGAAAGCTTAAGGACAGCATAGGAAAGGAGGGAGCTCTTCTTGGAGCAAACCCTGCCGAGAGCACATGGCTCATTTCGAGAGGCAGCTCCCAGCAAGGTTAAGATGCTGTAAGTCTCCCAGCAGCCAGGATGAAGGAGGGGCAGGAGCACATGGCCCTTCCCCTCAAGAACAGGTTCAGCAGTGACCTACCCAGGCCAGCAGTGCTAAGGGAGCTCCTCCAAGAGCTGCAGGATTAGGCAGGCATACAGTGAACAGGGCTCACAGCAGGGATGCTCTGTCAGTTCAGCAGGAGGAACTCGCCCAGCAATAGCCAGATCTCAATAGCATTTGTCAGCTGATTATTTGATTACATAAGAAAGCCTTGCCTCAGAAAGGCCATACTATCCGGACTGTATGTTTTGAATTCTTAAAGCACAGTACCAACAGTCCTACAGCTCATTGAGATTGCACACAACAAACCTCCGGAGGCAGCTACTGTTTCCTTGTCTCACCAGAACACTTGCCTCCACTGCTAACAGAAATCCTCTCCACCCCTTCTCAGAGGGTTGCTGCAGGGATATAATTATTTTTCGAACCACTCAGAGCTTTAAGACACACTGATCATTTTCATTGTTCAGTTTATCCTCAGAAGATGGGGCTTCCCAAAGCAGTGCCACTTCACAGAATTCCAACACACCCAGGAGGGTGTGCATCTGTACCACAGCTGGACAGAGCCACCAAAGCCTCTCACCCTGTGATACACAGGGCATCTGTGGACCGTCACCAGAAGGCACTTACACAGCTTTCAACCTAGGTCTGTTTCTCAGGCAACATTAGCCTAAAATACAGCCAAAACTCATTCTTCATTTGAAAGATAGGCAGGTCAGGAAAAACCTTCTAGCAAATAGGAGACTTTCTGTAGCAAGAGAAGAGCAGCTCTGTCATCAGCCTGTGCAACTGGAAAACAACCTTTAAAGACCTTCAGCTACTTGCATTAGAAGTGGCATTTTGCTGCTGTAAAGTTACCTACAGAAGAGTCTCGTACTTTGCCTATTTCTGAGCTGCTTAGTGTGCAGAGCATAGGGAGAAACACTGTCTGAGCATGGAAACCCAGCCCACTTTACGGCCCAAATCAACTCCACAGTCTTAACAGGCACTGAAAACCTCAGCATCCGTCACCACTGGCGACTACAGGCTCAGGCCAGAAACCCAAACCAAGTGGACACCGTCACCCCCGCACACCTGCAGCCAGGGCCCGGCGCAGCCCGGCCAGAGCGCTCGGCAAGCGCCCACTCGTCCTCAGCCCCAGCAGCAGCCGCAGATTTCGGACACGGTTACTCATTAATCAGAGAAAAAACAACATCATCAGCGCCCGAAACAGCACCGGCCAGTCCGGGCAGAAACTCCCGTGGTGCGAGAGAGGCAGCGACATTCCCGGCTATTACCGAGGAGCCGCGCCGGGGATATGCGGCGGGGGCTGCGCCCGGGCCGTGCCCTGTTCCAGCACCCGCCGACAGAAGGGAGGGAGGGAAGGGGCCGCTCCCAGCGCGGGGACCCCTCTCTTTGCGAGCCCCCCCCTCCGTTCCCCGGCGCTCACCGTGGTGGGACATGGGCAGCACCTCGTTGCCGGTGCCGCGGTAGTTGTAGATGACGGCGGCGGCGGCGCCGCGCTCGGCGGCCAGGCGGATCTTGTCGGCGAAGGAGCAGCCGCCGCCGCGCTGGATGAGGGCGAGCCAGCCCGGGGAGCCGCCGGCCGCGGGGGCCCCGCTGAAGTTGGTGAGCGCGCTGCAGGCATTGAAGGCGTCGGGGCTGTCGGGCAGCACCAGCAGCCCCTCGGCCGACTGCAGCGGCGAGTCCAGCCCGTACAGGCCGCTCTCGCCCGCCTCCCAGCCGCTCTGGT
>VZRV01009264.1:2891-150992 GCA_013398115.1 Falcunculus frontatus
CCCCCAGTCTGGCGTTTGTTGTTGAATTTCATTTTAAAAGGATGCTTTGTTCAGCTTTGTCTTAATTTAAGTAGAGATTTATTTTTTAGGTTAAAGATTAGAAGAATGGGAAGCAATTGCAGCTTATACACTTATAATCTTACTGAGAGTCAACTTTAAAGTATTTAATACAGCTATTTAAGTATTCTCTTGTCATTTGTTTTATGCCAGTTAGTTGTAATTTCTTTCTGTAACATGTACTGTTATAAACATTGTAAAAAAAATGCTTATTATCTTTGTGTATAATTCATTCTCATGAACAAATTAGATTTTTCTTCCATGAGTGAACTATAATATGAAATGTAATGTTCTGACCTTTCTTATGCTGGGTTGCTGAAAACAGTATCATTTAGCTTTTCTGAAAGCCCAAGCATGTTTTTGTTCTTGGTTTAATGCATTGTTTTATATTGTTGCTTTTAATTGCAGAAAAAAGTTACATTACACATATAATTTTCACACTACCTCTTAATATATACAGGCTCTAAAGTTCTTGCAGTGTAAAAGAAAAACTCTAGGGTTTTTTTTTTTTTCCTGGGAGCTCTGATGGCCAGCATTTTCGTTAATGACAGTCATTTCTCTGGCTGGAAGATGTTTTCATTTGTATTTACTTTTCAGTACAGGGCAATTACACTGCTCTGTGTTGTGCACTCTTCGTAGTTCCTATCTCAAAAGAATTGCAGTGCTTGGAACAGGACTGCAGTTTGAAGCAGGTGTTGTGTTTTACTGTTATGCAAAATAACACTAAAATATAATTGTAAAGGAAATTCAGGAAACAGCTGCAAACTTGGTGTGGTAACCACTACATTATGTGAGCAGTTGTTGCAGCATCTTACATCGCATCTAACACAGCAAAGATTTGTTTCAGCAAAGCTCACCATTGCTTATTTCTGCTGCTGAAACCTTGTTCTCACAAGAGAGGTCTACTAGGTCTTACAGGGGAAGATCAGACCAAAACCACAGTTACAATGCTTTACCATCTCTAGTGAGTTTTTAAATTGGTGCTTTACGTTTCATGTTCATCTTTTTTTTTTTTTTTTTTTTTAAATATACTTTTTTCCTTCCAATGCTAAAGAAGATGAAGGATAGAATCCAGTGACTGGAATGCAGGTTGCAGAATGTCTTAACCCAACTAACATATGGAAGCCTGCATAGGCCTGAGGTGGTAAAATAGTAAAATAAATGGCCTATAGCAGGCCATCTGCCATTCGCAGTGCATTTTCATCATGCTTCATGCCAGACTGGAAATTAGTCTTTGTATTAAAAATATATTTTGAATAGAAATCAAAGATTTCAAATGTTTAATGTTACACATGGCAAACACATTTCTATCTGGGAGCTAGAGAAGTCCAGGAAAATTGTACTGGAAAAATATTGCTTAGTTTGATGCTCAGGGCTCAAGTCATTCTCTTCTCTTTCCCATCTCTTTGTCTTCCTAGTAAGCACTGATTTACTTTTGTAAAATGCACTCCAGATATGAAAAGTCCGCTCTTGCATGTGGCAGCTAAAGGGAGGAATGTCACTGGATTCCAAGTGTCACAATTTCATGTAAGTCCTTGCAGCTAGCATAGCATGTCCCAGCTGAGGATCTGCGTCATAAATGGGGCTTTTAAAAAGTTGCTCATCTTGAAAGTATTCTTTGAACATCAGCTGATCAATTTTCACAGAGTCCTTCTGAAAGGAAGGCAGCTGAGGTATCCTCAGTTTATTGACTGAAGAAATCGAAGCTCAGATTTTGTGCAAGAAACTCAATGGAGCATGTTTGGGAGGTTTCTGGCTATTGGGTTATGCTAATATTACAGTACATATCCAGCCCTAACACAAAATATGTTTAAGAGCACTCTGAAGAAGTGAAAGATAGGGATGCACAGAGAGGGAAGAGCCTATTTCTTTCATCTTATGCAGAAGTATTTATGCGTAAAATCGCTCTTAAGTCTGTCAGATAAATCATTACTGTCTGGTAACAGTGAATCCAAACCAGTTTCAATGCTAGTGAGCTATAATATGGATATTTTGTTAACATTGCCTAGATACTTGCCTTTCTCTGGAAAAATAAATACTTTGATTCAAAGGTATTTGGGTGTACCTTTTGCTATGCAATTGTAACATGTTCTTTACATCAGTTCCTTTTAAGTCTCTCGGTTGTTACTCAGTGTTCTAAAGCTACAACAGCACCTTGAAAACAAGTGTGTATATTCGTGGAAAGTCATTTGTCCTTCAGGAAACTGGGTCCACTTGTGAATTTCTGTGGTTGCGATTAACACAAGATGTTATTTAAAATAAAGGATATTAAATGGGGAGTATTAAACTGGAGCTTTCAACACAAGATATTTTATTCCCCCTTTCCCCACCCCCTGAAGATAAAGCCTTACTTTAAGCATTCATCCTTTGGATTGGTCTAATGACGATGGAGTCGGATGGTGAGGTAATTAAAAAAAAAAAAGTGGATAGTAATGCTTAGAGAGGGGTGGTTGGTACATCAAGAATATAAAAAAAAGATATCAAATCTGAATGGAAACCAGGAGAGCGTAGAGTAATAGGTCTGTGTGTGTTTACATCTCATGGCTTACAGCAGCATGTGCTGTCTTTCTCTCCTGGCAGAGGTCACGGAGTTGATGCGGAGCTGCTGGGAATCGGGAGCTGCCCGGACCACAATGCCCTACCCTGCTCCTGGCCTTGGGAAGTTGTGAGCTGCTCATGTCCATAAGGAGGAAGGATGGCTCATGGAATTCCTTCACAAGGCAAAGTTACCATCACGGTGGATGAATACAGCTCCAACCCAACGCAGGCGTTCACACACTACAACATCAATCAGAGCCGGTTCCAGCCTCCACATGTGCATATGTGAGTATTCCCGACCTGTGTGCCTGCCTGTGTGCCTGCTGTGTGCCTGCCTGTGCTGAGAACCAGGGCTGCTGCTCGAGGAGTGGCCTGAACACTGAGAAATTTGGTTGGTTAGTTAGTCATGGAAGCTAAAAGGCAAAAGGGTTATCAGGTTTCTTACCCCGTGTGTCCGAGGGCTGAGAAGCCGTGCTCCATCCTCTCCTGGAGGTGGCTGTGCCCGAGGCTCGGTGCCACCACCTCGGTGGAACTCGCCCCGTGCTCGCAAGCTTGTCACTTTACTGATCTCGCTTTAACTCGCCTGAGGGACCCGTTGCTTTAAAATTTAAGCTCCCTTCCCCCAGCGCTTACACTCAGCTGCGAAATAGGCCTAATTGGGACTAATTGTCCCCCCTGATCAGTGAATCCTTTGTCCTCCTGGTTGCGAGTGGAACGTGTGCCGCATTCCACATTCCACTCGCAACCTGCCGCACAAAGGAGTCGGGGGCTGCCTTGTAGTTTCTCCGAAGAACTACTAATACTCTCTTTAAACAGCCCTGGCCCGAACCAACAAAACCATGGGAAGTGGGGAGCTGGAGGTTCCTTCCCTCATCTTGTTATTCCTGGGTATTGTGGCACCCAGGGTCGCTGTGCCCCCAGCACCAAGGCACAATGGGCTGCGTGCTTAGCAAAGAGCCAAGGACCAGTTTCAACTCTGAATTTCCTTCCCATTGTTTAGTTGGGTTTGATCTTTATCGGTTATTTATGTGAAGGTTCTTTTTCTTTTAACATTAATAGACTGAAAAGCATATGAAACTAAAACAAAGCCGACATCTCTTGACATCCTGCGAGCCATTGTTAGGCAGGATTTTGAACCATGTCACACTATTGAATTTGATAAGGATTTTGCATAATAAGGGGGGAAAGTTGTATGGTACTTCATTGCATTTTTGTTATGTAGAAGCCTGCCGGAAGAGTCACAATGTAGGAGTTCAGCACCTTCTAATAGGATTTCGTGTGGTTACAATGTTCCTAAAGGCAACTTTAGGAAGGATGCTGAAAAGTGTCTGTCGTGCATGTGACTGACTTTTCAAGGTGAAAAACCTTCCATTAATTACATTTGATTTATTGCTACCACGATAATGTAACTTTGATTTTAGAAACATTTCCATGTCTTGATTCACTTTTCAGACCTTTCTTCAGCAAATTTCTGTTGCACGTTTTGCACTCCAGGCTGTGCTTCTGACTGACATTAAGTACAAATCTTGTTTAGAGAATGAATTCAAAGCAAACAAAAGAAAATCAGAAAGCAGTTTTAAAGAACCCCTTCCTATTGACATTGACTTCAGTGGCAGCTGAATTTAGGACTAAGTGTGGTGTTCAACACTGTAAGAATTGTTCATGCTTTGTTTAAAAATCTCACAAACATTTATACAGGCGCTCCTCTGAGGGACAGTGTGTCTCTTAAATAATACTAACTTGATGGATGTCTTGAAAGATACTTTTCTTGTTTCAGAAACCTGTGTAATTGAAATAAAAACCAAAGCTTCAAAGTACAGTACAGTGACAGTATTTTAAATAATTTTTAACTTAAATACTGCAGCTTTCTTAAAATTAGAAATTTGGTTTCAGCGGAGGGTGTGGCACACGAAAGGGAGATCAAAATTTAGAAAAATTGGAAATTAATTAGTCTCAGATTCACAGTGGAAGCGGAGGCAGCAATGTTCAGGTATAGTCTGGATAGCAAATGATGGATTTTAGAAAACCTGTTGAGAAAGAAAAGATAGGATCCTACCAGGTGGGTAGAGGAAAGCAAGGAAGTGAATGCTGAGGGTTTGTGTGATGTAAGAACAGTAGCATTGTTTCTGGAAAGGGGAGACTGGATTATGTGGTAGCTTCAGATGGAGTCTTTATTTGTCTTCTCAATGTATTGTAATGGAAGTTTTGTGTGTTTTTCTGAAAGAGGTTGTCATCAAGTGAGAAATCTGAACAGAAAATTGGTGAAAGCAATATTAACAAAGAAACCATGATCTTTTTACCCTGTTATATCTCTGTTAGTGCCACGTTGCTGCAGCCGCCAGGATTGATTTGATTTGGTTTTACAGTCTGCTTTTCTTTGTTGCTGTCTTTTAAAGTAATGCATGTGTCTGGTTTGTTGGGGTTTTTTTTGTGTTTTGTGGTTTGGTTTTTTTTTTCCTAAGAGGGAGTTTGAAGAGGCTTTATTCTCTAGTGAAAAATTTATTTTAAAAATCATGGGTTGAAGAGAAATGAGTAAAGCAACATGGGAGCTGAAGATTGTGACGCGTGTGAATAGCAGGGCAATCTATTGCTGCAGGACCCTGCTGGTGCCATAAATCAGTAGCTGGGTGCAGCTTAAGGACAGTGTTCTTTGCTAAAGGAAATATTGTTTTTGGAAGCAGTTTCTTCACGGATATGCATCTTCACGTGCAAAGGTGAGAACTGGGTTCTTGGCCTACACTGAGCCATTTACAAGTTCTTGTATCCTTTGGGCCTAACTCTGATTTCACACCAAGTAAAGGAGAGTCCATGGAATAGCACCAGCAAAAATCTGGTGAGTAAGGCACTACTGGCAGTACTCTGCCTGTTCATGGGACACATGTCCTGGGCTTTTTGTCCCACTTTCATTTTGTGCCTTTCATGTGACAGTGTAATGTAGTTCAGTCGGCTGGGATACAGTTATCTTTATATGTATTTTTATACCAGCACTCCTTAGTCAATTTAAGTGTACTGTCAGGTAAAGAGCACTGTATATATTGCAGCTCCATTTGCTTGGGCTGGCAGCAACAGCAGTTTTGTCATTATAACTTTTAAATCGGTTTGTCCAGCCTTTTTATTTTATTTCTCGACTAATTAATGTTTGAACAGGTATTCTAAAGGCAATTTTTGCTGCAAAACTGTTTTGCATAAAGGGATGTAATTTTAAATATTATATTGTCATCTTGAAGTGATGCTCCCACCCATAGGTTTCACTTACTTTGTATTTGAATGCTTTGTCCAATTAATATTTACTTTCAGTTAGTTTTAATTAACTGCATCACCTTAGTTCCCTGCTTTCAAGGGCAGCTGCAAAATAATAAATAACAATTATAATTCGCTTCCCTGTGCTTCATGTTGATTATTATTCTTCTGAAAGTTTTCATACTTTCAATTTTTTTTGTCAAGAATTGTGACTTAAAGAGGGAAATGCTTCTTGCTCCTTAAGTGTATTTGGGGGGGATGTTTGTTTGTTTGTTTGTTTGTTTTTTAAAGCCAAACCAACTTTTAAGCCTGTTTAGACTTTTGAGATATTCTGTATGCAGCTGCTAGCAGTGGTACCAACAATACCAGTGAGGAGCAGTAGGATGCAGCCTGGGGACAAATTCAAATGAAAAACTACTTACTTAGGTTTTAACCAGACAGAAAAATCTATTTAGGAACAATACCCCATTTACATGGAGAGGGGAAAAAAAAGGGAAGAGTGAAATAAACCTTGTGTATCTGTTACGGAAAATGCCCCTTTGGACAGGCCCATCTGGTGAAGATGTGGGAGTTTTGTGAAGATAAAACAGCTGTAGCCTGAGCTGCTGCAGGCTGAGCCTTTTAGAGGAGTTCATTAGGTTTCCTCTGGTCTCACCAGCATGGCTTGGTGGCTTGTTTTTAGGGTAGTTTGAATGCATGTTAAAACTTTGTTATGGTTTAAATTCAGTAGTAGAGGGGGAGTAAGAAAGATAGAGGTTTCTGTGCCAGAGCAAAAGTCTTCTAAATAAGTTTATTCACACCTGGAGATACATTTTTCAATCTGTAACTATATAATTTTACTGCCTTTTCTGTACTAGAGCAATCCCCCATGTGAATATTATTATTTTAAAACAAAGAGTATAAGCAGAGTTTTATATTGGTAGAAATATATGTATGGTTGAATAAAGTAAATAAATGTCTGTTTGTTAAAATGTATATATAATGATAATAGTAAAATAAACCCACAGATTTTTGATCGTAGAAGAAAAAACTTTCAACTGTGTTGAAGCCTTACATTGTCAAAACCCAGAGACCTTATTAGACTACTAACCTTCAGAGAGAGGATCTTGCTTTTTTTTTTTTTTCTTGGGGAAACCATCCCGCAATTAATGGGCTTTATAAACTCCGAGATTAGTGGGAAATCTTGCATTTGATTTGCAATATTCTTGATTTTTGTTTCAGGTAAGGTGTGTGATATTTAGGGGGAGGGGAAAAGAGTTGGCATTAGCAATAGATGAACCCATTTGACATTAACAGAAAAGTGGAGCTGGTACATGTCATATTATTGGTTGAGATAATAAGAGATTCAGTCTTACACCAGGCAGCCATACCTTGTGTGACTGGGCAGGCTGTTTCAGCTGATGCTGATGTGACAGGGTTGTAGTCTTGCTGGAAATTGTTGCTCTGGCCATTAATAAATTTTTTTTTTTTTTTTTTTTTTTTTTTTTTTTTTGCAAAAGCTTACACAGTCCATGACCACCCAGGTTTCTTTTCACTACTTATTTTTCCAAATAAATAAACCAGCACTCTCTGAAACAATCAAGTGACATTTAAGCTCCGGTTGTGAAAACAGGAGTACTTTGAATGAGTGCGCTTAAAACTCGAGCGTTGCTTTCTGACACAGGGATCCTTTCCTGGGGTCATGGCTCACAATCAGCTTACCTTTGTGCAGGTTAAGTCTCCTTTCCCTGGCTGGTCTCTCACTGGCTGCAGCAGTTCCCGGCCCGGTGTGTGAAGGAAAATAAACCTATTTTTCTTTAGCCAAGAGCAGGAGCCTTTCAGCAGCTGCCCCGAGGCAGCTGAGCTCTCCCTGCAGCGCCTGGTGGGGATTCCAGCTGAATACGAGGAGGGAGACAGTGGAGGTGAGAGCCCTTACAACTGTCCCAAAATAAACACTCCCTGCCCTCCAGAAGAGGGCCAGGAACTGGTTGTGGTTTGTGGTCCTTCTGCCACAGAACAATGGAAGCCATGTGGCAACGATGCCAATTTTAATTGTCATTCATAAAACTCTCTTACTGGTGCCTGTGCATGTCTGTGCACATCTGTGTGAGTGAAGATCTCTACCATCTTACTGGTTTTACATTGTTCAAAGTTCCTTGTGCAAAAATCTAAGCATCACCCAAGTTCTAAACTTAAATTTTGTGTGTGAAATAAAAAAAACCTTTTTAAATAAGCTATGTTTAGAGCCTTTTGGGATGCTGGAGTGTGGAGCATACTCAAAGTGTCCATACAGTGGTGATATAAGGCTCAGGAATTACAGTTTTGTAATTAAAATTCAAATTTAGGCCTCTTGTATTGTGTTTGTACAGTGCGGTCATAATATGCTAAGCACTCTTGAAAAATTGATTAAATTTCTGACCTTTCTTTTTGTCATTGTGAAAAGGAATAATATCAAGGTACCTTTAAAAAAATGGCCTGACATCCCTGGAAGGCTAACGCTGTAGAAGTGCCAATATTATTATTATTATTATAAATGTAGGACAGGTTTAAAATAATTTTTCGTCACCATTGCCCTATTATTACTGTCTTTCCACATTGCCCTGCCCTGAGACAGAAGCCAGGCCTGGTTTCAATTGGTGATAAACCCTTTGCCTCTTGTGCTGGTGGGATCAGGCTGCCAGAGCAGTCTCTGCCTATCAAAACCAATCCATCAGTCCCTCAGTGTGAGGTATCAGCCTTCTGCAGCTCCCACGTGTTGTCTGAATGAGAAAAGCTGTGCCTGGAGGTTACTGGAAGGGCTGGGAGAGGGGAAGATCCCTGAGATAAAGAAAGGCTTCAGTGCTGAACCTGCTGCTCCCCAGCTGCTCCTTCCTGCCCCTGTGCCACACGCTCTGCCACCGCCCCAGGAGCATTGGCAGAGCCTTTTGGAGGCTGCTGTATGGATTGTGACACTGGAACAGTCCAGGTTAGAGATGTCCGTGTAGTGGGGTGGGGTTTTTTTTTTGGTGGTGTTTTTTTTTTTTTTTTTTGGTTTTTTTGGGTTTTTTTTCTCCAATGAGCTGCTTCAAGAGAGTGATCTCTCTCTTGGTGTAACCTCACCAGTAGAGACTTGCAGGGGTGACCAGCACAGGGAACTGGCACTGTGCTTACAGATCCACCAGTGGGCAAACATAGAAGGAGAGGGATATTTGTTCACCTTTCTTGCAGAAATAAGACTGATGATTTTCACTGATGAAAGTGTGCTGTTAAAACACCTTGCAGAGTCAGTCTGGCCGCTGTTGGTAAACCCTGAGAGGGAGGAAAAAAAAATAGTTTTTTGTGTTCACGTGTGTTGATGTTCTTTTACGCTGCATTAATTGTGCAGAGGAGCCTTCAGGTGACGAACACTTTATCTGTAAGGCCCATCTCTGTAGCTGAGGACTATAAAGGGAAATTTTCATTACATGATCTGACTCTACGCTATAGCATTACCTGTGTGGTTTGTTTAGTGGTCAGTCATACTGAGACACAGCTGACCTGCACTTTCATTTTTATGTACAACACACAGTGTGTTCTTACCTTGTGGGAGATGTGTGATGGAATCTGACCAGGAATGCTTTTTGCAGCAGTGGCTCCTGCCACAGTACCTTGTACTGGAGGGAGGCTGCTCACCAAAGAAGCTCGTTAGATAAAATAGATGGATAGATGTTGCAATCAGGATGTTGTGCTGTCACTGGAAACTTGTTAATTTCTTTTTTTAAATATCAGGTCGGTAGGGGTATTGTTGTGGAAGCAGCAGATTCTTGCTTTTATTTAGCGCTTGAAGGGTGAGAATACAATCTGTCCTGTGAAACAACTTCTAGAGCATAGATTTCCAAACAGAGAGTTAATAACTAAATTTGCAGGCCCCACACTGCAAATCCTGTTGGAGAATTTTTGGCTCATGGTTTTCTCCTAGTGGCAGGATGAGGCTGGTTTCCCCTGATGGCAGTGATGAGGGAGCCTCTTCCCTTTCCCCGTGACACGTGGCTATTCCAAGGAAAGTGCTGCAGCTGCCTATCACACCTCTTACTCTTTTCTTTTACAAACTCTTGCTAGAATTTTTTGTTGGACAAATAAGCAAAAGGAAAGCCCTTTAAACATGTGAATTTAGATGCCTATGTTATATGTTGAATTATTATATGCAGCTTGCTTATGTTTGATGCAAGACTATTTCAGAAGTGATCAAGTGTTGGTCATGGACATTGATTTCTGTACTCAGTGTTGGCATGGTAATTTTTTGAGTTTACGTTTCTGATCTTGAGCTCCCAGAGGTGGCTTAATCTCTGAGTCAGTTACCTAACATTGGTATCCATGGAAAAATTCAGAAATGGAGGGTTAGTGTGTCTCCTTCCCAAAGGAGCACTTGAACAGTTTGGTTTTGAATTCTGTAAAATGCCATGACGTAACTTGAGAAAATAAATGCTTTTAGGCATAGCAGAGGTACAGTGAGGCAGGGAGATGCCTTTAGCAGTTGCATCTGTGAACAGTGAGCTTGTGAAGGTACTGCTGGGAAGGCACAGCCCAGTCTGGTGTTGGGGTTACCTGCACTCCCTCAAGTGATACATGCTGGCAGGGAGAGGGGAGTGCCAATGCTGGGTAGGAAGTCCCCTCAGTCTTTCATGGGAAAACATTTAATTCATAATTCACACCAGGCTTTCCCAAGTCCCTAGAGTGGACTTGATTTTCCAGCAAGTTGTGAGTTTTGGTCCTTGGAGCAATGACTGCTTGTTTCCAGTGGTTTGAATCATACTTGGCACATGGAGCTATAGTTTTATGGACTTTCATCGAGGTTGTTTCTGCTTGCAGAGGGCCTGATACTGAGAGGGCTCTCAGGTCTTTTCTGTGATGTGAACATGCAGAGCAGTGCAAGAGAGAGGAAGGAGCTAAGGCTGTCTGCATATATACACACACATTTCATAGCAGATATTTCAGCAGATACAAACAGCTTGTTCGATGGGATTTGGAAATTCAAGTCTTACCCATTTACTTTCAGTTTTGATGTGGGCCATTGAGGTTGCAATTTTTAGATTGTTTGTTGTAGAGGGCAAGTTTTGTGTTACTGTGTGGTTATTTTTAATTATGAGGAAGCTGTGGCTGAATTATGGATTTGTTTAAGTTGGATTATCAACTCCTACTATTCATATAGTACTGCCAAGTCCACCACAATATAAACCAATATATTAACTGCTAAAGATATTAAAAAAAACCCCCAGCAAATTAAGATCACATAAAACAGTGAACATGTGTGCATTTAAAACACTGAAGTCAAACCAATTCTGTCCTGTAGTAAATGTGACTAGACTTCATTGAATGGTTTTTATTTTGCTGCCTTTTTCAAAGAAAAAGTTAGGGTAGGATAATGTTGCACCCAATAACATTCCTGGAGCAGTACCAAGTGGTCGGAGCAGAAAACGGCAAGTCTGGATTCCCAACAATAAAGTTTGGGTACCTGGTGCTGCAGTCATTTTATTTATCTCCTGAAGAGTTGACCATAAAGCTTGGTCACAACCTCGATAAACCTGGAGATTTCTCCCAGCACACAAGCTGTATGTATCCTGCAGGATCTGCTGCTGTTGGCTGTCACTAAGTGCTGCTGGGTGAGCGGTGCTGGTGCTGCTGCTGCTGAAGCCTTTGGAGTGAGGCAGAGGGGATGGCTGGAGAGCAGATCAGCTCATAATCCCCAAATATCGTTGTCCTCTTCATAACTGATGGATCAGACCCATTTTATTTCTGCTGTCAACAGAGCTCACCTGTGTACTCTCCACTGACAGGGAGATGTTTGCCCCTATTTCTATATGCCCTATTTTATAATGGGCATATTTTATAAATTTAAATCATTATGTCGAGGGGAGTGACAAATAAAATCCAACTGTCTCCTGTTTTTATCAAAAGATTATTTAAATTACTGTGCTGTGTAGTGTCTTGCAGGACTTGCTTTTGTCACAGGTTGTGGATTTCATATTCCCAGCCCCTTTCTTCCTTGCATCCTGCCTGACATTAGGGCTACAGAGATTCTGCTGGATGTTGACAGGGAAAAAGCAGCACCAGAGGCTTCCTTGCAGCAGAGTCTCCACTTACTGTACTGGGCATTAACTTATATCCAGCACATTAGACTTAAAAGCACACAGCCATTAAGTGTAGCGCTCCCTTCCCAGGAGGGCAGCAGATGGAGAGAGGATGGGGGAGGGAAGGAGAAAGGAGGGTGATAGAGGGACTTGATCTGATGTATTTGTAAGCCTGGAAACTTGCTATTTACCACGTTTACAATTTCTCTGGTATAAGGAATTGAGTGTAGTGACTGTGAGCACGAAGGTCAGCACATTACTCCTAAATGTTTAGCTATTGCATCAGTTTATGGGAAGGAAAAGGTGCTAGTCCAGTATATCTTCCCTCCTGGTCCTTTTATATAGGGAGCACAAAGAAAAAAGTCATTACTTTTTAATTACTCTAGGCTTCTTTGTTTCTTAAGGCACATTCACTTTTGGCCAGCAGTGAGCATTAACAATGGGTTATTTGCTTTCCTGTAAACGGTGAAGTAGTAGTTTTGGGGAAAATAATGTTCAGAATTAAAATTTCATGTAGTCCAGCTTATTTAATAAATAGGAGCTGTCCTATACTTGTAAAATGCAGTGATTAGTGACATCATTATTGCTTCCAGCGGGACAGGACCCGTCACTTAAAAATGCCAGATTAAGTGGCTCCCTCAATTTTAAGCAACGATTCTTTCAAGGACTTCTTTTCTCTGGTTGTTAGCAATGTATATCTAAGATTACGATAATTGACAGATATTAAGGAAGAGGGAAATTTCGTCTTTGTGGTGTGTTTATTTTGTAAATTTAAAGTCATCAAGGCATTCACTTTTCCTCTTGGTGGAAAGCAGTGAAAAAATTAAAACTAAATAGATACAAAATTATATATGAAAAAAAATATATATAACCCAGGCATAATCTTTGAATTACTTGAAAGTTTTTATAGATAATTGTTTCATTTTGATTATATCTCTCTTGACATTAGTTTGATTTTCCATCATCTTGTTTGTTAAACAGGGATGTTTGCAGCTTTGACAGGAAGGCATGTTTGCAAGAAGAATTAATTTTGTTCTGCTCTTCTTATTATTCTATACCTTGAAAATTTCCACTTACATACCCTTTTTGAGTTTTTGAGGGAGTTATGATTCATACTGTAACTTGTTAGATATTTTGGAGGTTATTTTAATTGTTTGGATAAAGTTCTTAAGACAGTTTTTCTCCTAGAAATGTATAATGAGACTGCAAAGATCAAATGCTGTAACAGGAATTTCAAACACCCTCTGAGAATTAAAATGCTGATGGTAGTCCTTAGGGTGGTATATGATTTTTTCCCCCCTTTTTTATCTCCACTCTGACCTTTGGTGGTGTTCTGCTCAGCTACTCTGCATGGCTGCTTTCTGAGAGTGCTGCTGTGTTAATGGAAGGATCACACACGCTGCTCCTCTCAGAACCTGATACATCATCTTGGCAGCAAAACAGAGACCTTTAACGCGTGCAGTTTTCGTTTGTTGTTAGTTATCTATCACCGTGAGTTCCATGCCTGCAAGAAGACAGGTTAGTTTAAAAATGTGTATATGTAGAATGGAGACTTCATTTTCTTTGAGTGAGAATAGAAAGGAAGTCCCTGGTCTCAAGGAATTAAAATGCTCTGTATTTAGGGGGATTTTGTTTTGTGTTCTGGCTCATTCATTTTAGATATCATTATTACAGAACATATTTTCCTGAAAAGAATCCTTGCATCCAATCTAGAGTATCAGGAGAAATATCAATTGAAGCAGAAAATTAATTTTGGATCACCTGGCTTCCTTGATAGTCAGTTCGTACCATCATTCCATACTATCACTATTTTCAATGAGTGTTCCTCTCAGAAGCTTTTTAAGATGCCATTCTACAGAATTAAAAAAACCTCTTCTGAATCATCTCATTCAGTGAAGAGTTAAAAGGTATAAACTGAAACATGTAGATCCAGGAAGTTGGTAGAGTTTTTTTATTAATTAGTTCCAATTAAATGGGGTCCTGTAGAAGATTTGGAATAAGACATGGCAATTTTCTGCATATCTGTCTATAAAGACACAGTGCCATTTCTTTGGGTCCAGACGCTTACACAATAAAATGCAGGAGGAATGTACTGGAGATGACAAATACAGAATAAATGGAAGCTGAGAAATGTGTAAATGATCTCAAATAATTGGAGATAAGTTGTTGGCTTGAGGTGTAGTTCTTAGCACACCTAGCACCTGCAGCCATATTTACTTTGTTAGGATTTTACTGTCTGCGTATGTATTTAAAGACTTTCCTGCCCTAGCATGAAGTGCAGCTGTGTGATACATATCACAGTATTGCTGTGGTGGCAGCATTGGAATCTCTTTCATGTTTGTATGTGTTTTATTATTTTCCTAACAAAAACGTTTTTTAGATTTTGAACTTCCAGAACTTTATGCCTTGTGATTGTTTGCACGGAAGCTTGGCCATGCTGACCAAGAGGTTGTTTATAGGAATTAAAGCACAACTCTGGTATTTTTGTTGTTTTTCAGGGTTTTTTTGTTTGACTTTTTTTTAAGGAACCAAACAGCTGTCAGTGGGGTAGAATTTCTATTTGTTTAGAGTGTTATTAGATAATGAGCTCTAAAGGAAAAATCAGGCATCCTGCTATCTGTCCTCTGAGTCATCTAATCTTAAACAACAAGCTCTGCATTCATGCAGCATGGACAGTGCTGACAGGTATGTTCAAAGAATTTATGGATTTTTTTTCCCCCCTCTTTTTTCCAAACAGAAAAAGACAGAAAATTAAGAGTTAAAATGTTGATTCTTTGATGGTACAACTGAAGTAATATTATGTATCAGCTACATGATGAGCTGCTGGAGTGGCCAACCTTCTGATTTTAGCACCCTCCCAAAAGCTTTTCTCCTGAAGAAGAAGCAGTTGAATGGAGCACAGAAAAGTTTCTTGAACTGCCTTAGTTTGCACTTAGTTTACTTGAATACTTTGACCTGCAGCAGTGATAATCAAGAACCATGGTATATGGGTGGCTATATCTGGGAGAAGTATGGAAAAGAGAGTAAAATCTAGGCTGTCCTTGTATAATTTGTTGCCAAGCATGGGTGAGTACCCTGGCCCAAAGTGGGCAGTGACACTTGCTAGCAGCAGCACTCCGGGGACTCACATACCAAAGGTGCATCAGGCAGCATTGAAACAAATGTTCTTAAATGTTTATCCAACTTTTGCAGTCATTTTTGGTCCAGTACTGTAGAAGGGTTGTGTCACTACAGATGTGGTGCCCCATGTTCTGTGAAGGTGACGGGGTTAAGGTCTGTTCTCTGTGAATATTGTGTTTCCCCATTGCCAGGTTTTGGTGGTTGTACCACAGAATGTTATAGTTGTAGGAGGTGTTGTGGCTACTGCATTAGTTGCAACTTGAGATTTTAGTGATGTTGATTCAATGGTTCTTGCAGATCTCTTAACTGAAAGGGCTTTTAAGAACAGGTGGGTGTAGTCTTAAATCAGCGACTTCACAGAGCGCAGCAGAAACCTTTTCCTATTTGCCTTACTTATGCTGCTGCCTATGTTTTTGAAATCCATTGCACAGCTACACTTGTATTTTCTCTGGGGAGCCTTATGACTGTAGTTTGGATGTGTCTTCTGCAGTGTGTGATACAGCTGCCAATTGACCTGGCAGCTCAAATCAAGTTAGGAGGTCAACTGTACAGAGGAGAAAGGAACCATATTCATTAACCCCCGTGTATCTTTTGGTACTTAGTAAAGGTGGTATGGGTAATTACAGAAAAGACTTGAAGCTAAATTGAGACATTTTAGTAGGTATTTCCCCCACTGTGAGAATCTGACTTTGTGATGGCACGGGGGGACACCAGTCCACATGTGCAATTTAAATAGGTCTGGATTTTGCATCATAAATATGCACCGGATGCAGGGGAGAAAACCAGCACGTTCTCTCAGGATGCTGTTAGGGCCAAGCAGAATCTCATTAGGGACAACTTCAAAGATCAGTTCCTCATGTCCATAAAAACAAGTGTAAATTATCTTCTCCGAGCCTGCTGTTAGCAGTTGCACTGTTACATTATGCATGTAGCCTAGACTGCACATGGTATCAACAAACTGCTCTAGGTTTCATTAGGGTTTCATTTTTATGCGAGGCATGGCAACTTTGCTATTTATTGTTGTAGTTTTGGCTAATACAGTATTTGACTTAAAATGTCCTGTTATATTAGCTGTTAGTAGTGACACGGTGTCTGAAAAGGACTTCTAAGGTTCTACAGTGCCTGTGTTTTTATCGAGAAATGGCATACAGACAATTCTCTGTATTGACAGCTTTACTTGCTTTCTCATTCTTCTGCTTCCTGCACTTAGTGAGAAGGTGGCTGATCTCGGCTCTCTTGGAATGAAACTTGAAGCAGCTTTCAGTGATGCTGCTCTGGAGCACGTGACTTAAATGTTTATGAAAATGATAAAGAGGGTAGAACTTCAATGATGTGTGCTTTCACTGGGCCACATGCCCTGTCATATACATTAGAAAGGCTAGTTTGTAATTGTTCCTGGGGAAATGTTTTGAAGTGGTGAAATGCAGTGTCTGTGCATGGAAGTTTTGTGAGAAGTTTCTATGGGATCAAGATTTTTGAGATTGCCTTCATTGTCCTTGCAGAAAGAGTAGGATGCCATGGAATATTCTCCTGAACTGAACTATATTTCTAAAAAGAGTAAAATATTTAAATTTTTCTTTTCCTGTGGTATTTTTGCCTTTTTTGTATGGCTTAATCATTGATGAAAGAAAACATTCACTTGCACACCTAGTCAAGGCTCACCACTGCCTTCAGATGTGATGTTAAACTCCTGACTGGGCCAGCAATCTGATTATTTACACAGTGGTGTCACAAAGCCCTGCAACTTGGGGCTGCTTTAGGCTGCTCAAACTAACTTCTCTTGTAACATCCATTGTGGCTGGTTCAAGTGTGGTTCATAATGCCAAGGAGTGTGTGAAGCAATGGTTTTATGAGAGGCCTTTGGCCCTGCTTGTTTGGGGTGCTGCTGACTGGAGCAGCCCTCGCTCCCTTGCAGTGCTGCTCTGTTTGCCCACGTGTCTGTATTGTACGTGCAACTTAATTGGGAATTCAGAGTAATCCCCAGAGTGTGATGCCCAGTTCAGCTCTCCAGTGCTGTTCACCATCTTCCCCTGCAGAGCTGTACTGGCACAACAGCCTGAAGCAGGAACCAGGCATAGCAAGAGGGGACTGGGAGCTGCAGAGGTTGGCACTCTTGCTGAAAGGTGAGGTTATTGATCTGTATCCCTGCACAGATTAGTAATGGCCCTGTGTTTAATGTGTGGCTGAGAGCAGTTTGTTTGCAAAGGTACTTCATGAGACACAGCTATGAAATGGCTGGTTTATGTGTCTTGTGGTGTCAGATGGTTTAGAGTTCACTGTGTAGGTGAAGTGCAAGTGTGGAATGAACCCACATGAGACTTCTGTGTAATTTCCAAACAAGACATAAAGAATTTCCCTACATTGTTCAAGGTTACAAGAATAATATGAGATAATTTCTATGTCCTGAAGGGCTTGAGTGGGGATCTGTGGGAATTTGACTTTCTGCAGGGTCAGAGTAAAGCTCTGAAGTGTGAAGAGTGCTGAGCTGCCAGCTGTCCACTGGTGTTGCCACAGTGGTAGTGATGCAAGGCACTGGTTGGTGCAAGAATGCAAAAGTACCACCCCACTTTGCACTGTAGGACAGGGTCTGCCCAGCCCAGAAGGGGCTGATGTGTGTGTCTCAAACACCCATAGTCAGATGGCTGTGGAGCCAGCCAAGGGTTGTTGCTAATAACAGCCAAGGATTGCTGGTAATAACATATTGTGAGAAGAAACAGGATGTGGCTGGAGAAGGGGGCCATGTGGTGGTAGGCAGCCCTTTCCTGGGACAAATGTCCTTGCCCTAGTTCCTGAAGATAAGCACAACACAAATGCAGGAATGAGACTGAGAATGGGCATGGACTGTAGGGGGAGAACAGGACCACCAAACACCCCCAAAGTCCTCCATCCCATTTCCAGAAAGCTCTGGAAGAACAGACTGTGCGTGATAACTAATTTGCATAGAAAGTGAAAAACTTCTCTCCAGGATGGAGAAATCTATATAAACCTATAATCTATATAAATCTGTAATCTATAGGAAGGTACCCCCCAACAAAGCCCAGGGCATGTGCTTGTTCTGCTCATGTGCCACAGGACCCCGGACATTGCAGGATCTATGATGGAGCCAGGACTGGTGATTCCCTTCCTCCTTCTCCCTCCCTCCTTGCTTCTTCCTCTCTCCCACCTTCCCCACTTCACTCTACCCCTTTATTCAAAACCCACTGCCCTGTGCTTCTACAAGGAGGTCAGGGACTGGTAATTACTAGTTGCTAGTAATTACACACTAGCATGCCAAGTGTGTAATTACTAATAAACCTTTCTATGACTTTCGTTGTTCCTTTCAACCATGAACAGCTACAAATCTCAGGTGCTCCCTTCTCAAGGGTGGGACCCCACCGTGACTCTGGAGCTTCCTTGTGCTGCAGCCTTGGTGGAGCTGTGGGCATGGTCCCACTGCAGATGGAGTGAAATGGGGCCTTGGACGAGACAGGATGTCTTCCATCCTTGAAAACCCTAAATCCCTGTTTAGAACCTGTGGCTCCCTGGAAGAAAGGGCAGTTAATCTGAATAGAGGCCAAATGTGCACTTCAGTGCAGCTGGTGTACTTCTAATGTTAATCATGTTAACAGATCTGCCTAGGAATGACAGAGATCGTGATGGTAAAGCTTATATTCTTGATAGGGAGTAGCTTGACAGAGAAAAAGTATGGAGGCAAAAGTCTTGCAACTTCCTAGGTTTAAGTTTTTTGTTTTGTTTCATATGTATCGAATTTTTTACTCTTATAAAAACATTTAAAAATTTGTTTTCTCTAACAAGATCAAATTCTAGTGCAGACTTGTCTGAATTTTAATGGAATTAAAAAATACTGGGTTCTTTGCTCTGGAAAAGTTGCTGCCACTTCAGCTGTGTTTTAAAATCTAATGAGCTAAAAAGCCTCCTTTATTTTTTTAACAGAAAAGAATTTGACTGAGCTTTTTTTTCCCCTGTGATTAAAAAACAAAGGAATCAAAACATCCCCATGGTGTATACTTGTTATTTGTTTCCACATGTGTCTATGTATGTACATGTAAGTATAGCTTGTGGTTACCTGACGCCTAGAGAGAATTTTGCATGCAGTGAGAGCTTTGCTGTTTTTTAGAAGCCTGCTTCCTATTTACATTCTCTTGACTTGGATTTTAAAGCCTTTAAACCCCCAACACGGTTTGTTATCTTGCTCAGGAGTGATCAGTTTCATCAGAAGTTCAAGACTGTGTTGGGAGGAAGTCTTCATTTAACATCATTGTTTAGGTCTGGCTCGTTGTCTGCCCCTAGCAGACAATGTTTGAACAGGCGATAAGATAAGAAGTGGCAGTGATAGCCATGCTGCAGGGTTACTGGAAGGGCATGAAACAGCCTGGCCAGGGGACTTTAGAGGTCTGATTCTTAGTTATAATGGGTGATTGAAATGTTCTTCTCATGGGGTTGGCAGTTAATGTGGCATTCATGTCAGCCTGTCCCTCAGGAAAAAATGAAGTGGTTGAAGGAAAACAAAGAAAAAGCAGAGTCTGTAAAACTGGGCAGAGCATAGTTTGTTTTTTTGTGTATAGAGTGGTCACTTGGTGCTTTTACTGCATAAGTAACTACATGAGACCATGTGAGGATACAGTTTTGTTCAAGGAAGATATGAAAAAAAATGAAGTAACAAAAAAGCGTGGATGGTTAGGACTGAGGTGCTGTGACCGGAAGATGCGAAGAAGGTTGTGAAATACAGCCCCTTAGCACAATTAAGAAACTGCAGCCGGGGCTCTTAATATATTAAAGATATTTGCTTTACTTTTTTCCTTTCTTCATTCGTTTGCTTTTAATTTGCCTGTTTTAATTTGCCTGTTTAGAAGTCTGTTTCCTGTCCCAGCCTAACACCATCTCTAACAGAAGGAGTCATCTGGAAGTCGAACACGCAATACAAGATCAAACTTTGTCGGCAAATAGAGAAAACTCCTTATACCAAGGAGGTTCTTATTTTTGCCTTAATAGGAAAAAAACCACCCCACTCAACACTTGGGAAAATGGCTGTGTTGATGCAGTATGTAGCTTCTGCAGAAAGGAAGTGGCCGTGCCTCCTGTTGCTGCACCTGTGCTCACACTCAGTGCCCATCTGGTGAGCTGAATCCACTTGTGGAGGGGCCAGGACTAGTCTGAGTCAGCAGCCACACCATGAGAAGGGGCAGGTGGAACACAGGAGAATAGAGATCTAGGCCTAGGTCTGCATGGCTGTTGTGTGAGCCCTCCTTTCTAGCTGTGATGCCTGAAGTCTTGACTCACAGTACTGGCTCAAGGCAGGTGTTAGAGCAGCTGCTCTGTGAATGGGACAGGGAGGAAGTTTGACTGAGCACATGCCTGGTAATGGGCGGCTGGGAGGATGTGAGCAGCCGCCTGTCTGTAGACTCCAGACATAGGTTCTGGGTTAGTGGGAGAGGAAGAAAGCATTGTGGCCTTTGCCAGATCTGTGCATGGACTGGATGGTAAAGGCAATTGTCTTGATAGGCTTCCTGATACAAGGTGTTATCTCCCATGAGTCAGTGCTTGGTGGGACACTCATAAAAGAGAGAATCACACGCTCAGAACGATCAGGGAAAATCCAGGACACAACAGGTCTTCATGGTTAACACTTTCATCTGTTTTGCTTAGCAGTGTGAAAAATGACAGCACAGTTTGTGAGTCAGCAGCGTTTCCCATACTTACTTCGAACTGTAGAAATGGCTGTACATTGCACTAGCCTCAGAGCGCAGCTCTGACATCTGTAAAACTGGTGGCAGGCCATACGTAACATCCCAGGGCTGAATTCCCTTTGTACCACACTGCACTTGTCCCTCCACATGTAAGCATGTTCTATCACGCTTGGACTGGAATTCCATTTTTGCCATCAGGCTGGGAACTGAAAAAGTGAGTGGCACGTGCCACAAGTCAGAGACCTTGTTAAATTCATGTGAGGTTAGATTCCCTTCAGATAGTTGGCTGGCCTGGGTCAAGCACAGAAAGGCAAACCACTGCTTACAGATGTCTTGGGGCTGGTGGTGCATGCACCTGGCAGGTTGCCTCAAACCAAGACATAGTTCAAAGGCAAGTCTGTAATTCAAGCTATTGTCTGGGCCTGGGTACTTAGCAAAGGTCAAGGACAGAGCAGCTTACAGGATCGTGTTTCGGGGAAGGGTGTGTGTGCACTGAGTGGCTTATAAGGACAGGTATCGTGGCACAGTGAATGTCAGCGATCTATGTGAAGTGATTTTGCTGTTTTGCAAAAAATATGCACCTGTGCTTGTTAAACTAAGTTGTATTTGCTGCTCTCTCAGTGACACACTGTGAAAGGTATGCAGCTATCAAGTCATAGTAATAGCAAAGTATTACTTTGGTGAGAAATGGTCTTTGGGGAGATCGTGATGTTTCAGATAAGAAAATGTCATTTGTGTGGGCGAGATGAGCATAGCTTTTTGGAACTGCATGGTATTCTCTTCATCAGTTGAAGGTGAGCATTATTTAAAAAAATCTATCATGTTATTTGACAAGGAGAGGAATAGATGTGGTTCTTGTTACTGTAGGTAATACCAATGAAAAAAGCAAGTGCTGGAGATGGTTTCTTAGGCAAAAGTAGTCACTACTGGAAAGCCTCTGAGCATTTCACCATTTGATTTAGTTTCTACAGCATCATGCAGGCAAAGCCCTTCATTAGGAAAAATTTAGAGCAGTTGATTTTCCAGAAGGTAGATAGACCAGAGCTTTTTAATTCTAGAAAGAGATGATTTTACCCGTTAGGAGTAAAGTTAGTCTCAAGTCTTCACAGTCTGCAGAAGATGAAGGAGCTCAAGATTTTATAGGCTGGAGTAAACCAGTAGAGCAGAAGTAGATGGAATAATGAATTGCAGAAGGGATTTCTGGAACAGACTGGAGTATCTTGCCAGTTTCGCCCTTAAGGGCTGTATTCGTTATGAAACAGTCTGTAAGTCTGTTCTTGATTGCCAAAACGTTTGGAGGGAGGAAGGAGGAGAAAGGTTGCAGGAAATTAGTCACTTCAGTCAAAGAACTGAGAATCTTAACTGCTAATTTTGTATAATATAGGTGACTGTAACAGTACTGATGTGAACAAAGTAGTTTCACTTAGCTCACATTCCTGTCCTATTATGGTCACTGTGAACTTTGACTTTATTGACTTCAGTAAGCACCAGCACAAGCAGCCCCGGTGCTGTGCAACTGGAAAATTCACTGGCAATGTCAGAATTCAGAAATGTAAAGAAAAATAACAGCTCAGCAGATCCAGATGTAAAGAAAGAAATGGTTAAGGCAGCTGTTCCCAGGCTTTAACAGTTGCTTGTTTTTTTCTTTTTTGTCTCCTTAAGCAACTTAGTGAATTAGCCTGTTTCCTTAAAAACTGCCCTAATGGTTGTATCTTTATAGAATGTTTAGCAATGATTTTTTGCTGCAAACTCATAGAAACATTTTTTTCTTTTCTCCTTTGCACTTCCCCATAGCCTTGCAGAGCTGTGGAATTCTGTTGTAGTCTGTCCCTGGAAGGTATCTTTTCCTGCTCCATAATGGATAAAGGGAAAAGAACTGGCATTTCATTTACATGCTGAGAAATATTACTGTGGGTGGGTAGGTGGGTGCAATTTTACATGTATTCTTAGTCAAAGCAAAAGTGGTTTTGATTGTTAAACAAAAAGCAGCACACCCAAGTTAGTATAGCTGAGTGCTCTGATATTCCATCTATTTATGTATTTTGGTTTTGTCAGTTTTGGTTTTATTGCTAATTTTCAAGAAGCTGAAGCTTTTCTGAAGTTTTTATTCTCAGAATACCTATTAAAAACATTTAATTTTCTTCTCCTTTTATGTACTAAGAGGAGTATGAAGATGAAAATCAGTACTGTGTATCCATTTAGGGGAACTGATTCAAGATAGTTCCTACAGAAAAAGGCTGCTCTGCAGCTGTTACTCGAAAATTCCTCTTGGTGTGGACAGTCATATTCTCTAGGAAAAGTGCTTAAGCTAAATCAGAAAACAGGCCTGTGCCTAATAAATAGAATCCCCGGGGAGCCATATAGGGAAAGCAATGGTACTCTTAATTCACACCGCCTGACTTACTTCAGAGTAACCTCCTATTCTCAAGCTTCAAGAAACCAGAAGATAAATAAAAGCTGAAACAGACTCCTGTATAAAAAATTGGTGTGCAGTTTTGGGGTGGTTTTGTGGTGGTGTTTTGTTTTGTTGGAGTTGGGGAGGGGGACTGGTGGTTTTTTTGTTAGTTTTGTTGTTGTTTGGATTTTTTTTTTACCTCATGTCATGGGGTTTCTGAGGTATCTTCTCACTCATTTACGACAAATTTGGTGGAATTAATCTCTGAGCATGAGTCTGTATGTACCACAGACTGTGTGAGCTTAAATGCTGCACAATTCAGTTTATGCCTCCCCAGCACCCACCACAACAGAATGCGTTTCACCTACCTTCGTTATTCCCATCTAAGTGTGAAATGATGGTTTCTATTTGTTCTACTGCAGATAGGATGTTTTGTGATTTTTGCATGTCTAATTGCACTGGCTGAAGTAATGAAATTCCCTCTTTTGTTTTGGAGCGTAATCAGTGAGATTGCATTTTCATTGCTTATAAAATGAATCACGTAAGTGAAATTACATTGCCCACATCTCATTTTGTATCGTAAAATGTTATGTGGTGCAGCTTGTTTTCCTCCTTCCCGGGGCTTCTCATTGTGATGTTCTTTCTCTAAATTTCAAACTGCAACTATTTGCCTTTTGTATTTGACATAGAAATTACTTTCTGCAGTGTGCTCCTACATCTGTCATGCCAACTAAAATTTTGGTAGCGTGCTATGTACGGATTTGGAAGCAGCGAGTTTTCAAAGCTTTCAAGGGCAATATTGAAAACAATATTCTGTTGCATATTAAGTATTATTCAGCAGGTCTGTACAATTAGCAACAACCTCCGGGTCATAGGTGACAATGCCGTACTACCATTCCCATATAGAAGCTGTATGTTGAGAGGTTTCAGCTTGTTTGGCTTTGGAATTGTCTTGCAGATAACACTGAAAGCAAAATGATTCTGTTGTTCTTCCTCTTTTCCCCTGCCTTTGTTACTGTCACAGAGGCAAAAGTAAATGTGTTTTTAAATTGAGTTTTCTAAAAGTATCCCTGAGGTAAATTTCTGTTTACTATAATTCATTTTTGGATTTATTTGATTTTTGGGGATACATCTTTGGAAATAAACGATTTAATGCAATAAGAATAATTGCTTACTGCAGAAGCCAGTAACGGTTCTGATAAATATGAATGTCCTAGATACTCCCACTGAGGACTTTTAAGTCATTAATTTTTATTATAGAAGTATAAGCAAAACACAAATGTTCTTAGATAACCTGTAACACTGTGGTTGCCCACAAACACTCTGCCTATTAACTATATTATTGATAAAACCTCCTGATCGTATATGCAGCACTGCTTCTCGTAATATTGTATAAACGTGATGTGTGTCAAATAAATGCCACAGTCAAGCTAAAGTGATAGTGCAACTGAAATACTCAGTGCTGTTTTTTATCCATGAGGTATTTTGTATTTTCTATAAGATGGTGGTCCTGAGTTCAGCAGCCTCTGTCATATACAAGTACTCATGGAAAGTGAATGAAAACACCAAATAATAAGCGAGATTTGAAAAAATAATAAAAAGGGGGAGAAAGGAGATCAGAATGAATTGTGCATTTCCAGCGAGTGTCCCCAGCTGGAGTTACCTTCGTGCAGATTTCTGCTAGTGCTGACAGGAGATTTTCTCCTGCCCCACCTGCTGCAGTTTTATCTACCAAGCTTCTTCTCACTTGAACTAATGTTTGTATCTTGAAATATTGTGGAATGTATACTATTTGACCTGAGGTCTCCTTGTCATAAGTTATTTAATACTGGAGAGGGAGAAAAGATGGAGAGAGCTATCTGGTAGAATCTTTTTTAGCTGGGAATGTATTTGGCACAGTGTTTTACAAATAAAAGAACCTGCTCTCAGTATCTATGGTACGGGGCACTGTGGCCCTCTCCAATCCAGTCACTGAGGAATTTCGGTGTTCTGTTGATTGAATCCAGTTCTGTCCGGGACTGGATTTCGTGTTAGACGTGTGTCAGGGAGATGCTGTTCACTGTAACGAAGACAATTGCACTGGAAAGATAAAGGATAGAAAGATTAAAGTGCTAAATTCTCTCCAGCAGAATTTTAAGCCCAAAGTTGTCTTCTATGTTTCTGTGTCTCCAGCAAAGTGTCTGTGAAAGGTTGAGAGCATATCTTAAGAGCAGAAATTGTTTTTTGGCAGTTAGGTGGTGGGGGTTTTTTTCTGTTTTATTTGGTTGGGTTTTTTGTTGTTTTTTTTTTTTCCTCCTCTGCAAAAAAGAAATTATATGAGATAAATGTATATTTTTCTATAAACCCTGGGACTGATTCAGATCTCTCACTAGTCTAGATCTAGAGTTCAAGTTCAGCTTAAGACAACTGGTGTCAAAACTTGTTGCAATGGAATTTCTAAGAATACACAAATATTAGGCCAGCTGTGTGACTACAGAACATGAAAGCTTACCTAATTCCAATTAGCCATTTTAATGTGGTACTAAGCTTTTTGTTAACCTGGATGCTGAGTAGAGACCTGTATTTTGGTGTTGGAAGAAGGCAGTCAATAATCTCCTCTCTATTCCTATTAGGCACTAGGACTTTACTTTAGAAGGAGAGCTAAATGGTGTCAGTATATTATCATCTTCCCTGTAGAAAGCTTCTTAAACCTCAGGAGGTAGACAAATAAAAAGAAACCTTTGACAAGGGCTGAAATAGTTCATATGCATGAGACTGAGTGGTAGAGGGCCTTTTAAGACAGCATGGCTATTATGAAGGGTTTTATTTAGTAGGAACACAGCGTTAGATGCTTGGATTTTGATGGGAAGCATTTTATGAGTAATACCTTCGAGAAGTTTCTTAGAGCTCAGATCCAGGAGATACATCCTAACAGAGACAGATTTTTGTACTGGTTCACATACACAGATTCATTTTGCAGATAACATATGAGATCTGCCAATTTACTTCTTTAAAATAGTATGTCATGCTGCATGACTGCTGGGAAATTTCTTTGTAAGTTATATGTTCCAGTCTGTTTGTTCACCGATCTCCTACCAACATCAGTGACAATTTCACAGGCATGCTGATGGCGTTCTATGCCTTTAGTAACTCAAAAATGGGAACTGGTGGTGTTTGCCCAGCATGAATTGTTTCTCCTTTGAACAGGCTTTTTTTTGACTCAGTTCCATCACCCCGGTGGAAGGCAAACCAAAAGGGAGAGGAGCAGAGAGGCTCGTGATTAGCAGTCTGTTTAGGAGAGGGCAAGCCCTGTGCTTGCATGGAGATTGAATTGCATCTCCTCCCTTGGAGAGGGTGATACCTGCAGGTCAGAAAGCAAAATGACTGAGAAGGCTGAGGGCAGAGTTTCTGCCTTGCACTGTATACTTAACTTGTGGCTTAAAGAAGAACACTTGTATTTCTTGAGCTGAAAGTCAGCGAAATTTCAAGTAGCCACTATACCTTAGACCAAATGTGTACTGGGGGGAAAAGAATCAGAACCAACCTCAAGTGAGTCTTTGCAAACACTCTGGGCTTAATCCTGTGGGTATCTAAACACTAAGTATTTGTTTCTGAAATGTGAAGATAGAATTTACTATTAAATCTAAAATCTAAAGAGAATGAGTTCTCAAAATTTTATGCACCTTCAGGTCCAGTTGCCTAGTTTCCCTGTTACATAAGAGTTCTTGTCTATTTGCTGAATATATCATCTCCAAGAAAAAAAAAATTATGGTTATGAATTCTATACATTTTATGACAGTCCAGATTTGGTTCTTAATGTAAATGGGCATCAGAAATGGAATACATGCTGCAGTACATGCTTATACAATTCTGTTTTGACAGAACCTTGTGACCTTGGTCCCTCTGACCGGAATTATCCTAATTTCTGGGGAAGATGGCATGTCAAGTTAGAGCAAAACCAATTAAATGTGATCTGTCTTGGAGATCTGCTTCTGCTTGTTTTGGGGTGCCTTTTTTCCCATTACGATTTGGAAAAACTGTTTTAATGTTGAAACAAGGGCTAAAGCCTTCTCTGTGGTTTCCATCCCAGAAGTAAATCCAGCCCATTTTACGATTCCTGCAGTGGAAATGATTGGAGGCATACCACTCATTAATTTAGCCTCACTCTTGCTAAAGATATCAAAATGTGTATTTTTCAAACCACATTGTCCTTAAATTAAAATTAGATCTAAACTTGGGATGCCAGATTGTACTTTCTGGGTGTATTTAATGAGCTGGTGTTTGTATAGCTTATAGTAGGGAAATAAAAATCTTTCGGTATAGAGAGCTTATTGACTTTCCCTCCTAGTAGGTGCAGTTTTGCCTGCAAGTAAGTTCTGTCAGGATGGGAGAAAGACATAATTTATAGCAGCCCCCCAACAACAGCAGCAAAAGAATGGGGGAAAAGTGCTTCTTAATGAATTTTAATTGAAACCATACCAGCGTAAGAATGGTTTACTATTTTATTTAAAGGAAACTTTTGTCTGGGCCTTAGAGTGATGCTGATACTGATAGTGATACTTTTTTTCAGTTCTGTTTTGCTTCTCTAACCTTTGGAAGGCTGCTGATGGCTAAATTTTAGAAGGTATTTTTTTGACTAAAAAGAATTTTTTCTGCAAAGGGATGATTAATAGGATTTTCAAAAGTGCTCAAGCAATTTCTTTTCTGAATTTCCCTTAATATCAAAGGCAGAGGTTAGGTACTTCAGAAAAGACCAGCTGACTATTTGCCCCTCAAAGAACACCATGAAAAATCTGGATTTTAGCTCTTTCTAGTTTTATTACTGACCAGAATCTGGGATTAACAGAGTTTGGACTCTTAATTAGTTGAGGTTTAAATCGGGCTGAGAAGATGTATTATTATAAATTCCTTATAAAGGAGAGTTTTCTTAAATTTGCCCAGATGATGATAGTGGGTAATATAGGTCTTTTCTGTTTAATCTCATAAATCTCACTGGAAGTAAAACAGCTCCAGAACCTGTAATAAAAAGATCCATCATTTCCCTGCAGCTATAATTGTTGGAAGCGTTAGCAGTAAGCTGCTGAGCGGTGCATTGAATACTCCTGTGGGTTTGTAAATGTAATTTATTTTTTTTCCACATTGCACCAAGACACAATTAATGCCATTTCTGTAATAAATATCAGACCTCTGTTTTACAGTTTCCAGAACCCTCTGAGGCTTTGGTGGATGACACATGTACATGGAGGTTTCCAGAAGAGGTGGGGCTTTCTAGCAGATTTGGGGTAGTCTGTTCTTAGATATGTGTGCTTGTACAAATAAAATCTACCAGTGAGAGTGTTGAAAGGTATTTGCATCCCTTTGTTTTTAGTCAGAGAGGAAGCCAGATGTTGGCTTGGTGTTTGGCCATACTGGAAGACAGAGTCAAGTTAACAAAAGCATTAATATGTATGATTTAAACAATTAATGGCTGACAGTGGCCAACTAAAGCAATACTATATTTTGGCATTAATTTTGTTTATTGAGAAGAAATTAGTGTTTGGCTTTGTGTCTTCAGCTTGTGTTGTATCACAAAATCAGCTCTGTGTGGATGGGCATGTAAATGTTTTTCTGACAGGGGAACTTAAACGGCGCTGCATTTATGTTCATGTTTTGAAGATTAGTAAATTAAGAGACTAAATTTTTTGTTTCAAAATGTAGACACATTTACAGTTTGATATCATCCTTCTACTCTGTGGCATTAAAACCTCTGTCGAGAATTATGAAGATGGCCTAATAGTCCAGAGGTTTGGTTTGTTTGTTTGTTTTATAAAATAAGAACAATTACGCGTCTTTTACTTTCATTCCGTTTCTTGGATGCTGTTGGGCATGCAGGTGCATTTCATGCTTTTTTTCTTCAGCTGAGAGACTTATTGGTAAATTTTGATAAAATTAATTAAGCCACGGGTTTCACATGATCACCCTATTCCAGGACTTGGGGCTGGCTCTAAGAGCAGTAACAAATATCACAATATAACAAAGCTGTGAGACTTGTATACAGAAACAAACACATTAAGCACTGTAGCAAGCAGTTTCACAGAAAAATCCATTCTTTTCTCCTGAATTTTCCATGCCAGAGGGAGCATGTGTAGAGACAGAGGTATGAATTCAAAGAAAGAAAAACCTGAAGATATAGAAAATATATTGCTTTTGTTTTCCTGTTTCAAAAAAATTGTCTTTTATTGCCTTAGCTGAGGAGGGGGAACTAACCACACTAAGAAACAAGCTTTTAAAAGTGTTTTTGCAGAAAATATTTGTATTTTAATCCTAAAATAAATATACCAAGCTAATTGGCTCTTTGAAGAAGTATTTGGTATGCAAATTTTGAAAATAGTAGCAAGAAGAGTATGAAATTTTAGAAGGGGAAGCTAAACTGTAAATAAATACAATGATGACTATTCACAGGAAGTATGAGTAGGATGCTTTTTAAAAGCTAGTTATATAGATATGTTTTAAATATGGAGTAGTTACTAGATAGGATGTCTCCAAGTGACTCCCAAAGCAGAGTAAGTGTGACAACACGCATGGATTTTATGTGGCACACAGACTTGAAGTCTGTGCTTAAATGGATGTATAATGAATACTAATTTAGATGTCATAAAAAATAAACCCACAAATTCAGTCACAGATATACCCAGTGGAGTAATTACTGAGATGAAAAGCCGGCGTATGATGTGACACAGTCTAGGAAGGACATGGGCCCGTATGTCATGGGACTATTCATGCATCTGGATAGCCCGGGAAGAGTAAAATTATGTGGTTTTCTGTGCTGCCTGCTGACTTGTTCACCTGTAGCAATGCCAGCAGAACCAGCTTGCAGAGTGGTGGGTTGTAAGCGGGAATAATGCTGATTTGAGTTGTGGGGAGTGGGGCTGGAGGAGGGATTTTTGGCATCTGTTAATGTTTTGTCCTGCCTAGGTGCTGCATTCATCCGAGTGATTTACTCAGTGTTAGGAACTGGAAATTTTTCCTGGCTTAATGTTTAAGATTTTTATTCCATCTTCATGGATGAATTGGTTTCTTGGGAATCCCTCTCTAAGAAGGGATTTGGAGTCTGCATATCTCAAAACCCGAGAGAGCAGGGCAGTGAACAGGCTGTGGGGTTTGGCTCTCCAAGCACAGGCGTTCCCAGGGACCGGCTAACCCAGCCCAAGACCTTTATTTTCAGCCTTTGAACTCGCCCATGCAGAATTATCCTTTACAATCAAAACTTACTCCTCTCAGAAAAATGGTGCTTGTGTATTTTCTGGATTTTTTTGAAGCAGGGTCCCAGTGTGGCTGTGCCTGCAGCTGTGTCTGTAGGAGGGCTGCACTGCCCTGCCTGTCTCAGAGGACCTTTCTAACACTGCTGATTTATAAGACATCATTATGAGTAACTGGTGTAGGCTTGGGCTGAGATACACAGTTAACATGTCTGTTCCATAGCATGACATCCTAAATCAAGTCCTTTGCCTCTGTGCATGTGAAAGGCTCAAGGTGCTCCTCTTCTGTGAGTTCCTGAATTCAGCCCCCACTACCTTGCTGTTCAAACCCCCTCAGTATCATCTGTGGTGCTCATTCTTGCTTATGTATTCTCTTGCTTTTAAAGCCGTAGTGAAGTTTGCTGTCTGATGGGTGAGGACAGGGTACAACCCTGAGATGGAGCAGTCCCTGGGAGCAGCACTGGGCTGCTGTGTGCCCAGCTGGCAGGGCAAGGGGCAGCACTCACCCCCTGACTTACCCACTGTCTTGGAAGTGCTGTGGTAACTGTGGGTTTGGAGGAAGGGACTGCTGAGTGATACCTGAGACAGCCAAATCAGAGCCTGGATAATGCTGTTGTTTCATGAAGCTGCAGCAGTGTGTGAGGAACTGCAAATTTGAGGTTTGTACCTGAGGGAGTCTTACTCTAAATGAGAACCACTGGTGGTAAGGGCAGTTTAGTAAAGCCAAGTACTTATCTGATAAACAAGGTTCTTATAGAAGTGTATGAAGGTTACATTGTCCCTTCTGATTCCTGAACCCTTGTCATAAATGCATTAAATGTGACAGATCTTACATTACTGTCGTGATCTCACAAAGCAGTCATTGCTCAGCTGCCTTATGGGATTTCGTTCTGGGTCTTACATAAACTTTTGAAAAAACAGCCAAGTGCCTGATTTTCTAAGGTGCAATATACCTTATGTTGTTTTCTATTTCCTGATTACTGTATTAATCCTGTTATGTGAACACTTAAATTATTCTGAAATACCACTTACTTCATCTTTCCATGAGCATGGTGTTCCAAATGCAGTAATCAAATAATCTGTGAAGTGTTTCAGTCTGCCAGATCAAGAAGACTGAAAAAAATAAAGTGTTGTTGGTGATGGAGAGTGTCAAGGTTAGCTGGAGGCACTGTGTTTAAAGCAAAGATAAAGAATGAGTTGAATTTCTTAGGTACGTGCTCTGGTTCAGCAGAATGGTGGTGGACAGGGCTGAAATAATTATTTTATCTGCTGTTGAACTGCAGTAAGGGTCAGATGCGTAACTATCACAGAGGTTTTAGAAATGCCAGTGTGTAATGCCCAGCTGCTGGTTTGTGATCAGAGCACAGGAAGAACAGGTGATGCTCACAGCCCAGAACCTGCTGGTGAGCAGTGTGGCACCAGAAGCTGTGAAAAGGCAGTGCCTTGCCTTCAGAGTCCAGTCCTCTCGGGATGCCATGGAAAAGGAGTCTCTCATATTGCTGTTTGCCATGCTGTAGCTGTGAAAAGAAAACTTGAGCCTTTAGGACTGGCAGTAACACCACTTTTATTAAGTTTCTATTGAAGCACTATTTTGAGTAAGATAAATTGATGGACTGAACACAATAACCTTCAGTATCTCACTTTCAAATACTTAGTAGGCAAGCACTACTGAATAAAGGAAGGAAGCTGAGATGTAGAAAAAAGGTTACTTGGCAACATCATAGTGTTTGTAAAGAAGAGAAAGAAGAGTCAAGGACTTAATGAATTTTGATTATAGAATTTTCTAAGTAAGTCATTGCATGAATAGAAAAATCCTAAACCAGATTTTGGTGTCATGCACTAATAGGGGTTGCCTCAAGCAGAACAGGGATTTGTTTGGCTGCAAACTGCAGAGAATAGCAAAAGCAGAGCTGCTGTGTACAAACAAAATTGGACTCCCTGGGGCTGGCAGTGCTGGTCATAGCTCAAGCAGAGAGCATCTGAACAAGTGATGTGGTGGTGATGAAAGCTGGTGTTTGTTTTTTTGTTGTCCGGAGTAAACACTCTTGGAAGTAGGGAAATGTTGATTTGGAGACCCCCATATTTTGGAAAGAAGACACCATGTAGAAAAGCACTACAGCCTCTGATTGCTGTTCTGCCCAGCTTGCCAGTGCAATTTCAATGGGTAAATTAGTTTTTGTCTGGAATAATAACCTTATTAATTTCAGATCCTTGCTGAGAAGAGAAATCCATTGATTGCTGGAGTTAGATTTTTGTCATGTAACCGGTTGCATGGCTCATGTAATTGTACCTGGTCCTTTGGGTGGAGTAGGAGGTACAACACCAAACCCCAAAAGAGTTATCTACCAAACTGTCTCTTCTCTCCACTCCAGCTGGCAGTAGAAGCTGTTTTTAAAGTAAACATCATCTTGGAGAACTTGAATTTTGCAAATTAATCTAGTGGTCCATGTCAACGAGGTATGGTACTTTTATGGTAAACACAGCTTGATTGGAAAGACTTAATTATGGTACCTAGGAAAATGCAGTCTAACAAATATCTCCCCCCTACTGCTTCCCCCACTAATATTTTAGCTGTTAATATTCTAACAAATATAATAATTAATTAATATAATATAATTAACAAACTCTAACAAAGTTAAATTCTAACTCAGTAAAATCTTGTTAGTAAGTACATTCCCAGGGACATTTTTCCACTGGAGACCAGGACGTATCCATATGGAGTTTGATTTCTGGAACCACTCTAAAACTCCCCAGAGCAGGGAACTGATTTGCACCCTGGGGAATGCTTCTGGTCTTTCTCACCTGTGTAGGGAGCTGAAGTTCAAGGCGCTGGTAGAAGTTTTCACACAGTTCAGTGTAAGTAAAAACCAAATGTTAATTTAGTTTACAGTTCAATAAACTAAAGTAATACTTCAAAAGGTAGTATTTTCTTAAGGTTTGTGTTTTATTTTCTATTACTGATCATACATCTCATTATAACTGTGGGGATTTAGGACAAACAAATTCACAGTGATGTGTACTAGTTTTTGTTTTCAGTGTGTAGAGCAAAACTAATAAAATCTGTTTAATTTTATTTTTACTTTCAAGCACTGATTTTTTTGAATGTCTGTTATGCCAGTTTGTCCAAATAAGTCTTAGAACAGCATTATTTTGGATGCTTTAAAGTAGTTAGGGCTTGGTTTCACTAGTCTGATAATTTGAGACCTAAGTGGACTATTATTCTGACATAACTCCTAAATACCTCAAAATTTCTAGGTGAAGCTAAGCTCTAGCCATGATCAAAGTGGCACATGAATGGAATGAGCTGAAGTTTTGTGGAACTGGGATGGGATTTTCTGTGTCACTAATCCAGATGCTGTGCTATTCAAGTGTTGAGCAAATCAAATTATGGTAACTCTGCAGAGAAATAATTTCTATTCCAAAGTAGGCAATGGGTTCCCTTTTGTATTTAAGTTATTCTGTTGCAAATTAAAGCATAAAGCATTTATCTTACCTGTTATTTTTCTCTATTCTGCTTAAATAAAAAAAGAAAAATCTCTGAAACCAAAAATCTCCAAAAAATCTCCAAACTTCCATGATGGGTCACATGTAGATGGTAAGATCAAATTACCAAATACAGCTTGCAAATAACCAATTGAACTAAATTTTTAACATTGGCTAGAAAAATAAATGTTTTATATGTGGTTGCTTAGTGTGATAGCACATCAGTTCCTGACTTGATAGATTCTGGGAAGATGAGCTCAGGATTTTGTATGAGTTTAGGAAGTTGTCACTAGGCTTGGTTTTGCAGTTTCTAGCCTTCACCAAAGCACTCCTGAATGTACTTTATTGTGTGCAAACAAATACTCTGTGCTGGAATCTGTGGGAGTACCTATGCCCTTGAACAAAATCAGCTGCTCAGCTCAGGTGAGAGCCTCTTCCTGGCCCACCTGTGAGACCTGTTATTTCATGGCCCCTGTACCTGTTCACGTATAAGGCACACGATGTAAAACATCTGAATTCAAAGTCTCCTAAATCCATTTATGTATATTTTAAATAAATTTTAGTATCAGAAAGTGGCCATATCTTGTGTATATTTTAATCTTCCTTTCTTAGCAGGTAAGTTTTTAAGCGGCACTGTGGTCTCTCCTGGATTTTTGGCAGTGTTGTTGCAGAGCGTGGTGCGTGTCAATGGGCGTGTGTGTGTGTGTGTGTGTGTGTGTGTGCACGCTTTTGTGGAGAGAGATGTGTGCTGATATCTGAAATAATAGATGTGAGGGTTTTAACCTTGTAACTGTTACGAGATCTTTGTGTCTGCTTTAGGGTCGACCCTATCCCATATGACACTCCAAAACCAGCGGGCCACACGCGATTTGTCTGCGTCTCAGACACACACTCCAGAACAGATGGCATCCAGATGCCTTATGGGGACATCCTTCTTCACACGGGCGATTTCACCGAACTGGGACTGCCCTCAGAGGTTAAGAAGTTTAATGACTGGTTAGGTAAGGAATTACTGCGTTTTGGTGACCCCAATTAACCTCTCCTGTCCAAGTGTCAGTCACTGCCTCCTAATTGAATTAGGGCACTTGAAAATCTCCCCCCACCCTTACTTCGCTTGTCCTCATGTGATGTGCTGTTTCTAGCCTCAGTATAATTCTGTTAATTAAGACAAATTTAGAGACTTTGCTGTATTTCTGCATTACCTTGGGGAAAAGATTCTGTCATTGCACAACAAGAATGGTGTAGCCCTATGGGAGTGCCGGGGAGGTGGTGGCACCTCGTACAAAGGATGCAGTGTCCCATTAGTTGATGCTGGGGGGTTTTATATCCACAGCCAAAACTGCTGCTCACTGTATTTTGGGTTTACTGTAACTTAAAGCAGTGCTGGAAGTTGCAACGTACTTGGAAATGATGAAAGTCCTTCTTCCCACAATACAGCATGACAGAATCAATAATACTGTTTGGAAGAGGAGAATTTTTTTGGGGGTGATATTCATGTGCTTGCCCCTTTGAGTTGGAGTACTGGCACTTTAACTTTGATCACAGGCAGCCAGCATCTCTTTGGTAGAATACCTTTCATATTCTGCTGTGTTTGACAGCAGTGCCCTGACAGCATATTGTTAGAATTGAGGGCAATTAAACAGCAACAGCAGAAAACCAAAATGAAGGAGGGGAACTTGTGCAGGATGCTCCTGTTATAAATGCCACTGGTAGGCTGGTTGGGTACTGCCATGTCACCTCTTGGTCTAGAAATACCCAGAGCTGAAGGTGACTTGAGCAGCTGATTTTCAAAAATTACAGCATTGTATAAAAAAATATTTCAAAGCATAGCTTTGTCATCAGGCTTTACTGCTCTCTCTCTTGCATGCTGTGTGATGGCAGCATCTCTATGTGCCTTTAATAGAATCATTTTATTGTATTGGAGTTCCTTGGCTGACCCTTCTAGAGATGTGTAAGGAACATTTGGATTTACAAAAAGAATTTTAAAATAGAAGAACTTCTACGTTGTCTGTCTTGTCATCCTTCTTTGCGTTTTCTTCGTACTCTTCTTTTACCTGACCTCCTCTGATTTCCACAACTCTATTTTAATGACTGTTTTTCCTTCTTTTTATTGCTGTGCATGTGGGAGTGGGGCTTTCTAATCACATCTCTGTAACTTAGTTTTATTGTCCTTATTTCTAGAAAGTGATACTAGATTTGATAAACTCAGAACTATCATTTTTCTGGGCATGTAATTGCAGGAATGGGAAGTTAGAAGTGGTAGGAGAAGCAGGTAGATATGTTATGGGATGAGGGAAGAGACACAGTAGGAATCATCTTCCTCGGCTTTTGTTCTGTGGGATCCTGTGCAAATGTTGGTGTTGTGAAGGAGGAGGACGAGCAGCTGAGGAGCAGCCAAGGTAAAGGCTCTGGGAGTCTCAGCTTCCCTGCAGTGAGGGGTGGGTCCCACTGAGCTTCGTTCCTCACAGGAGCTGGGCAGCACTGCTGTTCAACAGGGTTCATTTGTTGCGGATGCCAGGCAGCCCCAGAAGAGGAATTGCCTTTTGGAGAGCACAGATCTCCACAGCCTACCCCGAGTGCATGGATAAGAGCAGTGTGTGGCCACCTGAGTTCCTCTTTGGCCCTTGAGTAATTTCACAAATGCTGTTTCGATACAGCCAGAGCCTGTGTCCAGTGCTTGGCATTTGCAAACACAGTGCTGCAGAAAGCAAAACCAAATAATCTGCCAGGGTGCTTTCACCCTTCCGTGGGGAACCTTGTGGTGTTGGCAGCAACTTGACATTCCTCGTATCTAACAGGTGTTTCAGGATGATGTTATTTTAACACGTAGGTCCTTGGCTCAATGTTCCCAACAGAAGAACTACAACCCTTTGAATAGGTTGTGTTCCAGCCTCAGTAATTTACCAGGGGGCTTTCTTAGCATGTATGCATAGTTCTTGCAGAAGACAGTGTAGTATTTATCTGAGAAAGCAGATTTTGCAGTCAGTTTCACTGAAACTGGAAGCTTTGACTCTGTGAAGACCTACTGGCCTTGGCCTCAGGCTTTCATATTTCAGATACAGAGAAAATTTTTTCTACATGCACGGAGTCCACTTGCATTTTCTCATATATATATATATATATGTATATATGACAATACCAGTTATTAGGTTCCTGGCACAGGGCAAGACAGCAAATTGATTCACCTGTGGGAATGTTGCTGAATACTCGCTTCAGTGCATCCTCACCAGGATTCAAAACACTAAAGTCAGGCATGTCCTTTTGCCACTTTTTTCAGAATCCTATCTGCAAAATGTGTTAATTGTGTTTTACCATTTCCTATGTTGTTGTTTACTCTGTGTATTGTGAAGATTTTATGCCTTCAAGGATGTGAGGTGCTGAAGTGCAGTAGTTAAAAAAACACCTACCAGTGGCAGGCAGGAACAAGCAGGATTCCTTTTGCTTCCTCAGTGTGGTGGGGGACATCTCTTTTCACCACAGTTGGTAGGAACCTTATTCCAAAGCTATACACTGAGAACTGCCATCAAATACAAGGCTGTCCTTATAGAAAAATGTTTTCCTGCCTTTCTTGGGTGTGGTTTTCTCTGCTGGCAATTGTGTTGTGAAGCTGTAATGAAGACAAGGCAGCTGTATCATTTATGTCATGAGGGGGAGAAACCCCATCAAAGCTGGGTTTCATTCTGCAGCTTATCTTACCTATTCTGTGTTAAAACACAGGATCTTGCCTCCATTACATTATATTGTGGGATAACTAAGACACAATAACTGTCCATCTTTTTTTTTTTGGCAGTAAAGCCAAGGGGAATATTAACAGATTATTATTCTGAGCTCCTGCCTTGCTTGTACTTCACTGGGCATTACATGTGCCAGAGTTATACAGGGCTGAGAGCACTGCTGTCAGCTCTGCAGTTTTATAGTTCTTGAGTCTCGCATCCCTTTGCAACAATTTGGGTCTTCCACCTGGGAAAAATGTTTGGCATCTTGTCTGTCCATTTCATTAACACTCATCCTTCTTCCTTGTCTCCACAGCCAAGTCACGGAACTTGCTTTCCACACTCCCTTTCCCACTCTTCCCAGTTCTCAGCCCTTCCTGCAACTTTTGCTTGTTAAATGGTTTTTCCCTTTGGCTGTTACATTTTCATTATTGGTTTTGCATGGAAGTCATCTGGGCTTATACACTGAATAACCTCTGTGGTCACTTAGTGATTACATACCCTGGCTGAGGTAATTTATTCACTTTGTTTTGGTGTGAACATGTCCCTCGGGTCTTGTAACTGCTGTAATCACTTGACCTTAGGGACTGTTAAATGCTTTAAACAGTTATTTTAAATTTATAATTGTTTTCATTAAAAATCTCTTATAGTAACTTAACTAATTTTGCAGTAAACACAGCATTATGTGCTGAGGAAGAATTGAGATGTTATTCTGTGCCCAATATATTTTCTACTGAATGTTTCAACTTACTATTATTATCTCTGTTCATATTTTCCCCATCCATTCTCATTCAGTGATATATGTGAAATGAAATAGAAGAATATCTAATTATAGCTCTGTCTTCGTAGTGCAGTATTTCCTTTTCTGGGTGATGGGAAGTGATTGAATAACTCATAAGAACTGAAGAGAAAGCAAAGATAAATTCAGGCAGATAGGTCTTTAATGAGTTGATATGTTTATTTTGCTCAGTTACTATGGGCCTGATTGTGCATATCCTTACTTGTGTGAATAATTTGGATTCATTTTAGAAATTTTTCTCAAATATCCCATTTTGTATTTTTTTGTTTAGCAGTTATATAATTTTTTGGTTCCATTTTCCAGTGTGTGTCCATTTTTTGGTTCTGGTTTATTTGTTTTTCTCCCCATGCAAGGTTTCTGTTACAAAGAATATTACTGCACGAGCTAGGCAAAATCTTTCAGTGACAGACTTGGATAAATTCAGTAAGTGAGCTTACTGCTGGTTATTGTCTGTGGAGCTGAAAGTTGAATTTAGCTAGGTTTTTCCTGAGTTGTTCTAGGATTTAGCAACCTGACTGTTCCATGTTTTTTAAGTCTTGCTTTTGTTTTGAATGTTTATTTCCTTTAATTTCTTTGGGGTAATGACTGTAGAAACTTTGTGAATGATTTAGTGGCAAAATACATATGGGTTTGTACTGGAACAAATATTTCTTTACCTGTAATATATGCTTGCCTTTAGTGTAAACATTGTTGCTAGAGCGAAAAAAAAAAAAAAAAACCCAGGTTTTTTTTTTTTTTTTTTCTGTGCTGTAGTTCACTGATCACGTTACTTTAAGTGAGAAGGAAAGAATGATTATATAATTTTAATGCAGAGGTTTTCTTGTTAGGCTCTGCATATGTGGATGTGGTCCTCAGCAAAGTATTGTCAATTATTTTAAAGTTCGTTTTTGTGTGAATATTAGTTACTGAAAATAGCAGCATCACCTTGGAATTGCTGGTTGTTACGTGAAATAGATGACAAAATGGAAACGTGGTGTTGCTCTCAGAACTGTGGACAGAAACTCGGTTCCAGTCAACACTTAAATTTATGCATTAGTGCTGTGGAAATTTGAAATTATATTCAAAAGTGTTAAGCCAGACACCTGCCAGAATGTGTTTGATATTGAAGATAGCATAATTCAATTTGAAAAAAAATGAACTGCTCCAGAATAGTATAATAGTAAGATCAAGCTCTTTTCTTATCACTGTTTAAAAATGCAGGGTCACATTCCACTTTTATCCTTTCTCAATCTCCCTGGTCTGGCTTAGTTATCTGGCTTCATCTCCTCTCCAGGCATGGTTCATTTAGGGTTTAGAATAAGTGTGTTCCTTTTACTAATGTACACTGAGAACAGTTTCAGTGCAATGAAGTGTTCGTTCTTGAGGGCTTTTGCTCTGTAAAAGTGTATTTCTGATGTGAATTATTTTGGCATCTGACATCACACTATTTTATAAAAAAAAAACCAAACTAGTAAGTTCTAAATTTCTCCAGATTCAGAGGGATATTAGCTCAAAGTATTCTGGGATAATTTAGAACCAGAAAGAAGCTTGTGAATATTTTAAAGTAAAATTATGGCAATAAAAACAAATCTCTTCCTTTTTTATAAATTGATTTATTTCTGATTTGTGTTTTTACCATCTGGAACATATTTTGAACTCTATATTGCTCTACTTGTTATAGCTGGAATGAATAATTGACTAAACATAAAATACCATTTTGATAAACAAAACTCTTAGCACTTGAAAAAAAAAAAAAAGCATTCATTGCAAGAGAAAGAAAATGCTGAGGTAGCTTTAATCCTGTAAGTGTGTGTGAGTTTTGCACAGCTGTTCTGGGAGAGGGGGAAGCAACTATCTATTGGTCTAATTTTGAAAACAGCTCTGTCTTCTGTGAGCTTCTGATGGCTCTGGTGAGGAGCTTCCTGAGGCTTCAGACACTGGGATGGGATGGAGATATTCCAGTAAGAGGTGCTGAGGACAGGTGACTCTTCTGCTGGAATTGCCATTCTCTGTCCCTCTGATACCATCAGGGGTTTGTGTGCATTGGCTGCCTCGTCCAGAAATGCTCTGAACTGGAGAGTGCCAGAGGCCTGAAGGTGCCCTGCACACACAGCTTTGGTGTGTCTGCATGCTCAGTAGTTCTAGATGCTGAATGTTAAGAGTTTGGAGCACGTTGATGCAGTTTCATTCAAAAAAACCCCCCAGATTTTATAATATGAAATCTAGGATCTTCGGAGTTTTGTGGGTTTTTTACTTATTTAGTAGTTCTCTGGGTTATGTATCTCACTCTGTCTTTACCATAAAGTTTTAAAAAACTTCTTCCTAGATTATTTAGGTTTTATTGCCATATTAATACTCAAGAATATTTCCTTTGCTTTTGTTCTAACTCGAACTGTGTTTAATGTCAAAGTTAAATTCCCATTTGTACTTAGTTTCAATTCCCATATGACTTGACTGAATTAATCATCAGTGCTCAGCTTGTATTTGCATATACCTTTTTATGATATACTATTACTAATTTTATCTTTGTTTTTTCTTCTCAGAGGAATACAGAAGTAGTTTGAATGTTTCATTTTATTATATTTATAAAATAGTGTGAAAATACAACCATGTTGATTTTTGGTATTAGGCTGAATATTTTTTCTTGATGTAGCAACCTACAGTGCAATGTGAAAACAAAAGTAGGAACAAGTACAAAATTCTCCTTTTGTGCCATGGTTATAATAGCTGCTTCTTCATATTGATCTTCTGCTTTGGGTCGGATATTAGATGGTTTGTGGGAAACAGAACCCCAGAAGTGTAACTTAGAAGGTAAAATAGAAACAATTGGATAAAATGAGTGTTGAGGTAGTAAAATTTCCACTGACTAAAATGGAATTTATGCCTGAGGAGCAGTGTAAGTTCCTTCATATCTGATCAGTTCTTTCTTGTTCCGCTCTTGTTATTCCTGGCAATTCTTCATAAAGAGATTTCACAAAAATCTATTTTTGCTATCTCCTAATGGGCTGTGGAGAAACTGAGGGTTTTTAAACTGTGTTTGCTACTAAAGTGTAAAATTCTCTTTATGAGTTACCATGGTCAGTCAAACCAAATATAAAGGTGTTATTTGACAGCCGTTAGAAAACTTGGCTCAGGTAAAATGTGCTTTCAAAGAGAATAATGTTCTGGAGTGAGTGGCTCTTTATAAGTTAAACTAATATATTCATTTGGTAATTTTCAATGAAAGAAAGGAGCCAGTGAGCACTGCAAAGTATTGCACAATTCTTGAATGGATTTTCAATCACAGTAATTGCTTGGTCATTTCTTGGATCTGCTTCCCTGGGCTGCTAATGTTGTCTTAGAAGGGGGAGGGGATGATCAGATTTCTTATAACATGCTATAGTGAAACCAAATTTATAAAAAAACCCCAAAAAATTCTTCCTTTCAGTTCCTCCTTTCTCACAAATCCACTTTGAAACAGAAAAGAGATTTATGGCTGTTGTACTGACCAGGCATGAAACAACGAACGCCACTAAAATAAAAACTTTTATAGACATTTTCATCAGATTCTTCCTCCAGTATTGCTGCCACAGCCACACATTGTAAAGAGAATGATTTCAGTGGAGAGCAGTTGAAGGATGGATTCTTTGTACACCATCAGTTTATTTCTTCACTTGCAAATTTAGTGTTGCAACAAAAATACAAAGTGCGAAAATACTTCTCTCCTAAATTTTCACACCGTGCACACCACATTAACAATAACTAATTAAAATAAGTCTTTCTGTTAGTAGAGGATCACATTCCAGGCTGGAAAGAACAATGGTTTCAGGGTGGAGGAGTTGCTTTGAGCAGAGAGGGGTTGGGGCTGGGGAGAAAGCACTGTGGATTTTAGTATAATGTGTAGTGTTCAAAGAAATTTTATTTCATCATAAAGATTAGCAGGCTGTGTAATTCAATTTAAAGCTGGTTGGCAGTGTTCTGTCTATTACAAAGCCTTTTTCCTTTTTTTATTGCCACTATTTTTTTATGTTGTATGTGCCTACGAAACCTAGTAGACAGCAGGAATGATCTTTTGAGTTTTGTACTTCCCACCCGCCTTCCTCTTTTCAGTTCTGCATGTTAGGGAATATGTGAGATTACCTTAAACTGAGCTATGAAACAGTATATCAGTGAAATACCATCCTGGATTTTTTGGGCTTCTATAAAATGATTATTTTTATTGTGGCCCAACAGCCACTGAAAATGAAGACCTGCTGAAGTGTTCAATCGAGAGGGTTGAATCAAGCTTGAAACTCAAAAGTTAGCATTTATTCACACTGGTTGTGGACATTACTGTGCTGTAGAAAAGCAATGTGCAGCAATTTATAGTAATGCAAGACTGGCAGACCTTTATCTTACAGTAATTGCCTATACTAGGGGGTTAATAAATGTTCCAAGAATTACTGACTTCTTTTTTTCTTAAAGAAAAACAGAAAGCTGCTTATTGCTGGCTATAACCAGCCTGCATAGCTTATTAATTAACCCTCTTGTTGCAGCAGGCTGAAGCTGAGTATTTGAGCCTGGGCAAATCCTGCATCAGAACGATGCGTCTGGGCACAAAAGGGCTGTGAAAGAAAGACCTGTGCGACTCCACCTCTCCCATCCACCCCTATCACACCTGCTAAGAGAGCTTGAAATCTTAATTGCCTGTATTTAGGGAGTAAATCGGTTTGCAGGACGGGGGTTATATTTGTGGGCACTCAGCTAGTGGGGAGAAAAAGAAGAGAACCCCTTTTCCCAGAGATAAAGGAACTTTAGTTTTTTTCATCCTCCTCTGTCATCCTGGGCATGACAGTGAATGATGCCACCTGCTCCATAGGGTGGCTGCAAGAGCCAAGGGCAGCACCTTCTCTGTGTCAGCCCTGGTACGAGGCTGGGAGCACCCTCTGTGCTGCCTCGTGACACCAGGCTGGGCTCCTCGTTGGGCTCACAGGAGGGCTGCTTCGGGGTGGCCCTTCCACAGCTCTGGGAAGGGAGTTTCTCAGGACTTGTGATGGCTTTGAGGCTCAGGTCACTTCAGTGCCTCACTTCACTGGGTTGTTCTGGTCTTTTTTCTTGTCCTGCACCCCAGCTGAGAGGGGACAGTCACCAAACCCTCACTGGCTCCTGATGGTACGTTTAGTGGAGAAGAAACAAAGCAGGGCCCCAGGGGACAGCAGTGTGTGGAGGGAGGCAAGATGGAAAGCCAACACGGGAGAACAAAATAACATCAAACTGGGGGCGGGATGGAGACTACAAAGAAGAGGGAGACAAATGAGAGCACAGGGATATAAAGTACTGGACCTGCCTTTTTTCACCTGCTTTTTCCAGAGCATCGTCTCTTCTCGGGTTAATAAAATTAAGAAATGGGAGCTCAGGAACACTCTGTACTTTGAATTTCTGTAATTTTTGGTGAGTAAACCATAAAGACCTCAGAATTATGTGCATCTTTTCAGATGAACCAGAAGCTTTCACATTACAGGGCAGGCTGGGTATCAGAGTGCAGTAGCTCCTTTTCTCTTGAATGTTGCCATTACATTTTTTTGGTGTAACCAGCCAACACAAAGGGTTCTAGTTTAAAACAGAGCTACAAATGATAAAAAATTTCCCACGTGTCCTTACTTTTCCTTGAGCTGCTCTCCCTCGTGTGTTGCTCTGAAGGCTCCCTGCTCCTGCAGCAGCACTTGGAATTTGCCTTCACTACTGCGAGATGAGCAGAAAAGCTGCAAGGCAGACATGAAGTTTGCTGTGGTTTTGTGCAGACATCTCCTGAGCATGGTGGGGAAGGAATTTGTTGCTTCTGCTCTCCTCTGTCCCTGCTGCAAGTTTCAGTGGTCGCTGGGAACAAAATAATGCATCTGTAGCCATTCTTGTGCTCCTGAGAGAAAAGGTGCTGGACTGATGTCCCCTCATAAAACCCCCTGCAAAGTAATCCACACTGTACGGAAAGCCACTCACCATTTGCTGTCTCCTTGCTGGGAATTACAATCCTGTGCCATTAGCTGGAGTGGGAAAGGCAGGAGGGGATGCCCTGCAGTGGTGGGCACCCAGGCTGCACGGGAACAGGGGAGGGAAGAGCCTCTGCTCTGGTGTTAGAAGGGGTCTGGCACTGGAGTGAGCTACCAGAGTGTGTACAGTTGGAGTGGAAGCAATACAGCTATTCATAAACAACCGCTTCCGTGAGGCCAGCTGTGAAAACAATGATGCTTGCCTGTGAGGTGAGAGGGCAAAACCTTAGCAGAAAGGGGTATAAATAAGGAATAAATTGTTACCTTTGTCTAAGTGACTGAAATAGCTGCTCTCTGAATGCTTTGTCTTAATGACCAGCTCTGATTAGCTGTAGCTGTCGCTTTATTCAGCAAAACGTAGTCTGCATATCATGTCTTATTACAGCAGGTTTCTCATCCCATTTTTTGTTTGAAAGGCTAGAAAAGATGTCTAAAATGGGTAAGTCAAGAGAGACCCTACTCTGCAGAAAGCACACTAGATGAAAAATTGCGTGTTCCAACAATTTACCATAGCATTTAATTACAGAGAAATATTTATTCATGGACCAGAATTCTCAGTGTCTTTCTCTGCACTGAAGTACAGATGCTGCATCATACAGATTTTCAAGCACCTTGTGAAAATGTTACTGTAAATCCAAATGCACAACGATAAGTACTGTAAATCTCACACATTCATTTAACCTGATTAAAAACATTTCACTCCTAGGTTAGTGGCTTACAATTATCCTTATCAAAGAGCAGAGATAGCAGCAGCAGAGGGCCTATCTCCTTGTAGCAAGGGCAGGAAAGATCAAGAGTTTTACCTGAATTCTGTCACAAAAAAAAGCATGCAAACTGTATTGCAGAATGGAGCTTACAATTACATACACTGTTTTTCATTTTTCTGTTTTGTCCTGCCTTTGGAAGGACGATTAGGAGGTATTTCAGCACAGTTTTCTCCACTGAAATTCAAAGATTTGGATTCTTAAAAAAAACTTCAGTCTCAACTTGAACTATCTGTTGTGAGGTCCTACGATGCTGTAACGTAGATTACAACCAATAATTGTTGGTAACTGAAATTCTGCAAAGCCAGTAGAGAAGAGGAGGTGGCAAGAACCAGTAGCAGGGGTGAGACAGGGAACTCAGAACTCACTGGCACCGATGTCCATAATTACCTCTCTAAACTTTTATCAGGCTTCAAGATTCCTTCTCGCTCTCCTTTTGGTGTTCAGTGTTTGTCCCTGTGCTTAAACTCACAGGAAAGGTATCTGGGGCTGTGTGCCCTTCTGCTCAGGGAATTCTAGATGGCCAGGAAAAAAAAACCTGCGTAAGAGGAATTTGGTTCCTTGTAATAACATGACGCAGCTGGAGTGGTTTGGTTGTCTCTTTTAGTAGCTAAGAAACCTCTCTGTGAGCTGGGTTATTAAAAGGAATTTCCTTACGGGGCTCAGGAGATTCCTGGTATCCAAGTTCGTCTTGAAAGACTGTAATGGAATGTTTAGCTTTATTTAGAATAATAAATTTAAACATGGTGTTCAGAAAATAATACCGGAAGTTCCTAAAGACCTGCCTGAATATTTTAGTTGACTGTAATTTCTGTTTGCATTCTCTGTGCACTTTCTCTCTGTGTTTTATCCTCCATAAACATTTCAGAAAAGGACCATGGAGGTGGTTCAGGAACACAGTGCTATCCATGTTGTCACATGGATATTGGACTGTAGAAGTGGAGTTTAGCTCAAGCTTTAGATTTCTGCTCTTCCAATTTAGAAAAGGAAGAAATAATTCCCAACAAGCATCAGCACTGCCACGTGAAAATATGTTTAAAACTACCTTTGAATATCAAACTTGCTTCTTATACTTTAATGTTTACAAATAAAAGCACAAGACTTGATCACAGGGTAAAATCTCAAAAGCAGCTAATTGCTTTAGCACACTGGAGAATGTTACATTCTCAGAGTTATTAAAAAGCTGTCGCCCTGCTTTTAGGTAGTAGTTCATGCTTTTAAAGCCTTTGGGATATTTAAAAAACATTTTATCTTATTTCTTCTCTTTAAGTTTATTTTCCTTGTGATTATTCTTACTATTCTTGCTTTTTATCTTTCCCCTTATCATTATGGATATTTATCCACATTACACTAGTACTGATAGTTGGTTAATTGTGAACCTCAGTATGTTTTGTAGTTTACCAACAATACACTCAAAAACCAGAATTTTAAAGGATTTCAGTTCCATGTATAAAATCAAGCAGTTATGTAGAATATAACGTATCATAGAACATAGTTTTTAGAAGTTTCTTGTTTGTATATTTTGAGATTTTTCTCTTCGTAAGAAATGCTCTGAATACCTTCCTGGAATAAAGAAAAAAGAAGATATTTGGAGGGATTTTTTTCAGAAATACTGACTAGGCTCTACCAGGCTGCAAGACAGAGGAAGGTGATTTCCTACTGCTTTGTGCATTTGTAAGTCTCAGAGACTTTCTTCTAAAAATGAGAGAACAAATAATGGGAACAAGCTCAAAGACTTGGGAAACAGGAAAATGTTTTGGTGATCGTATGTTTCCCTGGTTGGTGAATTTATTTGTTCATATTAAGACAGGTGGGTAGATATTGGAAGGATCCTGATAGGGGGGTGTGGGCAGAAAAGGAAGTTCTGCTGCTTGTTTATAGGTCCCTGTCAATAAGGTAGAAGAATTTGGGGCAGAATCTAGATCTGGGTCCTGCATTCATAATTCTCATTTCCTTCACTAAGAATTGATATGAAACTTTGTTTCTCTTTTAAATAAAGATTTCACTTTTTCTGGAAAATCTTGTCCTTAGCTTCCCCTGGCCTTTTGCAGTGTGAAAATACATGTACATTAAAATACCAAGACATTGTCTGTGATAATTATTATTAGCTTAATTACTTTCTGTATAATTATTTTTCAAGATGACCTCCTTTTTGGTGGCTTTTATTCATTTATTTTAGGGAAAAAAATACTTAATTGGAATTGTAGGTTACAGAGACAAAGGGTATGTTATGGGAAATAGGATCAGATCTGTTTGTGTCAGGCAGTGGAAGTTGCTTTTTATATTCTTAAGATTCATGGAGAAAAATATTTTAAATTGATACAGTATGTGTATCAAGGTAATATCAACAAGCAATATATTATTTCAAAATTTGGTGAATTTCTTTATGGAGGATTAGGTTATATTGTGTGGGGGACTCAGAAAAGAAAATAGAATTGTGTATTGATGCCTTTAGAAATATTATTTGAGGGCAATAAAATGTTCTCTGAAATTCCCTCCTGAGTGGAGAAAATGGAGTTTGTTTGCAGTAATTGCATTTTCTAGCATTTGCTTTCGCGCTTTCCAATATGAGTTAAGCCAATTGGAACCTGTGATTTTGTTTTGCTTATTGGCAAAAGTACCATGTAAATTGATCTGTGATGCATTTATAGAGAATGCTTTGAAAATTTTGAAAGAGAGATGGCTTCCTCTTTTTAGATTTAGATAGTATTAGGGTTCATTTTTATATTTTAGCCTAATGTAATAGTAACCAAAAATGTTCCTTTTCAATTAAGTCTAAATTAAGTCCAAGGAGGACATTTGTATTAGCCCTACAGGCACTGTGAAGGCAGAGCTTAAGTTCCTGTTCTCAGCATTAGTATTTGGAGTTCAAGGTCGCAGCCATTTGAAACCACACAATGTGCTGAAACTGGTCTAAAATTTGTCAGCCCAGGTACATTAAGATCTTGATTGCAAGAGAAAATCTAAAGTTCTGTTGGAGAAAACAGAATGTATTTCTGTGTATTTACAGTACACATGCACCATAGACCCTGAACTGCAGGGGGTTGATGCAAGTGTCGCTGTAGCTGTAAATATGGGGTGATTCTGTTTAGGGACACACCCTTCAGCTCTGCCGGACAAAAGATGTTCTCACCCGAAAATCTCTTATAATTTTCAAAGTGGGCACCATTTCCCTTAAAGGATCCCTTAGAAGGGGCACACAGCACCAGCACAGCCATGGGATTGTTTTGCTCTGGGAAAGAGGAGAGAAGCGGGAACTACCATTAATGCAAGAAGCACTTGAAAAAAATGAAAGGGACAAAGAAGGCCATTGCGATTTCCAGGTAGGGTTGTGTGTCAGAATTTGCTAAATTTAAAGAGAAATTTAACAGCTGCCAGCTCCTTCGATTTTAAGTTACGGGATTTTTTTTCCTCTTGAAAGCTCTATCTTTTAGGTTGCATAATTAAAAGCCTGAAAAGAAAGCCTTTCCAGGGACTAGCAAGCAATCTGTGCTGCTTGCGTTTCAGATTTCATAATTTTAAAGTCAATTTGGGGAGACTTTTTACACCTAAAGTTGGCAGTGCTGTGAGCTGCAAAATCTGGAGGCTTTTTTTTTTTTTTGCTTTTGAGGTTAGACTGAACAAAAACTTCAGATTCTGTTTCAAAACAAAGAAATGTCATACATTAATTGTTAAAACTTTAGTGAAGCTTTCCATGTTTCAAAAAAAATAAAAATAAAGGTGTTTCAATAACAGTAGCCCAGTGAAGTTCAAAACAAGCTGGAGATCAAAACCCAGGACAAGTTATGTCAGAATAATGCTAAGGAAGCCGTGGAACACTGAAGGGAAACAAAAGCATGTCGCTTATGTAGTGCTGCATTTTTCATTTTAACAGACAGGAGGAAGATATTAATCACAAACAGTTACATTAGAATAATGTTATGGTTGAGACATAAAAACATAAAAGCAAGGAATTGTCACCCATGTCAGAGCGTGGTTAAATCAGACCTGTAGTTGAGTAGGTTCTGCAGTGCACCTGGCACTCCTGCAGGGTTCGTGCTGCACGTGGGGATGTTTTGGCCCAGCGCTGCGCAAAACTCACTACATTTACTTGTGGAAGAGAGAATGAGTGGAAACACTTGGTATTAGGCACCACCAATGCTGCAGCATCAGACTGCTCTGCAGTGCCCGTCCAGGTGGAGCAGCACCTGTGCCTGTGGTCCCTGGGAAAGGGCCGAGTGTCCTGGAGCTCCTTGGCACTGCTCAGCTGAGTTACAGGCGCTCAGGCGAGATTCGCTCAGTGCTTCCTTGCTTTCATGGGTTTATGACTCACCCTTGGCATTATTGTAACGTAGTTTTTTGTGTTTAATGTTTCTTAGACTTGGTTTTCCATTGCCAGCATGGAAGAAATCCTAATGCATGAGTTTCAGAGGAGAAGGTAGCAGACTCTGAACCTGCTGTGTGGCTCGATCCGCAAGTGTGAGTATTAACGCTAGAGCTGTCAGGCCTTGTGAAAATTAATGAAGCCTGACGGTTACAGAGGGAAAGGTCAGAGGCAGAGCTTGCACTTACCTAACATTTCTGTTTTGTTGTGTCTAACAGTGTTTTCAACAAAGGGGAGCTTTAATGTACAAGCTTTGGATTTATCACAGGAATTCAAGGGTCTCAGCCTTTGCTTCTCCCTGTGCTGCGATTTGATATTTTCTTTGCATAAAGGCAAAACAGTTAAATTTTCATTCATCCTCTCCTCTTGCTGTGTTGCCCATGTGTGTTTTGCCTTTATTTTTTCTTCTCCAGAACTGGAGGGAAAGAAAAAAAAGAGGCATCTGAACTGATGGTGGAATACTTTTCACTGGGGAGATTTTGAAAGATCTTGTACTTCAGTTCTTTGTACCGCTTTAGAAGCATGTTCTGGTTTTGTGCATGTTCTGTTCCTTATTTGCTGCTTTTTTTTTTTTTTTTTGGTTTTTAATTGTTTCATTGTGTAGGTTTCTACAGACACAGGGAGCTAAACTGCACAGAAATTCATGGACTATGTCTTTGGCCAGAGTGTTGGTTGATACCAGTTTGAGCTGTTCCATTGAGGACTTTTGTGAAGGCTGATTTTATTAAAGCAGCCAAAATATTTTCATAGTCAGTTGGTCAGTCTCATCTTAGAAAAGATGTTTTTCTTACCCAGTTTTGGATCTCGGTACCTGAAGTGAGTTGGTTATTTGGTGGGATAAGTCCAGTTTATCCTGTGGAAGCTCGAGTCCGTATAACTGTACTTATGCAGTCTAAGTCACTTGTTGCTGCTGAAGGAGAAATCAGAGCCTTTGAGATATTCTGTCTTTGTTTTAAAAAGCTGAAAGGAGCCTCTGTGTGTTGCAATTGTGCTGTAAATGCTGGGAAGAACAAGTAACCATGGCCCTGCTATGCCAAGGGCTTTCCATGAGAAACCTCTCTAGGAAGAGCTGCAAGGCTGCTGACCAGTGGTGGGCTGTGCTGGTTGCCCTCAGCAGCTGCAGCTGTGGGGACTGGAAGTCTGTAGGAGCAACACAAAATCTGCTGCTTCCATGTTTATCCCTGGACGTGTTTGGGGGTGGTTGTAGGTGAATGCTTCATGACCAGTTTTGCGTTTTTTAGGTATATACAGCATACCATAAATTTGAGATGATTCACTTGCACACATCTCTCTCTTGTACAGTTTTCCCTCTTTTCGAGGGGGCTAAGATTTATACTTCAAGGGTTCTCAGCCTATTTCTCAGCATATGGCCGAAGGGTTTATGAGGCTATGAAACAGGCATGAAAAAAGCTTCATGTTTCATGGAAGTGTTGTGTGGTTTGAATAGTTAATGCATGCGTATGCATATTCAGAGCTTCACATCAAAAGCACTTGCATATCATTTGTGTGTAAATACAGGTTTCTGCCACTATACAGACAGCTAGTATCACATTATTTCTTATTCCCCTACTTCCCTGTGGGGTTTGCAGGTAACAGTAGTTGAAAACTAATGTGATTTTCTATTTTTATAGGGACTCAGCAGTTAACGTTCACTGCCAGGCAGACTCCTTTTCATGTCTGGCAGCTCTACAGAACTTGGGTTGTGTGACTAAACTGTACTTATATGAAGCATGCTATTAAAATGGGAATGGTTGTTCAACAGATTAAGTCTTCCTAGGATCCAAGTGCTTAAGGTGAACTTAAAGAAACCCACTGAAACAACTACTTACTGAGGTGAAAAAAACCCCACAACCCCCTGCCCCCCAAGCTTCCCCCCTTGTCCCATATAATAGATATATTTAAAGTCAGTCTGTTGTTCAGCTAACACTTGGAGTTGTGTAAGTGGTTGCAGCCAGCAATGGAAGTTCTGCCTTAGCAGCATTCACAGACCCCCACTCTTTTTTGCTACACCAGTTTTCATCTGGATCAGTTTCCTGATCCACTCTGCTCTGTGCCCATCAAATCCTTGTGTTGGCAGGAAGGTGTCTTGGCACAGGAGTAAAGATGAGCCATTGGGGGACAAAGGTGCTTGGGACTGTAGCTCGAGGTCGACTTGTTACACCAGAAGCCACAGAAATTTTCTGAGACTCCCCAATTAATGTATTTACTGTAAACAATTCCATTCTTACAAGTCATTCAGAGTTAACCATTGTTGCCTTTATTTGAGCAACAGCGATATTGACCTTTTGGCTTCCAGAAGAGAACAACTTGTCTAATTGCAGTATTTTCTTAATCAACGATTACATTGCGCCCTTGCTTGTACTGTTGAGAGCAGATGTTGAAAAACATCTTAACGAAAATAATAGATATATTTTGAAGATACACACATGAACACCCTGTTGTGTGTGTATGTGTATACACATAAATACGGGTTTCAAATACTCCGGTATAAGTGACTCTGCTTCACAGACTTACTGCCCTGGTCATTTTTGGTAGTTGTAATTTTAGCCTTTTGATGTCACCTGTTAAGCATTTAAGTGTTTTAAATAAACTCAGTTATTATGCTGGAAGTTAATAATTAGGGTTTCTGAAGTGCTCGGCCCAGCAAACAGATCATACTTTTTCTAGTTTTGAAAAGAATTCTTCTAATTGTTTTCCAGAGTCACAGTATAAATTAGAATGAATAATGTTACTGATGCATGATGGAAGATTATTTGATAGTTAGGAAATCAGACTAATAAAGACCAAATGTAGCTAACAAAGATTTAGTGAAGGAAAATGAGGAAATGCCTTTCAACCCATGTGTTGTGCTGTACAGGCAGCACTGATGCAGATACACAGAGATTAATCTGGTGAAGATAAAACGAAATCATGGTGAAGTAGGAGATTTTTGAAGATGACTGTTTATGCTTCCATATTAAACACAAGGTCAACAGATTACAGACAAAGGGCAGGTCTGCTGAAAGAAAACATGCCAAAATATTTCAGAAATATTATCAGAGAGAGTGGATGTTGTGCAATGCCACAGGGCCTTTCAAGAAGGAAAAACCGGAATGTGATGAACAAATAGCTAATCTGATTGCAGGTAATTTATTACTGTGATTAGTGCTATATAGTCTTTCCTCAGGGAAGGGAGAAGAATTGAATGAGACTTCCTCTTGCTGCTGCCTTGCCTTTGCATAGTCCTGGCTTTTGATGTGTTTGCCTTTTGAGGGGTGGTGTTGCTCACTGCAAGCTCCTGGGCCAGCACCAGAGAACGAGAACCGAATGTGACTGGTGATGGCCTGGGGGACCTGGATGGGGAGCAAGGCCAGGCCTTGGTGCCCTTCCTGTGGTAGGCACAAATACAGAGTGCAGCACACCTGGTGTGGCTGCTGCAGGATGGGGAGCCTGGGTTGGTGGCCGTCACACCTGCAGCCAGCACTGGCTCCTCCCCAGCTCCTGGGCACTGGGGTGCAGCACCACTGAGCCAGAGCTCAAGGGTGGGTGCTCATGAACTGGGGTGCCTGTGGGGGCTCTCCTCCAGGGCCTGTTTTGCCTCGTTCCTTGGTCCTGGTGTTAGTTTTGGTCCTTGGTCCTTAGTTTTCGTTGGTGGGGCCGTGTCCTGGGCTCCCTGGCAGCAGTGGAGAGAGGCTGTTCCCTGCCAGTGTCCCCCAGCTCCCTGGTGCCTCCTGTCAAGAAATGACCAAGTGGAGCATCTCCTTAGTCCTGAAAATATCAACAGCTGTCTTCACAACCATTGCAAGAAATACTGTCTGGGTTTTTCTACTGATTTCAGGTACTTATATAACATGTATAATGTTACATTTATATGCTTTAACAATTACTGATGCCACCATTAGTTTGCCTTTGCATGTCCTGTGTGTCTTCAAAGTAAGCTCTTATTTCTAAAATGTCAGGGTAAAAGAACATTTACCCTGAGCAAAAATGCTCCAGGCTTAATTGGGCATAATATCAGCAAAACGCGCTGGTTTTCAAGTCTACCAAAATGAATGAAAGTGTAAAGCTTGGACATCTATCCAGTAAGATGAAGAGTTTTCTCTGTTAAAACAGGCAAATGTTTATAACTTAGTAGAAACCTGAATTTAACTTCTCCATCCTACTTCTCTGAGAATATTATCAAACCTAGCTTGTTTTGGAGATTGATGGTTACGACAAGTGTATCAAATTTCATGCTGGTGGTATCTTTTATGTTTCCTGGGAGAAGAGAAAATAGCAATTTTATCTTGTGCCCAGGAGTCACAGAGAGCAGGAATTGTAGGTACCTGCCACACAGAGTTTTTAAATAAAAATGAATTGCAGAGCAGCACGTCACAGAGATGGGGAAGGGGAGGAAAGTGGGAAAGGAGTGAGTCAAAAACTGTAGAGGAGCATTTATTGCATCTCCCCAGCTTGTATTCTAATGCAGCACCACAGAGAGTTATGAATATGTATAAGCTGTATTTTGTTCAGACGTGAGGTGTCTACGAAAAACATAGTCTGCTTGGTTTTTTCAGGGGATTTGTAGCTTTTTTGGTTTTCTATCCAGAATTAACTAATTTTGCAGAGATTATGTTTGCACACATATCTTGCATAATTCCTGTTTCTGTGCTGTAAATATTGAAAAGCAGAGGGTCTTGACTGGTTCCCCTGGAAGTCTTATTTAGGGGAAAGTTAATTTTGTATATACTTACAGCTTTGCTTTGAAACTTACTTTAAAAAAGAACACAAACCCAAACAGTTTCAAAAGTTGAAAGACAAGTTTTAAACTAGCAAAGCCACTTCTGTTTAGAAGAACTGTACTCACAAGAAATGTATAATGTCTGATTCTGTCTTCCCTGGGACAGGTGTTATGAGTTCCAGAACTGGAAGATGAACTCATAGATTTCTGCATACATTTTGCTGCCTTTATGAAAAAAAAAGCAAAGACAAACTGCACCAAAAAAATCATAACAAAACCAACCATTTCTAAATGATTATTAGTAATAAACATCAAAATGAAGGATAAGGTATGAGACTAAGAAATCAGGCTTATTATGAAGGCAGTAGCAGTTAGCTTTGATGCAATATTACGTGAGATTTTTGGCAAGTCACAGTGGGACAGATTTTGTAAAAGAGCCTAACTTCTGTGAAGACACCACAGTATGGGACTGTATTTTTAAGGGAGCTCAGCACCCAGTATGTTTATTTGGAAGATCTGGCACTGATTGCTGGTACCAAGTGCTTGAAAATCTGTTCTGAGCTCCAAAAATCTGGCTCCGTGAGCATGATCCATGTCTCCTTCCAAACAATGGTATTAGTTCCCCTGAATTGAGGGGAGCAAATGTAATTCTTTACTTCTGACTGATGGTAAATGAATTAATCACATTTCCTTTTTCCTAGTTTGTCTTATTTGCTGAGTTTCATGGTTGCTTCTACTTGTGTACTTTTTACAGAGATGAGATACTGCCATAGACATAAAAATAATAATAACATAAAAGGACAATGCAAATGAATTGAAGCTTTGGAGAATAGACTAGGTCTTGAATAAATGCCACTGGAATACAAATTAATCCAAATAACGCCGTAATTTAAAAACCAACAGCACCAGGACATAGTTGGGAGGCATCCTGCAGTCTCTGGTCCCCTACGTGCTGGGACACCCAGGTACCTCACTGCAGGTCACTCCTGGGGACAGGGACTCAGGTCTGCTGACTCTGACCTGGACTGAGACCTCATTGTCACATTTAGGTGAATAATTCAGCAGTGGTGGCTTAGGCCACCTTTGGAGCTGGTTTGTTCCCTACCAGCTTGTTTTGTTGGACTCTGCAGTACAGGCCCTTTGTTATGACATTGCTCTGTGTGCTGTGCCTGTACATTTTGACGCCGTTCATTGAGTGCAGGAGAAGCAGCATCAGTGCCTTGTGCCCAGCATGGAGATGCACACAGGCCTCGGGTGCTTCACTCTGTCACTGCTAGCTGTCTGCTTGTTGTGCCAGCGTCGCTGGTGTGGGAGGAAATGTGCTAATTAAGTCCTCTTTTTTTGTTATTTCAGGAAACCTACCATATGAATATAAAATAGTGATTGCTGGGAATCATGAACTGACATTTGATAAGGAATTCATGGCAGACCTTGTTAAACAAGATTACTACCGCTTTCCCTCTGTGTCCAAATTGAAACCAGAGGACTTTGACAATGTTCAATCACTCCTGACAAATAGTATTTACTTACAAGATTCAGAGGTAACAGTTAAAGGATTCCGAATATATGGTGCCCCGTGGTAAGTCTCAATTTAAACTTTCTTTGCTGTTTATTACTTGAACCACAGCAGGAATCATTCCTGTTGAACGTGCATGAAGCTGCTTTGTTGCATTGCCCTGCAGAACAGTATGAGACTTAGCTGTAAACCGTCCTGAAACAGTTCCTTTTCCTTTTTTTCTTTTTTCTTTTTTCTTTTTTTTTTTTTAATAGATAGTCTCTGTTTAGCCACGTGTGTGAAATAAGACAAAAGGAGCTGTAACTATTTCTATTCTGCCTGGTGAATGCACTTGAACTGTGGAGTCAATGCCTACTCTGTGCTTGTGGATTAACTGTGGTGGCAGTTTAGGATGTATTAGGGAAACTCCATTACACTGTATACTGGTGAGGTATTTTTATCTGCTGTGCTAATAGATCAGCGTGGTGGCATTTAACACCCACACAGCATAAGGGTACAAGGCAGCAGGTGCTTTAAGCCTTATTTTTGATCAGTTCTAGGCATTGTTTTCTTTTACTTGTTAAGTTGTGATAACAAAAATTTCAAACCAGTTTTGGTCTCATTCCACCCATGTGTCAAGCATGTCATGCAGGAAAGATTGCTGCCCAGTTCTGTGCTGCTAAGGATGTTCTTGCCTTTTTTTTTTCTACATGTCATTTAATTGTAATGCCTGACATCTTTCTGTGGAGTATTGGGTAGCACTTGTGCTAAATTCCCATGCTAAGAACAGCCACAGTCCTTTCAGACTTCACCAGAGACCTGAACTTGAGTGATGGTGATAATCATTCTGATGCTTGGCATTAACTCAATTGTCAGCAGAAGTACTGAGATGCTAATTTATGCACACCTGTAAGAAAGGTTTATTATAACCTTATAGCTTATTTTTGATGTCAGGCTTGCTTTAAAGGTGAAAGTAGGAGAGGAAGGAGGGATGATGGGTTGAACCAAGAAGTGGGACAAGCCTATACATGTGTTAGAAATTTTCCCCTTCATCTCATCTTCGTTGACTTGGCCTGCAGACCTTGGTGATTCGTGTGACACCACACACATTGATGCTTCTGACAATGCTTTTTCCTGGTCATATTGTGTGCATTAGTGCTGGCTAGAAAACTGTGATCTAGCTCTGTATCTCACATTCTTGACTTGAGTTACTAATCTTTTAATTTAAGTCATAGCCTTTAGCTACTAGTTTAAATCAGCCTGACATTGCTTAGCTAAAAAAAAAAAAGTAATGCTCTAAATCCTGCAATATCAGCAAATTGGAAAAGATGATCTTAATTCAGGTTAGGAATCGTCTCCTCAAGACATTTCAAAGTAATTTTTTTGTAAGAGCAGCACAGAAGGCAGGGCACATAAGGCCTTGGGTAGTGAGGTGGGTTTGAGGCTGGCTGCAGGGTGAGGAGCTGAGGAAGGTCTGCTGCTGAGGTTGTGTTCAGCTGCTTCGTGTGTGTGTCTCAGACTCGGAGGGCCTCTGCAAGCACCCAGTGATTAGGAGGTGTAGGCATCTTTCCAAATTTATTTGGATCAGATTTGCCTGAACTCAGCTTCCTACAGCACTGCTGGAGAGACCTGGAGAATGCAGAATCCAAGTCTGGAGGAGAGAGAGTTTGAATTCTGGAAGGGAGAACTGTGTGATGCACCTTTACATTTACATTTATATGTACTGGCAATATTTAGTGGGTTTTTTTCTCCTCTTTTGCTTCCCAAATCTATAATGGAAATCTGTCATCCTTTTGTCTCCAGCGGCAGTTAGGAGTTCTTTCAATTTGCAGGTGTGCACATGGATTTAGACTGTTTGTTCTGGAATATTAAGGGATATCACATCAAGGCACTGAGTTGTCTTAGCTGTAAAAAGTGAATGGCATATGTATTCTGACCTAGTCATGGAAGACAAACCTGAATTAATCTTTCCTATAATCCATTGATAACTGGATTTTTCTGATTAGTGATGCATGATAAATGAAGCTAGATTGTTAGAAATTGACACTGAGTGCAACCAAGTGCAGACTTCTCTCTCTTGAGCGATGCTTCATTTGTGTTTAGCTGTGAAAAAGTGTTGTCAAATCATGTTTTGAGTAACTGTTGGTGTGGAGTTGAGGCTACCATTTTCAATACAGCTTTTTAGATCAATCAGCCAGTCTGTGCTGAGATCAGAAATGTGGTATTGTCTATGCATTTTCTCTCTCCCCCGCCCTCCTTTTTTTTTTTTTTTAATAATAATGGCAGTTTCTAGAAAATATGAAAATTCACTAGTTTTTGTATTTTAGCCGGTCTTTCAGAGGAAGGAAAAGTCCCATCAGATATTTAAAAATCTGCTCTAAATCTGTTCTGTGCCTGGAAACAGAGACAGAATGACCAGACAAGTATTTTAGCACTTCTTAAATTTTTTTACTCTCTCCCCTCCAATCACATCTTGTACTATCCCTATAAATCTTCAGATTACCCCAAAGGAAGGGAATTTGTGGGGTTTTGTATGTATTTATGTCCTTTTTACCCCAATTAGTTCTGTCACAGAAATGGAACACTGGTCATTAACCCAGAAGATGTGCCAACCCTAAAATGAGATAAATTGGCATGTTCAATTTATGTGCAGTTTTATAAGTATTTCCAGAGGGAAAAAAAAATTCTCATTTGCTGATCAAGCTACTGGTTTTAATTTAAAAAAGAGGGATCAAACCAAGAATAACAGATGTGATTCTGGAGGTTTCAGCCTGTCAGGGGTTTCTAAGAAGTAATTGCCAGAGTACTGGGAAGGCTGGCTATAAGTCATCTATCTAGAAAATGTAAATTGCCAACTCAGTGTAAATACAGAAAAGAAATATCAGTTCATATTCATTACATGTTATTACTCATGGTACATCTAAAAGCTTTCTAAAGACCTAAGAGAATTCAAGTAGTGCCTCCTAACTTACAATTTAGCAGAATTTGTGAGTAAAAAATAACTTACAATACATGGGAGCATTCATGTGTATTTGCAATTGGAATGTGCTGTGGTGCATAACAGCCTCTAAGGAGCAGAAAATTTGAATTTAGCCTGATGGTTCTGAGAGTATTAAATGGCATTAGCTGGAGGGAAGTTGAAAAGAAGAGTATCAGCCCCTAAAAGAGAAAAGTGCAAGGGTGGGACATAAATCACATTCAGAGCTCTGCTCATTTTCTGAGGTGAAGAATGTAACTGACATTTTCACACCTTAAATAGGAGATTCTTTGATGTACCTTGAAGGAACAAAATGGCTGAAGATTTTCCATTTGGTCTATAGATAACAATCCACAAAAACATTCCCCTCCTTTCTCTTCCTTCTGACTTTGCCCTATGAACCTGGCTTGTTTGGTGGGAAAATAATTGATAGTTTATGCAGTAAAAAATTCTGTAAGATTCCAGTGGAAATGTTTTCTCCTTGGGAAATTTGAGATTGAGGCTACTTATTAAACAGGACAGAAAATAAAACCAGTGATGGATTTATGAATTTTTAAATCTTAAAACTCCCTCTGTGAAGTAAACATAAGCATAACTCATACTGATGTATCTGTGAAAGGGTAAGGCAGACAGTCTGTTTTTACTGCAGCTTTGGGTGCTGAATATGCATAAGTGAATTAGTGTAAGTTTTGCTTAAATTCGAAAGTTATTTTAAAAGATGTGTTGTTTTTTTAAATTATATTTGAAATTGTTCATCCATGCTGAGGGCTGAATTTACTATAGTACGCTGTAGACATTTGGATACAAATAGTCTCACAATGTGTGTTTTCTAATGAAGCTTTAAAAGCATTCAAACCACCAGAGAACTGCAGTTAACTGGAACCAGAATTTGTTTAAACCACATTTTGACAGAAACAATCGTTCAGGGAGAATATTTTTTGCTCTTTTATTTTGTTCTGCTGATCAGGTCTATAGGTAACTTTTTTTTTTTTTGCTTCTTTGAAAGAGAACAATAGTTGAAATGAAAAAGTATTCTGATGTACTTTTTTTTGTGTGCATTGAAATTTGTGGTTCTTAGTTTTATGAATAATGAGGCAATAGGCTTATTTATGGATTTTAAATTCTGTTCTGCATAAAAATTTCACAAAAAATGTCAAAAGCTCTAAGTATAAAATAATCTAACAAAGCAATCCTTTACCTCATTTTTAGCTACGAAAGTATGTGAGGAAATTCCACTTACAGCTAACAGAATGAGAAGTAAAGCTGAAGATCTGGGACTTTCAGCCTATGTAATTGTTTAGATAACTGGAGATATGTATCTTTTTGAAGGATAAAATGTGTAGTGTAAAAGCGAATTCAGTGTAAATCAATTAATGTTTTACAGAATCAACTTCGTGAGGATAACCGAAAAGAACCACAAACTTAAAAGATGACAATCAATTATTTAAATAATGACTGAAATCTGTGATTTGCATCATTGTGATGAAAATTAATTCATCCTGAATGAAGCTGGGAATAAAGCTCTTCCCTCCTGACAGGAACAGCAGCATTGTTCAGCAATATCCTGCACGTTTGTCAAGTTGTAGCTTGTTCGGGTCTCAAGAACAGAAGCACAAAGCTGGCCTCCCAGTTGCTTTTAATGAATACTAGTGGGTTTTTCCTATGTCCAAGAATTTGATCTGTAGGGTGATCCAGAGGTCAAGAACAAACGGCTCACTATCACTCACGTCTGCAGAGCCAAGGCTTTCATTTGCTTTTTTTAGTAACTCTAGAGGAAGTGCCTTAACTCTTTTTCAGAAGCAAAATTTTAATTGGCATAGATAATGCAACCTTAAGAAAGCAGAGACAGGTTCAGCCATCTCCTTTAAAAATAATGTTTTGTGCAATCTTTTCCTTTTCTTTTTAGCCCAGTGTAAAATCTGGGGTTTCATCAAATGATTTTACATCAGTTTAAAATTATTTCTCTAACTCGGTTTCTTTCTCTGCTTCATTTGCAATGGTATTTTAGTACAAGCAGCTCTAAGTTAGTACTTCTGCCTTGTTCTGATCAGTGTTTTCAGACTCTCTGTTTATCCTGTCAGAAAAGTGTCAGAGGAGTTTTTTTCTTTCCAATTATAAGTTTTGTAATGCATCATGGATTTTGCTGACAGTCTTCAAGTTCTTGAAATAGCAAGCAAATTAACAGCAGATATTGAGCGTGAGGACTGGAAAACCAATTGGCAACTCACATGATGGGATTCAGATACACTGATGGGTTGGAATGGATCTCATTTCTTTTATTTTCATAGTCTTAGTTGGCAATTAGCTTGTGTCTAAGAAAGGGAGGGATAGAAATTGGACTATTCAGCAATAAAGTTCTTCTTTGCCGTTTAGTGGTGAGGAAACCAGGGGAGACTGGACACAAGACTGTGTGTGTTGCACCAGTTTTTCAGGAATTCTGGTGTTTATGCAGTAGAAGTCAGCAACTGAGAAAATTATTGGCAAAGACTGAAGTCTCCTGTCTGTATGTTAAACAAACACACCACCACTGCAGCGTGGTTGTGTTTAAAGGTGCAGGCTTCTGTTTCATTTTTCTTGGCATTTGTCCTCCAGGTCTCTCAGTTTAGAATCGAAGAATGAATTCCCCCTGGTCTAGAACTGCAGAGGTTTGTTTACATTTTTTGCCTTGTTGGGAATGTAGCTGATTTTTCTTTGGTCTCCTTGATATGAGATTCACTTCCAAGTACAAAACTGTCCTGTTTACTTTTAAAAGCTTTCTTTCTTTTTTTCTTTATTTTTTAAATAAAGAGTGGGATGTATGTCATTTTAAATACACCCACTCATAAGTAATTTTTAATACTGTGGTGCAAACCTGTCCTATTTAATTCTTTGGACAACTCTGCATCCTGGCACTGGGACAGATCATGAAGTCTTGATCTTTTCTTCAGGCTTGACTTCAGCAGGCATAAGAACTTGAGAGTATTCATTACTAGTGTTAACACATAAACTGTGGCTGTTTGTGAGTGGCATTCCAGCCTTAAACCAGACATAAAATGGTGGCTCTCCTAGCTCTTTTGAATCTTTCCTGGTGTGGAAATAGGGATACGAATTCCTCCACAGCAGTACCAAACAAATGATTGTGGAAATCTGCTCTGAGTCTCTAATTCTTGCTCCATTTTCCTGGAGTTCAGTTTTTTTGCCATGAAAAAAAGCAGAGAGCCAGAATGAGGGTGAGCTGTGGTGTTGGGGGGCTGATTATTTATGGTGGCCTCCTTATTTGTAGGTTGAAGTATGGTTTGCTCAACAAGAAGGACATTTTGATAGACAAGTTGTGCTTATACTTGTAGTTTTGCTTTGGTTGGGGTGTTTTTACTTGCCAGGGACAAGCAGTTTGCTTTCCTTTAGCTGAGCCCTGGAATAACAGAGTGATCACTGTGGCATTCATGTGCAAGGAGCAGGCTGAAAGCATTCACACCCAGCGAGGAGTTACCAATAGTAGGAAACGGAATACTACAAAACTCCTGACATTTTCAACTCTGTAGCATCAGACTTTGTCTTGGGAGGGGGTCTGAAGCCCCTTAAAGAGTGGGAGCTGCCAAAGAGGAGGGAAGGCAAGAATTAACCCAGATCTGGAGGTAGCCTGTTCTGTACAGGGCTGGACTCCTTGCAGTGTGTTGGTGCTTGCTTGAATAAATCATCTCTGCACTTCAGAGCTCCTACTTTTCCATTTCCTTTCACCTGCACATGCGCCATACCTCTTTGTGGCAGTCTAGTGCAGAAGGGAAGAAAGACAAAAATACCATGCTGCTAAGGTTAACTGAAAAATCACTTCACTCTAGGACAGCCACCTTCACAGTAGGAGAGTGGAGAAGTAAGAGAGGGGCTTCATCTTTGACGGGCTGATATCAGAATGGATTTTGCGTTGCGTGGTGCTCTTCAAGCCTCATTACTTTCATTGCTTCATTTCCCCTATGCCCTGAGCAAGAAGAATTAGGGAGCAGGTGGATGCTTTGAGTGACAGGCAGAGAAACCTGTTGGAGGATGTAGGGGTGAGTGCAATTGGGGCCTGGCTGCTTGGAGCACAGGGCAGGAGGGTTCGGGGCTCTCTGGCAGAGCTGGTGAGCAAGAGGAGCCAGGACTCCAGTGAGGAACTGGATGGGATACCAAGACTTGGCTGTAGGGTAGGCAGATTAGGCTAGGGCTGTGTCTCTGAAAGGGCAAGACCCATCCAGTTTGTGTTGGGTCTGGCTGAGCTGGAGCTCGTTTCCTCCCAGCACCCTCCCAGTGCTGTGCTTGGCATTGGGAGGAAAGGTGCTGATAACACGCCCGTGTTTTAGCTACTGCTAGGTGGGGCTGGCACAGCATCAGCACTGTTTTCTCCAACATCCCTCCCCTCCATCAGTAGGCTGGGCAAGATTCTAGAAGGGGACAGAGCTGGGATAGCTGACCCAAACTGACCAAAGGAATATGCCATACCATAGGATGTCAGCTCAGATATAAAAGCTAAGAAAAGGGGGGGACGACATTTGATATCTACAGTGTTTGCCTTCTGGAGCAACCACTCCGTGTGATGAAGCCCTGCTTCCTGGGAAGTGGCTGGACATCACTTGCTGAAGGGAAGTAGGGAATAAACTTTTTTCCCCTCCGTGCTTGTGTTTGCACATGCTTTTGCTTTAGTAAACTGCCTTATCTCAACCTACACATCATTTTCCATCTTATTTTCTCTCCACTGTCCAGCTGGGGAGGGGAGTGATAGAGCATCTTGGTGGGCACCTGGCCTCCAGCAAAGGCCCATCCTCCACACAGGACTGTGTGCATGAATGTGTGTGTGTTTCCAGAGGGATACTGAGGGCAAACGACACATCAATGCATTTTTCAGGGAGTTATCAGCAGTGCTGCCAGTTTAAAAGCTTTGTATGCATGGATCATTTCTAAGTCAGGAGTTGTGACCCTGAGTGAGAAGAGACTACACAGGCTGAGACCTTCACAGTGCCAGAGTATCAACCCACACTGGGAAAATGTAGTGAAACTTCCCCACTTTGGCACCTAAATGTGCCAACTTTGGGACGTGAGTAGTTTCACTGACTCAGTAAGCTATAATTAAATACATAATTATCAGTTACATACAGATATACGTATTATCGGCTTTGCTGAGTTACTTGAAAAAATAAGGATGTTTTCAAGTGCCTTTACAAGGTGCAGTGAAATGAATGAAATGAGGGTGAAGGAGGTGACAGGGAGGAAGGTGGTTCGGTATGTGAAACAGATGTAATCTACAAGTGGTTTGTTTCACAGTTCATCTATTCAGGACAGACAGGAAAAAATGTGGAAGAATTTACATCGCAGGTAGGGTTTACAATAAAGCTCACGTGATGTGATGGTGATAAAATGCAATATAAATGGAGAAGCAGTTGTTTTTTATTTTATTTAAATCCAAAAGTAAGTCAAATAGTAAGTGACTAGATTTTGTTAGCTCCCAGTGAAGGGAAAGATTTCTCATGACTGTCTTCCAGATGATTTGACTCATATTTATCTAATACTCATTGATCAGAATGCTAACTTTACCCTGACATGTGTATAAAATCCTTGAAGTAATTCACAGAAGCTATGAAATAAAGCAAAAATAGCACATGCACTTTAAATAAGAGACCACTGATGGTGAATCTGAGCATAGACATAAAGGTCAAGAGCGACAACTACATTAATCAGATTTTCATGAGAATCTGTTCAGTTGAAAAGATCCGGCACCTTATTTCAGAAGTGGTCAACACTCTGGATTCAGTTGAAAATCAATGAGACCTGTGGGTATTTATAGCCACCTCTAAAACGTTTAGGTGCTGGTCTGTTGTTATGGTTTGTGTACATGTAGAATCTGAGGATTGCTGACATTTCTAACTCCAGTAGCTAAATATCAAAATCTCAGTAGGGCTGAGAGCCACGTTTGTGATGCGCACACAGAGAAAGCTTAAGCAGTGGTTTACAAGCAGGAAGATGCCAGCAGCTTATCCTTGTTCCTTCCCAGATGTGCCTGAGTTGCACAGACTCTTAGTGAGTTCAGGAGGTCTCACAAGCCACAACACCTTTGCTGCCTCCCCAGTCAATTTTGCATGGACAAGGACATCATTTTGCAGTCTGTGTGCACAGTGTGGCTGGGAGAAAGCACCAGGAGTTGCTCCGTTCTGTGTTCCTCTTTAGCATTTCAGATAAACACTGAACAGAATATTCCTTAACAGATGTGCTTAGCTGCTTGCCTTCCATACTGACCCTGTGCCCATGGCTGCTGTGACAAAGGGAATAATGCTTCCTGGGAAGTGATCTCGTGATGATCTGGAATTATCTGACAACTGTGCCATTGTATTTATTTTGCAAGTAATGCGAGTACTTGAGTTTTGTACCTGCGGATCTGCCGGCCTGTCTGTCCTCTGCTTCTGGAGAACTCTCACCTCCAGGTTTGCTGCTTTGGCAGCATTTGCAGTATGGGTAGAGCTGACAAGAAGGCTGTGGGGTCTGGTTCTTCAGAAAGCCTGTTTATTTTTGTACATATGTGAATCAGTGTGTCTTACTGACAAAAGCTGATATTTGCAGCTGCTAACTGTATTAATCTCTTGAGTCAGGTTTATTGGTTTATACTTTGGGAATATACTTACAATTGTGTATTGCCTCCAATTTTATATAAGTAAGCTTTATGTAAGAAGGAAGGCTGTCTTTCAGTCTCCTTTTCCTGGCACAGATTTTTAATGCATCATGTTTTCAAAACTGGGAATGTAATAAATTTCAAGAAAGGTGTTCTCTTTAACACTTCTCTTGGTGTTCCATCTGCGCTGCTTGGGACACTTTCATGGCCTGCACTGCCAGAAAAAGGAGGAGAAAGGTAACCTGAGTTGCTAGTCTGAAAGCTGTAGTCCTAAAGTGTTCCCTTTTTTAATATGGGATACCCTAAAACACTGTAATCTCGAGTTATGGGTACCTGAATTTGGTTTTTCAGTTTTTAGTAAGTTTGGTTCTTCTCTTTGTGAATATAACATAAGTTTTATGTTTCTTGAGAAACCTGCGAGGTGCCATTTTAAGGAAGGTTGTCTTCCACTGCCTAACCTGAGTTTTGTACCTTTTATCTTTTTTTATAAACTCCTAGATTTATAGGGTTCAAGAGCTTATATTGCTGCATGTATAGAGGTGGTACATTGGGAAAGGTGGAATATTTGGGAAATATTAGAGAATGACGGGGTAAACCAAGTATAGATCACTTTGCACAGCTCCTTGCAGGGGCAGATGGGGTATGTGGCATCTCTGCTGAGTTGTAGCATCTGGTCCCATATTGCAGGGTTTGAGTAGCAGTCAATTCCTTACATGCCAGTATTGTATTTCTAATCCACATATGTATAGCTGAAAAGAATAGTTGCTGCAAACTTTAGAATCACCTAATATCAACGTAGAAATTCAGGCGACACAGAAAGAGTGAGATGAAGGTTGATTTATCTCAGAGAAGTATTTTGTTGTTGTTTTGTGGATTTCGGAGATAGAATATTCAGAGATACATAGACTGATGGTCCATCTGGAAATGAGCTGTTCTAGCACACAACAGCAAGACCTCGCTGTAAGGATGTGCCTTTAGCTGATAATTACTAGCAGTCAGTCTGCCTAGAATGTACACCTTTTCTTATTTATATTCCAGTCCTGTAACCTTCCCTATTCTCTTGTGCCTTTGTTCTATTAATCTACAAAACAGGGCTTGACTTGTGATTAGTCCTTAGAGGTTGTTTCTATTAATCAGGCTGCAAAACAGATCTACTTGAATGTTCTGTTGCAAGGGCTTAATGTGCTTTCCTCATCAGCCCACAGCACAGAGCTGCTGGGGATGTCTTAAATGGCAGTGAAATCAGTGAGGTGTCCGCTGCACTTTCTTTGTGTTTACACCTTGATTTTGTTGCTGTAGGATGGGGAAAATAGAGGAAAGTAATTGCAGTCCTATAGAAAATTGCATAAGTAAGTGACATTTGTGGCTACATGTTGCAGGACAGGTCCTGTCACTGCAGAACCACTGGTTACCTGTGTTTTGAATGTGAAGAACCTGCCCAGTTATAAGTGTGAGGATTAAAATTTGAGCTTTGCTCACAGATGGGTCTAAGTTTTAAACTCTTCATAAAATTTGAGGGATAAGTCTATCCCCATAGCATTCAGAAGGTCATTTAAGAGAGTGTGTATTTCTCTGCAATAGGTAGAAAGCCAGAGAGATTTTTGGTGAGGAAAAAAAAAAAAAAAATATATATATATAACAAAAGAATACTCTGAGAGCTGGTTTACTAGAAAACAAAAAACCCCAAACTGAACTGTTTGTAACACTTCAATTATTAGAACTTACCATAAAATTTGAACAATAAACAGCCTGTGTAGTGAGAAACTAATCTAATTTCATCGTAGAAGAAGCTACTAACTAGAAAAATCTAATGATTTATTCTTCTAATTAAATGCAGTATTTCTTGCCTGTAGGAGGAAAGTGCATATTTTAAAATGTATCAAAAGAAACAAACCAGACCCCTAGTTATTTTTTTCTATATTGTTCCTTTGGCTTTATTTATTTATTTTTTTAAAAGTTTTTTTGTTATGCTGATGACGTCTCCCTTTGCCAGCTCAATAAAGTCTGTCACTGAACTAAAGAACTGCTGTCTGTCTGGAGAAAACACTGGCCCCAAGGCAGCAGGGTTTGTCTCAGCTGCTTTGCTCGCCTCTCGCTGTGCTCGTGCCCATTTTTCCTGTATTCCCATGGCACATGCATCAATTTCTCCAGCGCACAAGCTGAAATTACCAGCCTTTGCAAAACTGGCCCGGTCTTGATGTCCAGTGACATCTGCACGTGAGTTCTTGTTGGCCGCGCTGAGAACTGCTCCCTTACGGCTTCGTGCCATCATCTAGCTGCTCATTTGAAAGGCTTTGTGCTGCCTGGCCCTAGCTACAAACTGCTTGGTTAGGCTGTGGTTTGTCCAGTCTGACCTTCTGTGGCCCAAGGAGCGGATTTAAGGGCTGGTGTGACAGCTCCCTCCCTGGGTGATGCAGCGGCTGTGGGGACACGCTGGGATCAAGCGGCTTGTGCTCACCCGAGTGAGCCATGGCACAGCAGGGCAGGACAGGGGCTTCCCACACCGCTTGTGCCTTGTCAATTCATCGTGCCCAGTCCTTACTGTGGGGGTGGAGCTGGGATTTTGGCGTGCCACCACCTTCTCCCTGCGGCAAGCTTGAGGTGTTGCAGAGGGCTGACCGCCAGAAGGGGACAGAGAGTAAAGCCATTTTTCAGAGGTTTTAGTCACCTACATTAGCAATAGTTTGTACTGTCCAAGGTGACTTAGCCCAATTCTTGCCATAGTTAGAAAGCACTTTTTCAAAGCCACCACTGTGGAATTTTACGTATATTGTTCTTATTAGGAATAGAGAAGAAATAGGTGCTCTAACATGGTTTTCTCTAGTCAAATTTCTTTTGGTAATTTCATTTTCACCAGCTATTTCTACTTTTTTTTCCCCTCCTGACTTCTTTTTTCTTCTGTCCTTACCATTTCCCCAATTATCAGAGAAATCAGTCTTCCTGCATTGATTCATTTCGACCAGAGTCTGGAAGGCACAGGGAATCAAATTAACTAATATTTTACTTTTGCATGTGATTAATGCTAATGCTTACAGAGAAGAAAATACTTTGCTGTGATTTAATTTTCATTTTTCAGTTGAATCCCAGTGATTTAATTTTGCAGAGGGTTGTCTCTCTGCTTATTGTCTCTTAAGGAATCATAGAAGTTAGAGATGGAGAAGACCTATTAAATCATACTACTATTGCAGGATTGTCTCCTACACTATATTTTTGAATATTATGCCCAGTTTTAATGAATGAAGAAAAGCAGTTTCAGTTAATTCTTTTTGAGATTGTACCTCAGTGTAGTGTAGATGTTACTAACGGGAACTAATACTCCACTGGTATGCTTCCAATGTTTATTTTATTTTAAAAAAATCCAAATTGTGCCATGTTTGGTGAGATGAGCCTAAAGATTTCTTGTACCCTTCATTATGTTTGTTCTTGTACTTTTCTGGCCCTGTGTTGGTTATTTTATACTCTCAGTCTTTGCAATCCTTTCAGATTTTTCTCTTTTCCTCTTTGTTATTTCTGGTGAGGTGTTTTATAATCTTAGGTATTGGTTTTTGGCTGGTTGATTGTCCGGGTTGTATTTTTTTTTTTTTAATTTTCACAATAGGCTTAGAACCAAACTGCAGAATTCTGTCACTGCTGTATGTTGAGGGGAGTCCTTGGCTGCTTGACACACTGATGTGGGATGGTGGCTGTGTTTCACTGCTTCTGCAGGAAGGCCAGGCTTGCATCACGCTGTGGTGTCGTGGTACAACCTCGTGTGGAGCCCAGATCATTTTATTCTTTTCCCCATTCATGTTGCAAGCTCACGCATAATTTGCTGTCAGCTGCTGCCCCTGGGTCTTTTATTTTAGCTTAACAGGTTTGGGTTTCTTCCTCTCACTGATTATTTGTGGTTTTCAATTCTCTTCAGATGTATTAGCCTGCATTTTTTTTGGAAGGAATCCCCTTTTCTTACTTATCTCAGTGTTTCTAACCTCCTTTGGCATAATTTCTTTCCCCACTGTCGTGTTTATAACACTTCTCACTATATTGAAATCTGTGAATTTAATTAATGCACTGTTTACCCGTTCTTCCAGATCATTAATAAAGATGTTAAATAAAACTGATCCTAATACCAATCCCTGTGGCAATCTGCTAGCACTTCCCTTGTGCTGCTGCAATCTATTTATTTATAGCCCTTTAGCCACTATTCAGCCGTGTGATAGTCTTCATAAGCCAATTTTAGAGGTTTGAAAAGGGATTGTGTCACATTTTGCCAAAGTCTGGGTTGGTACAATCTACTATATTATTTTAATCTACTGACTTGGCTGAATTTAATATATGTACAAAAATTAAATGTGATGAAATAGGGCTGTGGTTTTGGAGCACTTTGAGATCTTGGCAGCTGAGTAGCTGTAATTCTCCTTTCTTAGAGCAATTACACCTCCTCCACCCACACCCACCCCCCACCCCAGTTACACCATAATTTTATTCTGTGCTGCATTTAGACTTACTAGGAGAGGATTTTCAATATTGCTCCGTAATTCACAGTGACTGATCAGTGCCGTGTTCCTCATGGCTTCTCCAGGATTTGATTTTAAGTACAAAACTACTATAGATGGAATTGTTCTGTTAGTATTTCAACTTTTGAATTGTCTATTGCTTGTTTGTCTGTTGTCATTTTGTAATTTTTATATATGCATACATCTATTTTAAGTATGCATATATCTATTTGAAATTTTATTTACCTGTTTGCAAAAGCAATACTAAAGTCTTGCCTTAAAATTAAGTGCACAGTTTCATCCTTGTGAAATTTGTAAGATTTATCTGTTTGCTTAAGTTCAACATGGGTTAAATGTTTTCTTGTTGTGCAGCTTGGGGGTATGTATCATTTGGTTAATAGTACACTGAATTTGTATTTCATTCCAATTCAAAGATATTTCAAGGTGGAATATGAAAAATTTCGCGCTTCACAACTTTTCCATTTACATCATGTGCATCAATATAAACTCGAATAACAAGTTGTGCCATCAGCAATTGAGTGAAACCAATCTTGGGAGAATACACTTTCTCTTACTATGTTTGGCTTGATTTTACAAGCTCTGTGCAAAACCCCATTTTTACACTATAAATTGTAGTGTGGAGAATTTGTCTATCCCACCTTGGTTGGAATGGCATGCTCTGCAAATCACCACTGAATCATCATATCTGGGATAAGAAAAGGTGTTAAAATCTGGGTCACAGGCCTGATTTAGGTCTGTGCTAATCCAGAGCTGTATAGTAACACAGAACCAGAGCACTTGTTACTGCCTTTTGGCTGGTTAGGGCCGGGCAGCTCTGCAGTCTGAACAAAGTCACTGTGGTGCTGTGCTCAGACATCACTGGCCACTTGGAGCCAGGATTTCTTCCTTTTTCCCTAAGCAATGAGATGCTGCATTAAATGACTTTAAACACAGTGATTTTCATGTCACCCTGCAAGCGTTTAAACACCACTGAAACTGGGGAGAGGAAGGTAGGTTGGAACACAGCTTAATCTCAGTTCCACAACCAGTCATACTGAATCTGAGCTCTGCCATGTTACCTCTTAACACAAACTGCCTCCAAGTCAGCTGGGTTTCTACTTCATTCCCAAGAGTACAATTAGAAAGTGTGTGCTCCAAATTTTGAACTGGGCAAGTTTATACTGGGTAAATGCTTTGCGTCTTGTTGCTGCAGTGCTTTGGTTTGGGGTGCAGGGGCTTGATAGAGTTCTGATCTAGTGTTAGGTACGCCAAAATAGGATTTGCTGTCTTGCTGAATGACGACTTCAGAACAGAATTAGTACTTCAGTAAGAAATGCTAATAATGAATAGTGAGTGATGGCCCTTGGAGTGTAGTGCAACATTGGCTCAGGTTGCCCAGAGAGGTGGCAGATGCCTCATCTCTGGAAATATTTAAAGCCAGGTGGGATGGGGCCCTGAGCAACTTGTGGAAGGTGTGTCCCTGCTCATTGCAGGGGAGTTGGACTAATTTCAGGATGTGATGTACATTAATTGGTGCAGGCTGTAGCAAGAGGTAGAAGTGAATTTTTGAAGTTTGTTTGTAGAGTGCTAGGCAGCTGCTGTGCATGCTGGCTGTGCCTTCATTTGGGAGAAACGTGTGGGTGCCAGAAGGGTGGAGCATGAGGATGAGGGAACAGGGGAGGGGAGTCCCAGCTCTGACACTGTTTCACTGTACAAGGTGCAGGAAATAACTGGCTTCTTTGCTTTAGTTTCTCCATCTACAAAATAAGGCTAGTAACAGTTATAGGATTGCCATTTAGACGGTAGTTTCAGCACATGAAACACTTTGAAAGTGCCAAGTATTATTGTTAACTTATTTTTAGCGAGGTGATCCAGCAAGGCCCTGAGCAAATGCAAGCCTTTCTTCCCTGAATGATTTCAAAGGAGCCAGAGGGAGTGTTTGCCCCCTTGAAGTTTGTGTACTTGCTCGGGTACTTGGCTGGATCATTGCTCTGAAAAGCTAAGTAGGTGTCTATTTTTTGCAGGATAAGAAGGGGCGTATTTGAGATACTGTTGAAGTGGAATAGATAGCTGTGTTACTTGAAGTGGGAGCTGATAACGTGTGATTTCAGGACACTTGAAGCCCTCTTCTCCAAAAGAGGAAGGTTAATAAAAACTGTGCTCTGAGTTTACTTCATAAAATTTCTGGTTTGGGGTGGTAAATTCATCACTCATTAAGAATTAGTTTATTAAGAAAGATTGAAAGAATGCAGGCTTCAGAAAAATGCAGGCTTCAGAAAAATACAGCCTTCAGTCTGTATTGCAGTAAATGGAGTCAGGGAAAACTGTCTGGGACTGTTTGCTAGAAATACTGAGCTCTCCTGTTGCTGTCCAGCCCCAGCAATGGTGGGCTCATGTGCCCTTCCTGCAGAAACCCTTCCCCAGACTAAGCCTGTGCCTGACTGACTGCTGAAAACTTCTCCCAAGGCAGAGATGAGTTGACAATGACATGGACAATCCCAGCTTTCCTGTCTCCACCCCAAACTCCAAGTCCAGCCCATTTGTTTTCCACACAGCTCTTATGATGCTGTGAATTTTTAAAATACATCCACCTTGGCACTGATTATCTGTGGGGAAGATATTGAGACTTCAAAGGAATTTAGGGTGGGCCACACGTGAGCGCCTGTGGGAAGAAATACACCTTTGTACCTCACAAAATAATACAAATATTCATTCCTACCTACCAATAACCACCTCCCGCTCTTTATTTAAAGTCAGACTAGGAGCAGAAGATTCAATCTTGAATGAAAGGCACTTCCCAGGTATTTGAGCAAAGAGCCCTGCAGTCCGGGCGGTGAAAACCGACACTGCTTCTTACCTTCTATCAAAAGCCGTGTTGAAATGTAGGGCCTGTTATTGTATATTTATTCAGGCATCAATCACAATCAAGCCTCCTGCTAGTTCATCTGTAAGGGCATTGTAATCCTATTTTTATCAGTTCCTTCCTGTACAACAGACAGTTAAAATAGCATGAGTAGGGGTCACAAATATCTTAATGGGTTCGGTTCCCAGAGATATCGGTGACCAGAGGAAGAGTTTTGCCGAAATTTCTTCCTGAGCTGATAAGGTGGATAAACAGGGCTGAGGTGCAGAGTGAGGGCATGCTCTGGGAAGTGCAGCCTTGGATGGCACCGCAGAGGAACTGCACGGAGATCAAGCAGACAGCATTACTTAGAGAAAAACCTTGGGAGCAGATGGAAATTAATGCTACTGTTTGGAAGAGTTTTTTCTTTTTTACTGGGTGGGCTGGGTCAAGTCTAAGTGGTTTTTGTAATTAATTTTACTCCTTTTTTTGCTATTTTACTTGTTAAAAATCTACAATTGATTATTTATTTGAAGAAAATTGAGTGTCAATAATGGGCAACATTTCATTTTTTTTAAGCTTGGGACAGTATGCTGCTGACTCTTATTTAAGTAACAACATAAAAGTGTAATACATTAACATTTTTGCACTTCTTTTTGTATATGCACTTAAGTATTTTCTTATTATAAAGTGATGAATTATGCTTTTTAATCTCTTTTTTTTTTTCATGAATTCCAGCTGTCTTTTGATGCAAACTATTAGAATTAATTTATAAATGAACACAGAGAATGGTTTAAAATGTGTTCTCTTACCAGAATGAAACTAGCTTAGGACTTCTAAATGCATGAGGAAAAAGTTCATTACAGCAAATTTTATCTTATAAGACAAAATATTACCTTTGCCTCAGAGTTTTAAACTAATCCATTGTTCCTCGTCAAGCCAGTCTTTCAAGATTACAGAGATAATGGACATAGTGTTTTATCCTTTGTTTTTATTCATAAATTGCGGGTGGTACTTTTCCTTTTTTGATTCCCGTTTTTTTGGGGAATTTTCCTTTTTCATTTTAAGCATTAGTGTGTACTACTTATATGGACTGAAATAAAAAATACATTATCTTCTAGAATAGCAGAAATGAATCCTGTAAAAATTTTTCCTGCAAGCTGTAATTCTAAGTTTATTTGGAGACTTCTTTCATTTAAGTGGCTTGATTTTAACTTTAGGAACAAGTAAATATTGCTCTTTTTTTGGATAATAATGATTTTATTTTAATATTTTAAGTATAGACTTCATATGGGTAGTTACATCTTTAGGGTAAATGCTAAAAATAATTAATTAACTAAATTAATTAATGCTAAAAATAATTAACTGCCCAAAACAGTGCTAATGTACTTTATACAAACTAGAATTTGTTACATAAAAACTCACAATAAAAATCCACGTTAATTAAATCAGCAACGTAAGTTTGTCTCACTACCACCATTTGTTTTTTTTTGAATCTTACTTTCTGCTGCAAGTCTGGGAAGAGAAGCCACATGTCAAGCTACTCTCCTACTTACTGTAGAGTCTTTTTTCCCCCTGTTGTACTAGGGGTGGCAGCTGTTTGTGACCCTTAGGTTTATGTTTAGCTGCACAACGTGAGAAGGTGTAGCTAACCTAATCTTCACCAACAACGTGCTGAAGATTTTGAATGGCGCTCCACCTTATTTTTTTCATTTCAGTTGTTAATTATTCTAACTGTGTATTCCAAAATGTCCTTTTCCATGGAAACTTATTTAAAATAAGTGCAAGAAAGCAACCAATTTAAAATGATTTAAAATTGTGTAAGAAAGCAACCAATCAGTAAAGTCTAAAATATTTTTGGAGACTGAATGCCTTTTTGCAAGCAATAAAAGAGTAGAGGCATCAGCGTTCTTCCATCATGAATAGTGAAAACTTGCAACAAATAATAATGAGCCATCCCACTCACTGCAAACAAACCCTGCATACACAGTAAGCTACACTTCAGTATTCCTCTGCTTCTGGAGCTCTGTGCTAATGCAAATGGAGATTAATACCATGGACTTGTGTCCAGGGGCAACTTCTGCTCTTGACAGTCAGAGGGAGCTCCTGGACATGGATGGTGCTGGTGCTGATGAATTCAGTCCATGGGGGCTGACAGCAAGCAGGCACTGCAGTTCAGTCTTCCCCAGGGACCTCTCACAGATTTTCTTGTTTGCCAATTTTATTTCTGTAATGGAAGGTCCCTGTGGTTTTCAGCCTACCTTAAGCTGCACCAGAGGATGTTTAGGCTGGATATTAGGAAGAATTTCTTCACTGAAAGAGGGATTGGGCCCTGGAATGGGCTGTCTGGGGAGAGTCACCATCCCTGGAGGTGTTGGAGAAAAGGCTGGATGTGGCACTCAGTGCCATGGTCTAGTTGACAAGGTGGTGTTTGGTCATAGCTTGGACTCAATGAGCACAATGGTCTTTTCCAACCTAGTTAGTTCTGTGATTCTGTGATTCTGTCACAGGCACTGGCCTTTCATACAGAAGCATCATGCTGAATTGTGCGTTGAAAACCTTGGATAATCAAAATTTTGTAGCAGCTGACCTTACAACATGGGCAATTAAATCTTTCTGTCTGAGGTTAGTTCATGAAGAAATTCTGCCCAATTACAGTAATCTAGGTTTTTCTTTTGTTGCTCTTCTTAACTATCTTGTCAAGAAGTATTAATCATTTGTGGAGGTGTGGTATGTAAGTTAATTTAAAAGTTGATCTGACTTTTTTTTCTCTTCAAGTGACAAGAAGGTGAATATCGGCATGAGCAAAGATGTTGTTCTAGTTGGAATAAAGAGGGGGAGTGGAGGGGATTGTGACTTTCATATCACAGCTTTCACTTTGGTCCTAATAATATTATGCTTTCTCACCTCACTCTGGTGTTTATATTTCGGGTGAATTCATTAGTACTTCAGCAAAAGCTGACAAGAAAAGGGCAAACTTTGGGAAGGAACAGAAACTGCTCATTTTGATATTCTGCCCCAGCAACTAGATTTTTTCATTAGTGTGGTGATTCCTTAAAACAGCTGCCTTCAAAGTAGCAGAGCAGCACAGGGAACTCCCTGGGCTCTGAGCACAAGATCCGTGTTGTGCTGCTGCTCCGTGGCTCCCGGCCAGACACACTGAGCCTGGGGAGCTGTGCAGGGTAGAAAGGCTGATGTTAAAACCCAAAGGAAAGTTTGTACACTGTGGTTTCTATGCTTGATTTCTCAAATATGCAGTGAGGTTGCTTGAAAGTAGGCAGATGAGTCCATCCTGCAAATTGTGGTGTGAAAAATTTCACTTGTTACAGGCAGCTCCTCTGATGAATGAGTTTCAGTAATTGTGTGTTTGTGGAAACGTGATCTTGGGTCTCTTCCCGCTCCCTTGCTGTGTTTTCATCATCCATATCTACTCTTTTACATTTATTCTATGAGGATTTTATGTAAATGGTAGATAACATGCCTCTAATCCTTTGTGTAAAATTTTACTAGCTCTAAAGAAGGTGTTGCTTTGTAAGCAAAGTGGGGTCCAGAACTTATTTCCATCTTTCCATTGACTTCAGTGAGCATTTTTTCTAGCCTTTCTGATTCCACTTTTATGGATTTCCAATGTTTTAGTATCATTGTCACTAATGAAATGTGTTTTGCAATAACTCTGCAGTAAATGTCTTGCCAATACTCACCTCAATTAAATCTCAATCCACTTTAATCGTTGGGCAGACCTCTCCTCATTTCAGTGGGAGATGGAGCCTCAGTCTCTGTAAATGACTGTCAGATCTGGGATGAGAAGACAGAGGAACGTTGTTCCCCCCCAAGATAAACAGGGACTCTGTTTTGATATATTTTGCAGTGAAGCAGAAGTTACTGTATAAACCTTGCCTTGTGTGCCCGGTGTTCTCCAGCTAAAGAAAGCCATTGTGCTTCTAGAGGTTTTGGTAAACACATGCTTAAAGGTTAAATGGTAGATTATAAAACATGGAGAATGGCAAAGTGTATTTACCCATGTGCACAGCATACGTAGCTCTTGTCAGACAGCACACTGACCCTGGAGGCTCTGGGCAAGGGAATTGATTGTGCTGTGCAATATTGATACTGCAAAGAGAAGGGTGTCTGGGTCTGAACGGGACTGGACTAACAGGCTGCAGTGATTTTCACTCTGCAAGTGCCAAAGGAGACCTTTCTGGCTATGAAGTAGTGTCTGATTTTGGTATCATGCTATAAAACATGGCACTTATTATAAATAAATGTATTGTTCATCATAATGAACTATCAAATAATTACCCTATGTGAACTGCTTTTCATAATTTAGTAACTTTAAATATGCTAAAATGTATATCTGCTCCCGTGAATGGTGTGAGCAGAAGCGCCTGATAATTAAGTCATTTTCTCTTTGGGAAGAATAGAATTACCATCTAAAATATTTATAGGAAATATTTCAACGACCGTACCAAGTTCACTTTGAAATCACCATTTCCTATAGCTTGAGTTCAACAGCAGTTAAAATATCTTTGCATAACACTAGAAGAAGTTAAAAGTGTTATTGGTCTCTATTTTACCATAAGGTCTATTGTCAAGGATAAAATTCCCAAATGTACCAAATAGAGAAGAGGGGGGAAGGAGAGCAAAAAAGAGACACTAGATTTTTGAATAAAGCAAATGTCTGATCAGTAAAGTTTGGGATTGAAATGTAGAAAAGTTGAGATAAAAACTAAGATGCCCAGAATTTTTTGGTGCTGAGCCACAAAATTGGCCAAGAATTCAGTAGATGCATTTTCCAGCCCTAGATAGATTTCTGACTGTGGCCCTCTGAGTCTCATCCAAAGCTCATTGAAGCCAACAGGATTTTCCCACTGATCTCAGTAGGCTTTAAATCATGTATTTGATCCTGAAGTTCTTAGACAACAGATGAGAAAAATTTAAACACTGTACTTGGAATTCTGCCTGACTCAGGACTGCAGATTTACATTTTGAAATACAGCACACAGGCTCAACCATGTCTCCATCTTGATGCCAGCCTGGGTGTCTAAATAGCTTAGAAAAATATATTGGAGTTTCCAGGCCTGTAAGAGTTTGGAAAAGTCTTTTTCTTTATGCCTGCAAAGGGTCCTTCATTGCAGCTATAGTCTGAAAAGCCATGTGAATGCTGTGCTTTCCACAGCAGAGATGTTTTTCAGTATTTCAGTGTATTATTTTAAGAACTTCTTTACATTGAGCAGGTTATCGGTTAATTATGCAGATGAAAAAGAAAAGATTAGGGATGAAAGTCAGCTCCCTCTGAAATCAGTAGCATTTGTTCCTCAGTTCTGTAAAGACAGGATATAATTTCAGAAGTTAGTTTAGAAGACAAATTCTTCCCAATAAAGGCATGGGCAATAAAGTTTCATACTAGAGGACTAAATTAATAGAGGACTCTTTTAATTCTGACTGCTTTTCAGCCATACAGTTACTTGTTGGAGATGTAAACATAACTATTTGAAACAGTATGTGAAATTTCTCTGAATTTCTGAAAAACAATCAAAACTTTCAATAAATAATTTTAATTCTAAAAAGAAATAGTTTTTCAATTTTTGCTTGTGTTTGTGATGCAGCCCAATACAATCACGCTTTAGGGGAAGGCAGATGGGAAGGGTAAGGGAAACATCTAATCCACACACCACCTTTATAATAAACCTATTTATAATGTGGGTTGAAGAAGAGAGCTTTTTAAGTTGAATTGTGTGGACTTGAAAGCATCAATGCTGAATATTTTATGTGAAGCTTGTCAAGGGCCCTTACTAAAATAGCTTAAAAGCAGTATCACAGTTGCCTTCTTATAAGCATTGCACACAAGAAACATGCTGAAGGGTTTTCAATATTGCCAGAAGTTGATATACATATTTTTTTAGGTGTCAGATTTCATATGCTGTATATATACGTGCGTGCTCATGTGAACAAACACCTATCTCACCACATTTTTGCAGAAGCTTTATTTTATGTAATGTATGATGTCCCTTAAGGTACAGTAAATTTTTGGGATTGGGGTTGGAGGCTTGATTTTTTGTTTGTTTGTTTGTTTGTTTTGTTTAAAAGTTACAAGGTGAAACTAAGCAAGAGTTCCTCAGCTCCCTATTTTCATTGAAGGAGACTGAAAGCATCACCTGCAATCCACCCCAGCTGCTTTACACATTAGCCTGTGAACCAATTGCACCCTTTTGCAAAAGGGCTTGTCTCTCTCCATTGCCCATAACGGAGCCTTGTACCAAACATTTGACTTCTGAACGGCTGAATTTAGCTCCAGTATTAACAGACTTGCATGCACTGTAGCTAATGGAAACAGGTCATATTTGCTCTTGATGCATTGTGAGAAATAAAGCTACCTCTGTAAGGGTATCGTGACAGTGGTTTAAGCACTGCAAAGTGTTGAACACTGTGCAAAACTCATTCCTCATGACAGCCAGCCATTGATTGTATTTTAAACACTTTGCTAATTTATCTGGCCAAACACAAGTTGCAACTCAATTAAGCAACTATGTAGAGACAGGACAGTAAATACTGCTCTCCCTTATATAATTCATATTTGCAGGCAGAAGTTGAGCTGCTCTAACAGTGTGATGAACAAAGTTTGGTAGGGCTTGTATGTTTTGATATGCAAGTGTGTCAAACTACTTCAATATGCCAAATCATCATGCTGATTTCATTGCTTGGTTGCAATCGCATAGCATGTAATGTAGCCTCTTGTCTATATGTGTATATAGAAAAAATGTATGGATTGTATTGCATATATGTGTGTTTCTGCTTGCATGCATAGAGGTACTGGCCTTGTATGTAGATGTTGAGGCTGTTCCTCTAGTTTTTTGTCTGGTTTTTAAAGAGTACTTCATTCATACCTCCTGAATGAGAACTTTCTGAGGAAGTCCTTTTAACCACTGGAGTATTGTATAAACTGAAGTCACCATCCCAGCCGTCTTCCCTTCGCCCTTTTTTCTCTCAGCTGTAGCAAGGGAATGGTAAGCCAAGGAAATGGCTCTGGCTATGGGTGTCCTGGGGGCAGCTATAATCTCCTGCATCTCTGGAAGAGGAAGGTTTCAGATGGATCCCACTGTGCTCTGAAAATATATCCCCAAAATATGGTATAACTAATTTGTACCATCTCAGTCATGGAAAATTCTGGCCCTCTGGGGCCTTGGCTTTGTACTTTTAAAGAAAAGAGTTGTATAGATTAACTTCTTCAGGGGAACGTAGCCAAAATATGGTGCAGAACTTGATTTTTACCCTACTTTCTACTAAAAAGTTTGTTTCCTGATGCTTATAAAAGAGATCATGGTGACCTCTGGGTTTTATTGTGCTAGTCAAAATGATTTCTTCTGATGATAAAGGCAGGAGAAGGCTGAGTAACAGCTTGTATTAGAGAATGGAAGGCAGCAGGGCCTTATAAAGAGGATAGCATGTGAAGTTTTAAAGTGGATGTTGCTAATAGAAATGCACCTTTTCATATCTTCTGTGCTCTCAGAAGCAAAGCAATATCAAAGAGCAGGACAGCAAGAGATGACTTATTGAAAAATAAATCATGGGTGAAATTTCGAGCACTGACTTCAGTGAGAGCAGCATTTCACACACCCTGATCCCAGCTCAGGGTGTTCCTGGGTGGGGGTTGCTGCATACAAATGCTCCCTGCTCTGTTTTAGCAGCACACAGAAGGAGTCACTGCAGGGAGTGGCAGCTCTGCCTGTCTCACTGAGGTGAGGCTGACAGGAGTGTTAGAGTGAGCAGCGACTCAAATGGGAGAGAGTAAGCAATATCCAGGTGTTAATTGGTAATACAACCTCATCTATTTTTCTTCTGCTGGTTGTCAGGTCTATGACATGAGCAAGCCTATATAAAGGAGTTGCCTTTTAGAGGCAGAAGAATATTATTTCACTGCAGCAGGAAAAGGGGATTTAGCAAAGAGAAACCCTTGGTCACAGTTTGGTCTTGAAGTTGTCCTTAGAACAATTCATTGTAGTTGATAGAAATACATAAGTTATGGCAGTGAGAAATGTTACTGTGGTCTCCTCCCCACTGTCACTGAAGGGATGTCTCTAGGTTCTGAAATCCCTGTGAGCATGAGGCATAATCTCTTACAAAAATGTTTTCTGAAGGATGGTTATTTTTTTACCATTACCATCTAAGCCTCAGTCTATTAATCCACATAAAATATGTATTATGGCCACATGACTTAAACTTCTGTATCCCAGGGTGTTTATTGCTGTCAATGTGTTATAAGCTGTGGTAATAAAGTAAAAAATATTTGCAAGATTCGACCCTTAGTGATGTTTTTTAATAATGTATATACAGACATACAAAGTTTTCTTAACTCATGCACTGTATTTCAACCTGTGTGATGTCACATTACAGAGCTTCCCCCGTTACCATCAATACCTGGGAGTGGGCCAGGAGCCGGGGACAAAAGTGAATTTTCACATTTGCCAGGCATGGTTCATTGGAGAAAGCAGCTCCGTTGCTTTCTTGTGCTGTTGCTCATCTGTCATTGTGGCAATGCATAGTGACATTTCAAACTGCTAGCATGGAAATAAGATAAAAAGTGTTTGGGACAACTGGGAAATTTCATTTAGACAGAATGTCAGACCCTAGTCTCCGGTGAAAATACTGTAGGTTTACCATGTCCAGCTTTGCGATATCATTTGATGTGAAATTAAATCAGAGGCCAGCCATGAACAGGAAAGCATTTGAGCCTGTTCAGTTTTAGTTTGTTGTACAATTCTGGTACTCCTGATCTCTGTGCCTTGCAGGAGTGAGTTACAGCAGATAACCATTTATAGAGGTGTTTTGAAAGCATGATTCCCACAGAAACGTCTTTTAATTCCTTGCCTTGCCTTGAAGTTTGAAAAGTTTGTTAAATTTCAAAAAACCTTATTGTGGCCCTCATTGTTCTCATGGACGGAGTCGATGCCGGCTCACAGTGCTGTTGTTTTGCACAGTAACCTAACACTGATATTTCAGGACAAATAGGCACCAGCGTGGCTCCTGAATGGGTGAGTTACATGTATTCATAAGCTGTTCCATTCATTTCTCTGACATGGAAAAAAGGGTAGGGCTGCTTTCATCTGGCTGCCAACCCTTTTATCTCTAAAGAATCAAATTTCAGGAAACCTTTCTGGCTAGGTCAGAATTTCAAAGGGTCCTGTAATATTTTAAAAGTTTAACGTCTTAATTCTCACAATTTTAAAGAGAGTGTTTCTTTTCCCACTGAGAAGGCAAAACAAAGCAGCGCCCCAAAACAAAAGAGAAACCAATGAAAAAACCTAAAGCAAAATACAGGTTTGGAGATGTGGGGCTTAGTAAAAGTGTGTTTAGTGTTACTTCACTTCCTACTATTCAGGACAGCACATTGTTAGAGCTGATGCAGTGTTTATACACATTGTGGTTATGGCTGTAGTCGGGGCTATTGTTGAAGGATGTTATACAGACATTTATCATGGTATGTCAGTAAACCCATTGTAAAAATGTCCTAGTAGTTAAATGAGGCTTAGATTTAATGAGGCTGTAAGAAAGGACCATTTTTTAATCATACTGTAAATAAGGTTCCTGTAGCAATGTCATTGGCATTAATGTGCAGGTTTTCTTTTGTTTCAAAATAAGAGCAATATCTCCATGAAGTTAGGCAGGCACTTTAGGAATACGCTCCTGCAAAGCCTTTGAAGCAGGAGATTTGTGGTCATACTTTGACTACACAATCTTTGTGAATGGAAGTGTGACATTACAAAAAAATTCAGACCTCCCCTCCAGCAAGCTAATAGTACAATTTAGGTAATAAAATCCTAAGACTAACAGAATACTGTGGTGATAACTGAGTAATACACTGTGAACAACAGAAAACCCTCTTCAGTACTGCTTTAAAAGACACTCAACATGGTCCCAAATTTTTGTACTAGTCCATTTGCTGATAGTGAACTGACTTTAATGTTTTTAACACCACTGCCACTGAGAAATGTAAAAATGCAGCTCATAACCATTAAGATTTTACGCATCAACATTTATTTTTCTTGTAGCTGTGGAAGCAGCCATCTAAAGCTAGAAGGTAGTTATTTTAACTACGTTTTAGCTTTCTGCATATATTTTCAATCTTATGTATTTTCTGTGAAGTATAGGGGGTGTGCCCTATGTTTAAATTAGAAAGTATGAAAGTGTGAGGGAAAATATAATTTTAACCATTCAAAAGGGCATTGTCAACAACAGAAGATTAGGATGGGAAGAGTGTCTTTATTCTTCTTCATATATTTCTTTTACAGCAGGAGTGCACCGTTCTCTTTAAAGCTGTAGTTTGATGGTGAAGCTGTGAGTTTTGCTGTCAGAGAAGCAGTTCCTGCCCTGAACAACCAGTCCTGAGCCCAGTGCTATCATTCTCCAGTCCCATATTCGGGCTGCTTGAAGATTTGAACCCTGTAAAACCAAATAACCAAAAAGATCTTCCAATTTCTGTAGACAAGGGTGTTGTCAGTGATCTCATCTCAGGCTCATCAGTAGCACCAGAAGTGCTGTGGCAGGGAGGAACAGGGGAGGCTCAGGAGAGAAGCAGGAGGTTTTCTAAGTTGTTTTGCTAACAAAGAAAAATACCTTTCTGCCAGCATCTCTCTGTAGCCTCTGTAGATGGAATTGTGCTTGTCCACTTGCAAGGGACAGCTGTTCCCAGTGGAGAAGGCAGGGCCACCCCAGGCTCCTGCCTCTTCCACAGCCTGCTGAGAGCTCTGGGATGGAGCACAGCAGCCCAGGAGGCTGAGTCACCCCAGTTAGAGGCACAGAACTTGCTTCTGAATCATTTCATTCCAATTCTAGTACTGCTGGCTTCAAGAGGAAGACTCAGACAATAGAGAAAAGAAAAAGATAATTTAGGATGAGGATATTTGGATCCTTGGCAGCAGCCGAAACCACAATAGCTTTCCTTTTCCACCAAGAAAAATTTTGACTCAGCTGGAGACTTTCATGCCCTGTTAGTGTCCGAGGTTTCCCTTTGGCAATGTATTTCCTTTCAGCCGCTTAAACCTTTTTGGGGGCATTGCTAGGGCTGTAATTCCAAGTGCTTTATCCTACAAGAGTAGATTCCTGCAGCTCTCTATTTAGAAGGCTATTTAATGTTAGCTCTCTATTCATTTGGAAATAATGGTGTTGGGGGGAAAAAAATAATTAAAATGGCTTCAGAAAGTAGTTAATTATAAAGCCTACCATGGCCTGAAGTATAAAATACATTGCAGACTGAGAAATCATGTAGGGGTGCATTACTAAAATAATTAATTTAAAATTTTGCATATATCACCCACACAGCAAATGCCTTGGCTGCTGCTAAAATGAGTCCAGTGCCCTTCAAAAACTGAGCATCTCTTATATCTCCCACTCACTCCCTTTTAGATATCGTTGTTTTCTTCTTTACTCTGGGCATGTATTTTGTGTCAAGAACATCAATTTTGGAGAAAGGCTTTGGGCAAGAAGTTAAATCCTCACTGTGTTTATTAGCATTATCACTGCGTTTTGTGGGGCCAGGGTTGAACTCATTGAGTGCCCGATCTGGCGCAGGCAAGAGGTGCACAGACCTGACTCCTGCCAGAGCTCTGCTTCCTTCATCTGTGCATCCTGCATGGGTCTGGCTCAGGTAGTGCCACCTCTTGTGCCACTCTTGGACCATTTACAATCCTGACAACTCTCAGAGGGAATCAGAGATGTCTCTCAGAGGGCATCAGCAGTGTGCTGGCCTTAAACCACCATGGACTCCCATCAAGGCAATCCTTTAAGTTCAGCGCTCTTGTACCAAATTTAGGGGTTTTTCTGTGCCACTGTGCTTGCCTAGTAGGCAAGCCAGACAGGTGTTAAATATTGCAAAGCCTCACCTCTAAGGAAAATAGCTGGTGGGTTTTGGTATTTGAGAACGAGGGGTTGTTGGGTTTGGGGATTTTTTTTTTAATTTACTTTTGAAGAATCGAGAACATGTCCTGTGCAGGCTCAGGTTCTGTGTTCATGCCCAAGCCCCACCTGTGCTCAGTAGCTGTCATCAGTATGTGGTGATTCCTGCCTCTTGTCAGTCTAATTTCTGGTTGGTTCAGGTTCTTGACATCCAGTGCTTTATCAAACATAGGCTGCTTGGCACCTATTACAACTGATCTCAGCATTGCTAATAAACAGCAACATCAAGGCCATATTTTCTGGTTCCTGTCAGACCACTGCTTTCCTGGGTGAAATAAAAGTCCCATTAACATGCTCCTCCTCATCGGCTCTGACAGTTTGATTAATTAGGCCCCCTCTTTAGATGACCTCTGCACTGACACGACAAGGAGGTGAATATAAAATGAATAGTTTGCCCACATAATGGCCTACTGCAAGTTTCAGATTTTTATCCGATCAGACTGAAGTCCGGGGCCTGTATTAAAAGCCCCAGTTTACAGCAATATATGGCTGTGGGTTATGAACCACAGGCTTTACAGCATGCTTAAAGAATTAAAACCAAACCAATCCTAGCCATCCTGATATATTGACTTCTTCTCTAAGAATTAATCTTTCCTTTACTCTCTTGGCCGTACAATACAAGTCTAATTCATTTACATTATCAAATAAAATGACCTTTTGTTTTCAAAGGATTTTTTATTGCCAGAAAATACAGTATGTTAACTCTGTGGTTATTCAGGCTCCCATAAAATACTAATGTAAAGCCATTATTCTAGTGCCACTCTATTTAAATGTCAGTCTGCCTTTCTATTATAAACCACCAGTTCATAGGCTGGTAACTCATCAGTAAAAAATTTACTTCAGCTGAGAACTTGTAATATGAGCTCACAACTTTTCTTTGAATGCGTCTTTTTTAAAAATATGAGTATATCATATCCCAAGGGGTGAATATGTAATTGTGAAACTGCAGCATGGCTGGAGCACCTCTCCTGTGGAGACAGGCTGAGAGAGTTGAGGCTGTTCAGCCTGGAGAAGAGAAGGCTCCAGGGTGACCTTCCCACTTTCCAGTGCCTAGTGTGGCCACAAGAGAGCTGGAGAGGGACTTTTACAAGGACATGAAGTGACAGGACGAGGGGGAGTGGCTTCAAACAGCAGAAGGCAGATTTGAATTTGATACAGGAAAAAATTCTTTACTGTAGGGTGGTAGGGCCCTGGCACAGGTTGCCCAGAGAAGCTGTGACTGCCCCATCCCTGGAAGTGTTCAAGGCCAGGTTGGATGGGGCTCTGAGCAACCTGGTCTTTTGGAAGGTGTCCCTGCCCATGGCAGAGAGTTGGAATTAGGTGGATTTTAAGGTCCCTTCCAACCCAAAGCATTCTATGATTCTATGGTATGTAGCACCAGAAACAGCAGTTGTTGCCCACTGCATGGTGCCTCAGACTGGAGCTGCTGCTTTGTGGTTGCAGGAAGAGCTGTTTCATCAGCCTTTTGAACTGCATTGCAATCCACTAGGAGGGAACTCAGGCTTTTCATAAAATCTGCAATTTTGACTGGTGGTCACTGAGAAAGACATCTTCCCTCCATCGTTGTTCTGCTGTTTGCTTCCACTTAATTATGTTCCATTAACACTCTCCTGAGAGGAATTAGGTGTTGAATGTGGCCCCAGAGAGATATGGGGGTCAAAGCCTCTCTCCCTCAAGGTGAGAACTGGGACAAGCATGAATAATATTTTGTTGATCAAGTGATGTAACTGACACAGATGCAGAGGTTCTGATACATTGGTTTCTATTACTATTAGATTTTTCACCAGAAGAGTCAAATTAATTCTCCTTCAGTCTGTGGTAATTGTATCTCCCACAAACCTCATTGAAAGGACAACATGAAGGTGGGGGAGCTTAAAATGAAGTGTTGTGTAAATGACCCAGTTGTAATCAGAGTTCCTTGTTTAATCTTGAAGGCAACAAAAATGAGTGACCCATTGCTTAAACAGATCCTTTTCAATTAAAATAATGCTCTGTTTACCTCTGTGATGCCGAATGCTCTCTCCAGTCTCTTCAGCTGCTTCTTTTTTCATGACTCTTATATTTTTCCCTCAATCTATTCTGTCATTTTTTTCCCTTTGTGTTCATCTGTTGATCAAGTAACTGCATTACTTTAATTGATTTGCTGAATTGGCTCATACATAAGACAGCTCCTCCAGGTAATAACCTGAAAATGTTCACTCATATTACTGTGGCCATGCTTGAGTGCTGCAGCACTTGGAGTTCTCATTGGTTTGGGAGTGCATTGTGCCATTTCTGCAAGTTGTTTTTCAGTTGCCCTGATACAAGCAGAGCAGCAGGGGATGAATGTGTTTTTATACTATATATATATATATATAAAAATATTTACACACACACAAGTGCACATGCGTCAGGTATACATCAGGTACAGAATTTTCTTTTTGTGTGAACTTCTCTTGCATTCAAGTCTCCTGAGCTTTCCTGAGCTGAGAAGGAGGTGTGATACACATTTTGAGATCCATGATCATCCCTTTCCCCAGGTGACTTTACAGAAAAAGTTTCTTGGTAGACAGAATTTGGCGAATAAGGTAGCAGTGTTTTTTGATTAAGACTGGACAGGAGCTGGTAACTTTCCTTTCCTGCGGGCTTCAAAGTTGGATCACGGTTTTCAGCAAAGGTGAAATTTCGAGTATGCCAGATATTAAATTTCTGCATGAAGCAAGGGCTGTAATAAGTGAAGAGAATGAACCAAGTCTGCATAACTTTTAAATAAATGACGCTTCCTAAAACTAATAATTAACTTCCGGGCAAGTGCTGGATTCTAGTAAACCAGTATTACTGCTAAAGATCCAGCCATGATATTTTATACTGTACCTATATGACAGCTAAGCATGTGTTGTGACGCTGGAAACTCAGTTTTCATTGAGTTAGTGAGGGTAAACAACTTTACATCCAGCTTCAAGGATAAGCTGGAACGGAAGGTAGCACAGGCTTCAGACAAACAAGAAATGCAGGAAGTATCCTGTGACCTAATTATAACTAACTGTTTCCATTCTTTTCTGTAAATATTCAGAAGATTATGTTACAAGTTCCTACAATTAAATATTGTGGGCTGTGCGTGTCTGGAAGACTTAATACATGTGAGCTTTGTTTGGTTTTCCTACCAGGCATTCTGGAAAGTTTCAGTTCCTTATTGAGGAATGTTAGCCAGCATTTTGAGCAAAACATAAATAAAAATAGTGACAGTATTTATAGATCAACAGCACCATCTGGCAATAAGAAATTTCAGTGTCTTATTTTAAGTCATCAGAGTAGTTAAGAATAATTGACTATTGATAAAGACTAATAGTGAAAATCATGGAGGGCAGAATTCTGTGTCTACCATCTGATTCACTTTATGCAAGTTACTTTAGCATATATTCTGGCAAATTTATTCTTGGGTTAGCCAACCTAGTTCTTCACAGTACCTCTATAAACAGTGCTCTGTCTAGACTGTTCTGAGCCTAAATTATTTATTACTTGTAATGCACTAGAAAGAGTTTTTGAAAGCCTTCAAGTTCCTGTGATTGTGATGTAGGTTTGTGCTTAGTGTGTTCCTTTGGGTCGGTTTTGGTTTATTTATTTTTCAGAAACAACAAACTGGTTTGATAACTCTGGAAATTAGAACAAGAAAAGCATGGGTAACTAAGACATCCAGAACATAAAGGCACAAAGACTCAAACCCTTTTCTTCTTGATATTATGTGGTAGAGCACATTGCACATAATGTGCTATATGGAAAGCTCTAAAGCAATGCAAGAACAAGAGCCAAATTTGTCTCTTATTGAAGTGCACTCTTTGAGAGACTTTGTAACTCAGAATCTTTTTGGGTGTGTACTAACCGTAGTTTTACTGTGAGAACTTGGGTTCTGGTGATGGGTGGCATTCTTAAGGTGGCTCTAAGCAGAGGTGGTATTTAGCAGGTATTCCTGAAGCATAAAACTGCAAGTCTCTTACTTTCAGAGGATTATCTTTAGAGGACAGCAGAGTGAGAAAAGTGACTTCTTTTCAGGTAGACCCACTACTGCTTTTTTTCCATTATCTGAGGCTGGGGTTTGTGCTGTGGCCTGTGGAAGTAGTGACATCACCTAGGGTTTCTCCCTGATTTTTTAGTCAGGATTCAACAGGATAAGGCTTGCAAGAGCTGGAGCTGGTGCATGAACCAACTGTATGAAGTTCAACAAGGGCAAGTGCTGGATTCTGCACCTGGGACAGGGCAGCCCTGGTTGTGTGTATGAACTGGGGAAGGAGAGGCTGGAGAGCAGCCTCATGGAAAGGGACCTGGGGGTCCTGGTCCATGGCAAGTTGGATATGAGTCAGCAGTGCCCTGGCAGCCAGGAGGGACAACGGTGTCCTGGGGGGCATCAGGCACAGCATCGCCAGCCGGGCAAGGGAGGGGATTGTCCTGCTCTGCTCTGCACTGGGGTGACCTCACCTTGGGTGCTGGGGGCAGTTTTGGGTGCCACAACATACCAAAGATATAAAATTATCAGAGAGTGTCCAAAGGGGGCCACAAAGAAGGTGAAGGGCTTTGAGGGGAAGCCGTGTGAGGAGCAGCTGAGGGCACTTGGTCTGTTCAGCCTGGAGGAGAGAAGACTGAGGTCAGACCTCATTGTGGTCTTCAGCATCCTCAAGAGGGGAAGAAGAGGGAGAGGCACTGATCTCTGCTCTCTGGTGACCAGTGATAGGACCCAAGGGAATGGCCTGAAGATGAGTCAGAGGAGGTTTAGGTTGGATATGAGGAAAGGGTTCTTCACCTAGAGGGTGATTAAGCATTGGAACAGGCTCCCCAGGGGAGTGGTCACAGCACCAAGCCTGGCAGAGTTCAGGAAGCATTTGGACAATGCTCTCAGGCACATGATGGGATTCTTGAAATGTCCTGTGAAGGGCCAGGAGCTGGACTTTGATGATCCTTGTGAGCCCCTTCCAACTCAGGATATTGTGTCACTGGTGATGGGTGCATGGAGGGTGGTGGCCCCTCTGAGCACTAATGAGCTGGTACATTTGTTTGGTGGCTCTTAGGGAGTTCCTGGCCAAAATTCACCCTCGGGGGGAGGACACACCTTACCTGTAGGTGTCATTAAATGTTACGTATATTAGGAGGAGTACAGGCTGCAGATATATAAACATATATAAGGGTGCTGAAACACTACATAGAAATATGTATCTGGAATTCCTCTGGTCTGTGGCATTAATTAATGAACAAGCTATCACATCTGCTGACCCTCATAGCCTTTTGGAGGACCTACAAAGACTTTATCAATGCTAAAGAATTCTGTTTTAAGGAGCATTCCAAATAATTAAATGTCTAGAGGCTGTTTCTTAGGAGCAAGAACCAATTTCACTAATAGGGCAGGTTGACATAACTACTTTGGAGTGTTTTATTTGTTATACTAACTTATATCTGGCAACATTTCTTTCATAATTCACTGAAATGTAGCTTATTTGTTTTAAAAGCAGGTATGTTTCTGTTAATATTTTCGAAATGCTGCTTTTACAAATATATAAAATATTCAACAGAAACTATTGGATGTAATTAGACCTATTCAGATTTTGCTTTTTTACATGTCAAACACACAGACTACCCCAGTGGATTGAAAATATGCACTATTAAGTGTGCGTTGGGGAAGAGGGCTCTACTTTTTTTTTTTTTTTGCTCTGCTTTAATGTGTGTTGTCATCACAGAAGCTAGTAAAAGCCTCTCCCAGACTGACCTGGGGTGGAAGCTTTGTCAATTTACATTTCCTGCACAGATAATAAGAGGAAGGAGAAAAATTAATTTAAGATGTCATACAACTAGCATGTAATGATCACATTTACTATAAGAAATCAAGCATCCCAGCATCATTCTTTAACGTGCACAGCTGTTGAGCAAAATCGAATCGATATTTCAGACAGCTGCTCTTTTTTTCTTTTGTTTCCTCTTTCCCCTGGCATGCCCCTTGGAACAGACATTCAATTAATGTTGTGGTGAGCTTCAGGACCAGAGAGCTCCTTCCTTTAGACAGATATTTTAAGATTCTCTGTGTTTTTGTAAAGACCACAAAATTTTACCATAAGAACTTGAGTCATTTAAGTTATTTTCAGTACTGCAGCATCCTTTGATGCTTCAAGGGCACATGTACCCTGCCCGGGGATGCAGTATGGGAATGAAGGGGTAAACATGCTCACTCTAGAATGAGAAACAGTTCTACAAGTCAGTCCAGGACGGTACTCCATAGGTCTGAGCTGCTGCCACAGTGCAACACCTCTGCCATGTGGGGAAACACAGTTTACTTAATGTATGGATCCATTTGAGGCTGGTCCTAACTTAAACCAGGTCTATCCTTCAAGCCATCCCCAACTATATGCAGCACAGAAATATGTAGGGTTTAATACTTGCTTCTATTAGTAGGCCTTTGTAATTCTGTTCTTTTAAAAAGTAGAATGAAATTAGCCCTTGAGTCAAGTTTGAATTATTTTCATATTTTTGGGATATTAAAATATCTCCCAGATCTCATTAAGTAAAGCCCTAAATAAAATAATTGCAATACAGTTGGGGAATGGAAAGCCTCAGAAGGTTTGGAGGAAATTTCCTCTTTGATGAGCAATTCAGATACTTAAGCAAAGGTTGTCTGGATCATAAATTTGAGAAATTCATCTACTCCCTTCCTCTCCTTTCCAGTATCCACTGGCTTCCTGGTGGTGTCCACTCCTCTGATTCGTTGTGTGTTCTTTACCACTGTCCTCTGGGAGCCCCGTGCTCTGCATCCTTCTGTCCTCAGTGTCTTGTGATCCTCCGCAACATTGCTGGTGTTTCAATCTCCTGCCTGTCTGCTCCTTTGCTCTCAAGTTTCTTAAACCCTGGTGTATTTTTATGTGTTTTTTTACTCAATTTCTTTTGGTTTTGTTTTTATTAAAACACATCTTCCCCACAAATGAATTTTCCTAAATACTGTCTGTGGTGTTCTGGTATTAACACAAAACATGTGACAATGAGCAATCCTCTGCCAAAAAGGATCACTAACCATTCCAGACACAGGGTAGAAGTTGTCAGTGGCTGGTGTGGACCATCAGAGAAGAGAAATAAGTGAAAAGTATCCACAGCGGTAGGAGGCTTTAGATTTGGGAACCAGAGCTCAGTTACCTGTCAATAACAGCTGGAGCAGCCTGGAGGCAGCAAGGGCAGTGATGGGCAGACACTGAGAGAGGAAAGATGCAGGAGGGAATTCTTTTCATGTACCATTTTCCAGCTGTATGGATGGCTAAAGCTGCACTTGCTCCCGTCCTGTTCCTATTTTATGTGATAATCTGGTCCAGATCAGCACATCCACGGAACATGACGTATGGCAGCAGTAAAGGTCCTGGATTTTTCTTTCCTTTCATAGCTCTCACAGATCCAGGCATGAATCTCTAACTGACAGGAGTTTAAACTAAAACCTGCACTGACCAGTTTGTGCAGTCTGAGGTAGAAATTGAGAATGACTTGGTGCAAGGAGTATGCCGGGTCACACTGGCTGGTGAGGTGATTCTGCAGCTTCTCATTGTGAAGGACTGCTTCCTAGGGAAAAGGCACTGCATGGGCTCTTTCCCTCCAAACGCTGTGGAAGATGGGGGGTTGTGCTTCTCAAAGGCTTTGTCATTCAGATAACCAGCATTTAGAAGTTATAGTATGCAAGTTAGAAGAGAGAGAGAGAGAAAAACTGCAAAACAAAACCAATCAAAACAACCAGCAGCTGTCGAGGTGTCAGGTTTTTCTAACATTGTGAAAGTAGCAGGATTATGTTTTAGAGACTTCCTGACTTAAGTGCGGGTTGGTGATAAGGAGGTACATTTAGTAACATGGCTAGCATAATTGCAGTACTGGTAATTCACTTTTGTGAGAGCTTCAGCTGTTTAAAGATGCAGGGTAAGCAAAATCCCAAGGAACCAGGCTCCGTGATGCTTCTTTCGGTTCTGTATTATTATTCTCACTTTCTAAATGGGACACAGAGACACAGCAGGTAAGTGCTAGTGGGAATGACATTCAGCTCGAGCCCCCAGGCTGTGCCTCTTACTGATGTCACAACACTGCATATAATGAGCACATTTAGGAAACAATTTAGCCTTTACCATTTCCTGGTGGTTGTTGCATTATGAAAAAGCATTTGAATCTTCACTATAAAAAGGAGCTTAACCAAAAAAAGTACTTTTGCGGCACCGAAGGCAAGGTTCAGAGCCTTTCCAGAAGCTCTCTTAAAATGCGTTTGCTCAATCCATTGTGCAGTTGCCCCCGCTCAGTCTTTTGTCTCGCTGATGACACGGGCTCTCCTCCCTGCCCTTGTCCCTGTTTGTGTATTCCCGGTGGGCTCCGTGCAGGCAGTGAGTGGCAGCGGGCGCGGCTGGCCCTGGCAAACTCACAGTGTGCCTTCGGGGCCAGGGAGGGCACTGAGAGCCTCTCCTTCTCCCCGCACAAAGGGCACGGTTCGTGGCTGTTCTGCCTCTCTGCAGTCTGCTCTCTGCTGCTCCGCTGCGAGGCCGCAGCTTTCACCCGGGGCTGGAAGAGAAGCTCTGGGGATGTGTTTGTAGGACAGCCCCGCGCTCAGCAAGTCGGGGAGTGCACGCCCGGGTCCCGTCTCGCTGTTTTTGTTCTGCCGCTGGAACTGCCTCCCTCCCTCGTAAGGCAGGTCTGTGTGTTCAGTTTGAATGCTGATAAAAATAGAGAGCGTTTTGTTATTGTTACTGGTTGTGTGGAAATGCTTCCCACTGCGATGCCTTTTAGACGCTCCCTCAGCTGTTATCCCGTGGAAGGAGACAGACTGAGATTTTTGCCTCCTGTGCACTTAACTCATTGGATTAAGGATAAAATTGAACCTTTCCTGAGAGACTGGGTAGCCTTAAAAATGAATGAATATTTGGGATTAAAGACCTATGAGATAATTTATTTTTTCTAATCCTGTTTAGAAGTAACTATTGAAATAAATGGATTTACTGGTGGAGTTAAGAGGAAAGTCTGAATCTAGAAGGTCTCATTGTACATTTACCTTTTGAGTTGTTGAACTCGGAGGATCAGGTAGTTAAATTCATGAGTCAGAGAAGAGATGAAAGTAGGTCGTAGGAGTTACCATCCTTTAAAAGTGTTAAAGTTCCAGAAGGAGCTGACATTTTTGTGTTACCTGGATGAAGTTGGCTGTGGCTTTGTGTCTCCTTTCTTCACGTGATAGTGTTGCTTCTGAAGAGGATGCACCGAGGAGCAGTTATGATTTTTTGTGTCATGAAATGATGCTCCATCACTGTGCTTATGTTGTGGGTTGGTTTGGGCTTGTTTTGGGAGTTTTTACTGTATTAGTAAAATAATAAAGCCATACAGTGCTTACTTGGGAGAAGGGAGATCTGATCAGCTGCTGAAGCTACAGCTCTCTGCTGTTAAAAGCAGATGGATTTGTGTGTCCTGTCCGGTGGTTCTCCCAATGCACCTGTAAAAGGAGGGTGAGTCTTGTTGGGAGGCTTAACATTCCCTCCTTCCTGGCATTATGTCAATGTCTGCATCTGTTGCAGCACAAGGTGTGAAGATAATTTGCAGCCTCCTGCATAAGCATTCTTTTAATTGCAGAAAATATAGCTTCCAAAATGCCAGGTGGAGGGGGATCTGTGGGGATTCCTGTGTAGAAATGAAGACCTGAGGAGAGTAAGGATGGGCCAGGTGTCTGCCTTTCATGAGGATATTCCCTGTGTCACATCTGGTGCCAGCATAGCTGCTCTCCCTACATGATAAGGAAGCTTTGCAGTCAGGCGAGGGCTGAGCTGTCAGGTGAGCCGGGGATCGGGAATTACTGTGACGGTTTGATGGCATGTGAGGGATGCTGTGAAGTGTGGCGTGGCTCTGACGAGCAGAGGCTCAATTAGGTTCTCCTGCACACGGGCTGACACGCCAGCCATCGGGTATGAGGACGTGTTCTGGTTCATCAAACGTAAAATGACAAAATCATTTGTAATCTCTCATTACCAATCCCTGTGGGTTTTCCATCTATGCCTCCCTTGTGGCATTATTCAACAGCCAATAGCTTTCTGCTCTTGCCAGCTATACTTAAAAAATGAAGTTTTAGGAATTAACTGAAATCTTTTACTTAGAGATCCATAGGAAAAGGAATTAGGTCAGATCTGAAATATTGCTACTAATGACTAAGTAGCCTTTATTAATTATTTGCACTTGATTGCAACTTACCACAAGTAAGTATATGTGCTTTTTACCCCTCTGATTCTCTCTCCCACCCCATGGGAGGTAATGAGCAAAGGGCTGTGTGGTGCTTGGTTGCCAGCTGGGATTAAACCATGACAGTGCGGCCAAAGTTCATTATCTACATTTCTTCCTAGATAGGAAGTGGTTTCTAACAGTAAGTAATCAGCTTGAGAATAGGTTTCTGAAGGCACCTAACTCCGTGCAGAATTTTTTTCTTCTAAATTATTTAGAAGTTGAGAGTGACCCTATTTAACTCTTAGGTATGCAAAAAAAGGCAGTAACAGGAGTAAAATATCCCTCTCTGATACCCCTTGATAGGTTGCTACCAACCTAAAGAGCAGGCTTTGTCTTTCCTGCACGTACTTAAAGTTTGCTGGGATAACCAGCTGTTCACTGTCCACTCACGGGATTCACAGTGCATCAACCCCATCTCGTCTTCACTGCAGCACAGCAAACATCATGTCACCTTCCTTGTGATCTCACCTAAACCTGAGCCCGTGCCACATAGCTGTTGGCTTCTTGGTGGTGTTCTTAACACATGCTTGGCTTTCTGGCAATGCCTGACCCCCTCCAAAAGGCAGGAACCCTCAGTTCACCTGGCCAGGGTGCAGGGAATATGCACTGTTTCGTGTTTGAAATGCCTGAAGCATAAATCTGTAATCCAGGTGTTCTTCCAGTCATGCCTGTTCTTCTCTTTGATTTATCCATTTGGTATGAAAATCTTTAGTATATTAAATAAGTATTTGACCATCTTTTTTTGTGCACATGCTGCATAATGAGGAAGGTTTCTCGAAAGTTTTCTTGCAAGTGGATTCCCATGTGGCACCTGTTAGTCACAGCTAATTACAGAGGTTGGTGAATGAGGAATATATCTGAGCTCAGGTTCCCCTCCTCCTCTTTCCGCCGTGCTTCAGAAGAAAATAAAATAAAAATCCTGCAGACAAATCCAGGTTTTTCTGTGGTTGTAGTCTCCAAAGAGCTCCAGAGAAATCACAGATGTGGTTTCATGTTTCAGGTATAACTATGTTGTTATAACTACAGTCTTATCTGCAGGAGAAATGCAAGTGGGGAAAGAATCATTAATTGACAGTGAAAAGTTTGACCCAAGCTCTCTGTTTGTTTGTTTTAAGCAGCTGAATGTTTAGCCAAATGATATTTTAACTTCTGACTGCAGCCCTGAAGGTTACAATAATCTTGATAGGTTAAAATCTAGGAATGCTATAGGAAAGGAAATTTAGGTATGTGTTTCAGGAAGGCCAGTCCTAGAAAAGCAGAAATTCTTGTGGTTTAGTTAAAGCCAAGACACAACCTTCAGTTTTAATTCAGCTGCATACAAGCCTCCTGTGAGGTGCACTGACCTTACTTTACAACTCAGGAAGGTTTTTAGGTGCTTCAGTGGGTGCAAAGTAAGGCAGCTGTGAGAGGTGAAGCTTCATGGCTGAGCGCAGGAGGAACCCATAGCTCACATAAAATGTTTGACATTGTCTAATTTTCCTATCTTTTGTTAGTGTTCATTCAGGAAGTCGGCTGGCTTGAATGAGTTCCTGTGTGTGTGTAGTATAAGTATTATTCAGCAGGACTACATGGGATATGTCTATTATTTGTTACAAAGGCACCAGTGACCTTCCTGCCCCTATATTAGCAGCGCCTGCTGTTTTTCCATACTGCCGATTGTCAGGAATGCAGATCATCCATATAACTGGGTTTAATCCTCACTGGTCAAGTTATTGTCTCAGGAAAACAAAATGCTTTAATTATGAAAAAATAAAAATTAGATATGTAATCTCAGCAGGACATTCCCACTTAAATGCATATTTGAGGCTGGAAAAATGAATAATTTAGCGGGTAGAGGAGGCAGGTTACATAATGAATTACATATGACTCTAACAGTCTCTGTTTTTAACAGGTATGGGTTTTTTTTAAGGTTGGTTTGTGGTTGTTTTTTGGCCCCAGTTTTTGTTTTCTGTTTTCAGAACTGCAGTACACAGACTTCAGGAGTAGCTTGAACTTCCAGAAGTATGACTAGGGCTAGGACAGGAGTATCCTACGTAGAAAACAAAGTGTAAAACTGTTGCCTGAGCTTTAGGAAACACACACATGGATGAAAACTTAAAATTAGTACAATACTAACAGCTGTATAAAAGGTTATTAGTAACCAATGTAAATATTCCAGTATTTCTTCAGAGCAATAGCTTTGTGTACTTATTTGATAAGGAAAGGTTTTATCATGATATGGCTATATCAAAATGATATATGTTGAAAAAGTTATCTGTTGAAAAAGTACTCCTCGAAAGTGTACTTGTCATTGCTGCACGCTTGGGTTGGTGGATAAACCATGTCTCAGAACAACTCTACCCTGTGGTAGAGAACACTGAGGCTATCAGCTTTCCTTTAGAAATACTATATGAATTTTAAATTATAAGATCACCTTCAAAAGTCATTGTGAGGCTAAACATGGTGTGGTGGAGATCTCTAGGAGGCTCAGGGGTTCAAAACCAAGGTGGGTGACAGTGTTTCAGTATTAAAAGTGCTAAAAGGAGCAAGTTTGAGTTTAGTGGAATGCCATAGTGCAGATGGTGCTTATAGCTGCCACATCGTGCATCTTGTTGAATTGTTACTGCTGCCCTGTGCTGGGAGAAATTGATTTTTGCCTCCAAAAAGATTTTTTGGTTGTTTTGGTAGTTAGCATAGGGAAGGAGTTCTTATGTTCGAACATCCCCAAGCTTTGATAAAAAGCTTTAGCTTTAGACTTTTTTATTTTAACGTTTTTTTTTCCTTTCTCTCTGTATAGTAAATGCCTCCAGGGCTGAATACTCTTAAAGTACAAAAATAACATCAGACATTAATCTAAATTCAAATGTATACTTTAACATATGTATGTATTTGAATCAATCTGTTTAGGGGCATCCCCTTCAAAAAGACTGTCTGCAAGTAATCTCTGAAGCACAGAAATTGTTTTAATTCAGAAAAAAATTGGAGAAGGGAAGAGATTTTTTATTTTACACTGATGCAGTTTGTCTTATTTTCCCCAAAGGACACCATGGTTTAATGGATGGGGTTTTAATCTACCCAGAGGTCAGTCTTTGCTAGACAAGTGGAACCTTATTCCTGAGGGAATTGATATACTAATGACACATGGACCTCCCCTTGGTAAGTGAAACAAAAGTTCTGTGTGATTTTTTGCATAAGAATTTTACTTTCAAAATAAGCAAAATTAATAATGCTGTAAGATATACTGTAATTACACCCAAACTCAAAACTATGGATTAAAAACATTTTTGAAAGAAGTGGAAAATGATGATTAGGCTTAGCTGATCTGTTGAGTTTCCATTAAAAACTTGAATTTTTTATTAAATTCAAGCTAGGGAAGATCAAATATCTGACTCCATAACCATTATAGTTTGATATTTTATTTAAGAATAGTATTCATCTGACAACCAGTTTCCAATCCCATATGATTTTTTAGAGATTGACTAAAACTTTTGAAACCTTTTCTCACTGCAATGTCATGTTATTTTAAGGTTTGAGAGTAGCAGTCAAGAGTTTAGAACTATGTAGTCACATATTCTCCTTGAAAATGTCCTTGTAAACTTAGCTTAAAAGGTATTAATTGGCTTATAAAAAAATTGTGAAGGAATAAAATTATGTTCTTAGATAATTGTTCCTTACTTGATCTAATGACAGGTGAGCACCAGTCTATGAATGCGTAATTTGTTTCTTCCTTGGGTAGCTAAAGTTTCTCATTTAGTTGAAGTTTGCTTGTCTTGTCAACATGAGTCATTCGCTGATCTCAGTTTTAACTCTTAAGATCTCAACTAAGTTCTGATAGTCTCAAAAAGACACCAGGAAACTCATTCAGCAGAGGCAGGAGTACTCAGTTTTGGTGTATCTGAAGTTGTTAAAGCCCACACTAAAACCATTTGGAAGGTCCCACTATCCTTTCTCCATCCAGTGCCCCACAAGGCAGCATCACATATTATTTACTGCTTTTCTTTAAGACACACGTGGCAAGCAGTCTGGGGCTGTATTTTAAGCATTTCAGTTGGATTTACAACAACTGAGCCTTTTATAAATACAACTTATCAGGATGAGGAAGTGTGGCAGTCTCTTCATTACCTTTACTGTGAGAAGAGTGATTTTGTCAGGGTTTTAGTAAGCTCTTGCAATCCAAGGGGTCAGATCACACAGTCACAGGAAGTCACTGAATCACAGTCACGTACTATATTTATGATAGTGAATATAGTAAAATCTTCTCAGAATTGTATGGTGCCATTATAAACCAGCACTTCAAGTGCTTCCAGGCTGGCTCAGTGTTCTCATAGAGCTTCTTGGTGACCATGGAGTGAGGAATGAATGTATGCCTCTATTTTTTATCACAATTAATGAAAGAGTCAGCAATCTAAGCAAAGCTAAGATTTGGAAAAGCTAAGGAAAAAAAAAGTTCAGAAAGTTTTTGACCAATGTACTTACTGCTCCTTTTATATTCTGGTTAGCTTTTTAATACTACTTGGAGAATGTTGTAAGATGATCAGCAAATTCCCTTTAACCTTCCTGGAGCTCCCAGCGTGCTGCTGTGTTGAAGCAGTGACACAGCATCCCCTGACAGTGGAGCCACCAGATATTGCAAACCAGGGCCTTGAATAGCACTCTCTTAATCGCTTAATTTTCCCAAAGAAGCAAAAAAAGCCCCGCAAGTGTGTTTATAATGTTTCATGGGTGCTGTTTTAAATGGGCTGTTCATCCATCTGCTCTGAATTGGGTTCATACAGAAATACCGTGACGCTGCAGACACTAATGAGTGCTTTAATTGAATAAGCGTGCTTAAATTTTATGTTTGAAGGAGATAATGAAGTTCAATTTCGAAAGGTTGGCACTGTATCTTAACTACAGACACAGATTAGGTGTCAGTACTGTGCCTAAAATGAGAGGCTCTAGGTCTCAGCCTGCATGATAATATTGACAAAATACTGCTTTTTACATAAATGGTTACTTGTTTACTTATTAATATTAAGTAAATATTAAGGGAGGTAGAGCTGTAACTGGACTCTTTGGTCAATTTAGCCAAGTTCATGTCCCAGCATGTTTTTACTACCTGGAATTAGCTTAGCACAGGCTGTAATTATGCTAAAGTCAGTAGAATGGTGCTACAGCTGGACGTGGCTCCCGATTTCCCTTTTACTCCTCCTCGTTCACCTTGCCTTGCTGATCCTTTTCTGTGCTAGTCCAGGCAGCAGACTCCTGTAAGGACTGGTGCCAGGTTTTGTACATTTTTCTGTATTACCTGTAGGACCAAGTGGCAATGTAGTCAATTAGCACTGGCTCGTTGGAAGCTGTTTTGCTGCCTTGCTTGAGGTTGGTGGCAAGGGCTCAGAAATAACCAGATGTTGCAGACCATGGTCCTCTGGAAGCTCTGGGAGTCTGTATTTTAAAACTTTGGGGTGGCAGCTGTATTGAGTTGTAGCTCAGCTCCCAGAAACAGCTTCCTGAGCTGTTTCATTTTTGGAGTAACCGCATAGCTGGCTTGGGAAGCTGGCTGCTCTAAGAGCTGGGAAAAGGGAAGAAAAATCTGTGGCAGTGCCAGGAATAAACGTCCCGGGGTTTCAAGGTGGAAGATGAGTTGAAACCTATAGTTTAAAAAACAAATCACATCCAGAAAAATATTAATGCAGATGGAGGGAGGAAATCTTAAGGAAGACAAAGTGACAGTGAAACATTTCTTAAAAGCCATTGTGTGCTTTAATGGAGAGGTTATGACTAGAGATAATGTAATAAACCCTGTGTGAATTATGACTTCCTGAAAGACTACGTGAAACCTTACCTGAATAGAGAAAATTAATAGTATTGATTGCCTTGTGCCTTCAGGTTTTCGAGACTGGGTTCCAAAGGAGCTGCAGAGAGTGGGTTGTGTGGAGCTGTTGAACACAGTGCAGAGGCGAGTAAGGCCCAAACTCCATGTCTTTGGTGGGATTCATGAAGGTAAGGAGCAGTACTATTCCCTGCTTCATCTCAGATTTCAAGAAGCACATTTTGATGGTGTATTGCAAAGGATAATGGCATATTGGATTAAAGCAGGGAGGGAGTTCAGGGAAGTGGTTGCGTGCACAGCACTTTGTAAATTTATTCCAGAATTAAAACAGACTGTTTCAGGAATGTGTGCTACATTTAGCCACCTACATCTTTCGCTGTGCAAAGGTTGTTCTTTACAGGTTATTTGAAAGCAATTCAAATTTTGACAAACTTGGTAAGAGAAACAGATGAGATTCCCCACACTTGCAAGCCAAAATGAAAATTATCCCCATTACTCCAAGTACAGGAGCTAAGAAAGGTGCTAGAGAAAAAAGAAAATGCGAAGACAACTTGCTGTCTCTGCTCACCTCCCTCAGGGGTATAAGGAGAAGCAGAAAGGAGGGCATCTTGAGTCAGGCACCGGGAGGAGACACTGCCAGAACTCACAGTGCATACATTTCTGAAAGCACCCTGTAATGCAGTCTGTGCTCTGTGTGTTACCCTCCAGGAGTCTCATGTTTTAGAAGAGATATTCCCCCTCTGTCAGTGCCAGGACAGGCAGAGTGTGAAGCTTCAGAAACAATGAGCTCAGTTTGTGGCAGTGGAAGAGACTGAGAGATTAAATACATTCTGGAGATACTTAAATATTTAATACGATTTTCTAGCTTTCATGTGGCTGAGAGACAAACACTACGAGTTCTGAGAGAGAGTGTAAGACTTCATGACCCTAGAACTCAAAATTACACATTAAATGTTTTATATTCTCCCCCCTGGAGGTTTCTCCATTGTCTCTAACTAGGTTCTCCATAGGCCTAAAGATTTCGAGGACTTCATTAAAGAAAAATAAAAAAGGACAGCCTTCTGTGCTAGTGGTGTTGGTTTTTCTGAAGCCCTTGTGACTTCATACAATGATTTCCATGCCTGGTGTCTGTAAATAAAGACTTTATACTGGGAATACTGACACGACCTTCTGCATAGAGGCATAAGGGACAGTGCTTTAATGCACCCAGGAAAAGATTCGGTATTTTGCACAAATATTAGTCCTTGCATATTAAAAATAAATGAATATAGCAAGACTTACAGCTAAAATGTGTGAATTGTCTACAGCATTTGTAGGCACATTAGGTGGTGAAACTTCTGGTTGTAATAGTGCTAAAGGTGGGAGAGGAGGGTGTCTGAAGGGACAAGACCATTATTATGAGAAAGCACCAAGGAACCACGTGCACCACCCTACATTTAAATCTCCTAGGAAAGGTGGCAGCACATATTAAAAGTGAACATTCAAATAAATTCTTATAAGAATACCAACAAAAAGTTAAAATCCTTTCTAGTACTTACACAGAAGACATAAGAATGGCTTGTTTCAGTACAGGAAGTAGCAAAGTGTTAAGAGCATTATCTTACAGTGCAATTAATTTTTATCCAACTCCAGCTGAGATGAACTTGCACCACATTCCCTTACACCAACAGAGGCTTTACACACATTTTGGTGATGCAGGTTTTTTCCCCTGGTTGATAAGCAAAACAAGCACAAACAAGGTTTTTCCCACCATCAGATGATCTAAATCAAAATTGCCAGTCTAAATAAATAAAGTAATACAGGTGGACAGTGCAGCAATTCTGAAGTGATTACTCTTTCTGATAGGCACTGTGGGTAGCTGTATTTATCTTAGCTTTCAGACAGCAGTGCTCTGTACTGTATCATAATGGTTTAAAAGAAAAACATTTTTTCTCTGTGGGTTTGCAATGGGAAGCTCTCTTCATCCATGAAACTCTGGCAGGTTTTTTCAATTTTTTTTTTTTAAGTACATTTGAGGCCAAATACTTCCTAGATGTTTTCAAGCTTCTTTGTTAGGTTTTTGTGGATGCCAGCTGAAAACACACACACTTTTATAAAAATTTTTTAAATATACATATATATAAATTAAGTAATGGAGTCATGGTTTGGGTTGGAAGGAACCTTAAGGATCATCTCTGTCCAAGCCCTCTGCCATGGGCAGGGACACCTTCCACTAGACCAGGTTGCTGAGAGCCCTGTCCAGCCTGGCTTAGAACACTTCATGGATGGGGCAGACACAGCTTCTCTGGGCAGCCTGTGTATATGTATGTGTATATTTTTAACCTGCTGATGAGTTCCTGAGGTCTCAGAAGCCAGTGTGAACACCAGCTGGGCAGTGCTAGGATGAAGAACTGGGTGATAAGGGCTGGCATGGGAGAGACGACAGAGCTCAGGTCATTACCCAGAGAGGGGGTGTTTAGGATAAACCAAAGTTACTTCTAAATCTTTTGCTTCTGAACGGTCTTCTTCTTCTGACAGACATGACAGGCAAGCAAACTATAGCTCACTAATTAAGTAATTAGAAAAAGAACATGCGTGGTTTGTGTTTCTGCCACACCCAGTTGCAACAGAGGGTTTTCCAGGGGGGGAAAAGGTTTGTACATAAACCAAAAGCACCTATTCTTAATTTTTTTCAGTCAAGCCTTTGTGGCAGCTCTCAAGAGCTGGTATTGATGCCTTTTCTTGGTCTTAAAATCAAGAGCCAAACACTGTTAGAAGGGAAAAAGGGATTTTACCTTGGTATTCGTTTTAAGGATCCTTGGTGCACTCTGTCCAGGTGGAGCACGCTGGAATGCACACCCAAATGCACATCCAAATGCACACCAAAATGCTCCCCCGTGGGTACCCCCGAAATGCACACACACAATAGTTTGGGTGTAAAATTATAGGCTTTACCAATTAGCATATCTATTAAAGATTCCCCAATGGGAGGCTGAGTGAACCCCCCTCCCCGAGGAACCTTCTCCCCATGGACAGGTCTATCTTAGTTTACAAAATGTGTTCCAGAGAAGGCCTTGGTGTCTGAGCCTTCTGAGATGTTTGGTCTCCTGGCTTAACGGAATACTGGGCCTATGCTGGTTATCAAACCTGAACAATCAGAAGTATGTGGGCTAAAAGGCCCTTAAGAATACATAAAAGTTATACAAAAGAGTATATAGAGGGGGTATATATAAAAAGCAAAAAACTATCATGGCATCAGTATCACTTTGAAGGGGTTAATTTGGTTTTATTGCAAAGCGTTGGGGTGCGGCTGCTCCGCGTGTCCCTCGCAGTGAGCGCTCCCCGTTGTCCCCACAGGTTATGGCATCATGACCGACGGCTACACCACCTACATCAACGCCTCCACGTGTACAGTCAGCTTCCAGCCCACCAACCCTCCCATCATATTCGACCTTCCCACCCCTCAAGGATCCTGAAGCACTACTGCACATTTGGAACTGGGGAAGGTCTATAAACTGCCATTTTCTAATTACGAAACTTACATTCAGTTACATGTTTATTTCAAAATAGGGGCTGGGGGGGGGGTTTTTGGGGGAACAGTGGGGGTTTTTGTTTTGGGGTGGGGTTTGGGGTTGGTTTTTTTTTTAATTTGTAAATTGCTGGTGCAAAAGAAACAAGAAGAAAAGTTAGAGGTTGTGCTTTTTGGAAATGCAGCATTCATTTTAAATTGATAAAGCATTGTGAATTTGTAAAATGAATTTTGTTTTTCAATAAATTTGCCATTGTAAATTGTTATAGTGTTCTCAAAAGGACAGCCAAGCTTTCTTTTAATAAGTGAGAGACCTTATTTTAATATTATATTATAAGCTAAAAAATAGGCAGCATTTAAAAACACCCAAATTTGCACAACTTATGTTATTGTCGGGGTTTTTTTAAGTGTCTTCTTTTTCCCTAGGTTTAAATGTTAGCTTTTTATCTCCATTTATATCAATTTTTTTAGTAGCACAAACAATGTTTTGGGGTCCATTTACCTCTTGATATGTGTGCATGTACTTAAACTTGTTTCTATCCATGGTAGAATGCAGCAAGGGGAGAATAGACTTCTCAGTTGTTTGTCTCTACCTGCTTTATAAAGACTGATCTAGATAGCCACAGCCTATATGTGATATCTACCTTCTATTCTTTCCTTTTTAAATTATTTTAGCTTTAAAAGACTGGGGGTGAAAGCTGCAAAGAGCAGGTATTTCATGCAGTAAAAAAAAAAGTTGTAAATGCGGACTCCTTTTAAATATGAATTTATATATATATGTATTTTTTGTGCATTATAACTAAGCTAGGATTTAATATTGCCAGTATAGCATCTGCAAAATTATGCTGTACAGCACATCTAAATTATGAAGGATGTGATACATTTTTCCAAGTGCTCAAGGCCTTCAAGCGCCCGAGTTAAATCTTTGTTGTAGTTCAGGCATGTATAGAGTCAAATGGATACAATCAAGCCTAAATAAAATAAGGCTTAGTTGTCCTTTATATTTAAATATTCTTCTTGTCTTTTTTATTTCCTTTTTCTTATTTTGCACTGTGTGTAAATGCAATCTCACTAGCACAAAATATTGTTGCAGATAGTTATTTCTGTTCCACCACTGTAAATGCTATTGAGCTTTGTTCTGTTTTATGTTACCTTGTTAATGGAATTTAGAAAAGCAGTTGTTTCTTTAAATTTATTGTGATATTATATCTAGCGGCCTTTATATGCAAATAAAATTGCAAGATTTTTAAATATGTGGTTCGAGGGAATTTTGGTTTTTTTTGTGGCATGAACAATTTTGGGGAGTGACGATGAGGGTAAGTAAGAAGTTTTCTATTTCTCAATAAATTTATATTGTGGACCATTCATCAGATGTCAGTTGGGTCGATAAAGCACTCAGAGTTTCCCTTCTTTTTCTCTGCCATCCATCTCTCCACTCCTTTCAGACAGAAGGGATTTTGTCTTTAGGTGTTGTAGTTCAGTGTGACCAAGTTTGTGCTGTTAAGCCTGGCAGGACACTGTTCCAAATGATACCAGGAAGAAATGATTAGGCAGTAACCTTCGTACTTCCTCACTTGGTCATTAGCACCGAGCTGCAGGTGGCTCATGCTCATCCACTCTGGGTTAAAAAATGAATAGTCGATAGGTGAAATACATCACTTTTTATGTGGATCTCCTGTCAGTTTTGTGGCTACAGTGGGATCCACCACTGTCAGGGGAATCGCAGGGGAGTGTGGCTCTGTGAGTGCCAGTGGAATGACAAACACTGCAGGGCTTGCTGGTGCTGCTGCAAACAGTTACATAGATAATAACAGAGTCTTGTTCCAGAACAGAAGGTATGGCTGCAAAAATCTAGTTTCAAACAGGAGAAAATAAGGCACAGCTTTCATGAATCTGCATCTGCAGTACCGTTCAGGAGACCTGGAGAGAGACAGAGTATCCCCATTTATCTTAGCAGGTTGTTAACTTTTGACATTATTTTGATACGAAGGTTATGGACAAACAAATCCAAGGCTCTTACAGCAGAGTACAACTTAAAAGGGCCACTGTCTGTGTTTTGATGCAATGTGCATGACACATATCTGTGAAGTTGGCTGAAACCTTCAGATTTATAAGGCTGCTATACCAGAGTCTTTTTTGGGGAAGAAGCTGCTGTACCTCTTAAATCTAGTTCTTGTTGTGTGTGTGGAATTTATTATCAGAATTACTTATGAAATAGATAGGTACTTTCACTCTTTGATGATGTCTGCCTCTCTTTGCTTGTAGTGCTGGTTATTTTACTAACTGAGCCAAAGGAAGGAAGGTCATCCAATATTAGTCCTTACTTCTGGATATACATGCAGGATCTGTCTTGTGGGCTTTTTTCAGCTAGCAGTGAGAAGAGTAGGAAATTGGTTTTGACAACCACAGCTGTTTACTGGCAAAGAACCTTTGAGATGGCTGTCCTTCCTTGGAGAAAGCAATTCTTGGAGCACATAGAAATCATATATGTAGCACACCTTAGATTATTCTGTTTCACTGATGCATTGTTTCTTGTCACTGCATGAGGAGGAAACATCCATAGCCTCAGATGCTTTGTAGTGCCATGAACTTTCAGATGAGCAGAGAATAGCCACTGTATCTGTGTTGCTCTCCAGCCTTCTGGAGGACCTGGCATCTCTTCACTAGCTACAGCAGGTATAGTCCATGGCACCAGTCTGTCATGTCTCTGCCTCTTAACAAAAACTGGGTTATTCCAAAAGCAAAAATTCCTAGCCAACAGCTTTGTTCCAGGATTTGAGCAGACTTCTGGCAGTAAAATGAGTGGGTGGTAGAGGAAGTTCGTCCAGGAGTCTGCCTTGGGTAAGACTGGTAGTGAGAAAAGACCAGAAGCAATGCCATGAAGAAGCAGCCTCTGCAATAAAGTCTAAACCGGTACCTGTAGGCACAGATGTCCTAAAGGTGTGAATCTTGGTTTCAGCTCTTTGCCATGTGGCTTTTCAGCTGTGTGGTGCAGCAGGTGTGTTACTGAGTGGTTCTACAATGGTCTGGATTTGTAACCACAGGATAAGACTTCCTTCTTCCATTTAGATGCATCAAGGATTGTCACTTCTTTGTCATCAGTTGGTGTTGGTGCTAAATGCAGCTGCAAATTTACAGAAGTAAGTCTTCAGGGGTACTATCTGACCCTGGGTTTTCTCTTGGTATTTTTTTCTCTCTCAGGCTCTGTCAGCTTCACCTTGCTGGTGGTTCAGCACTGAGCTTGCTCTCCTCCATGCCAGGGTATTTTAAATTTTATTGCCTCAGTTTTTTTTTGTCCTTTCAGAAATTGATCTAGTTTTCCTCTTCTGAGGAAGCACTCATTTTGGCTAGCAGCAATTACAAAAAGGCCGGGAAAATATTAGCAGTTTGGCTTTTTTTCTTTTTGTATCCCTTAGAGATTTTGAAATGTATAGGTGTCTGTCTCTGCTGTCACAGGCAGGTAATTTTCCTTTGCTGGATGACAGCCATATCTGACAATCAGGGTAACTGGGACACAGTATGGTTTGAAGAAGGTTGATTTCACAGGGAGGCAAAAGTGTGTGATGAATCTGCTTCTTTTCAAGGATCTTACACTACTAAAAGTAGCTCGATACATGTATGCAGAATAAACCGTGGGTAATAAGTCTTTCTTTGGGGTCTGGTCCAAGCCCATTGAACTCACCAGGAGTCTTTCTATTGACTTCAACTGGCTCTGGATCAGACACCTGGCATCTCTCTGGATTGTGTTTCTGTCTATTACTCATCCTTCAAGCTGGAGGAGATGGTCCTTGGTTAACATGCAAGAACTTCTTGGCAGGAAGAGAGACCTACCTATTGTAAGTGCTGAATCCTTCCAAGTGATTGATTAACAGCGGTGTAGTCGATTAACCTTTCTTCTTGTGAGAGCAGCTTCCATCTCGTCATCTCGATAAGGCTGAAAGCAGTCAAGGCCTTTAGCAAGGGAGGGCTGGGGAACAGGATGTTCCCCTGACGTGATTGGTTCCCAATTCTCTCTGCATAGTGAATTTAGTGAATTCAGCAGACCTTGGGGTCAAGCATTTATTAGGCTAAGAGACTGTCAAATCAATCTGGTCTACTCCAGGCAAGTTCTACCAGGAGAATGGGTTTTGCCAAGACTCTGTCTGAGAAATAGATTGATGACTGACTCTCGGTTGAAGCTGCCTTTCTCTTTTCCATTTTCCGTGAATCAGAGTTTTTCCCCTCACTGACACCAATATTTTCTCCATAGACAAATGTTATTAAGGAAGCTCTTGGAAACTATCTGTAATTTAAGTCACAGGGAGAGTTCCAAACTCTGTAGTCCTTCCATCCTGTGTTATATTGGCCCTAGGGCCTTCTTTGAGACCTTGCTTTTTGACCACATGTGTTTGAATTGCAGTTCTGGAATTTTCTTTTCACCCCTTCTCTCTCTCAGTCCTCCCTCTTCTTTTTTTCAACTTTATATTCTCTAGCAGTTATAGGCAGGCAGGGATTCTGATTTTTTTCTGCCTAACATCATAGCTTCTTACTGGAAAGAGAAATGCATTGTAAAAGCAAGTGTATTTTCTTTCCTTTATACTAATCCTAACTTCCTTGCAGCTTCCCTATTTGCAGTAACCAGGCTGTTGTGTGCTATCATCAGCTAATTTACTTTAGCTACTCAAACAAAATTGTGTTATGATCAGGCTTGATCATAACGATGTCAGCTGCCAGAGGACACCCTCTGCACCCCTGTGGGTGGGTTCCAGCTGCCAGAGCTCTGCCTGACCTGCAGAAATGCAAGGAAAGGGATTCTTAACACAAGACTGCAGCCTAAGTGCAGCATGGAAGACTAAAGTCAGGTTTTAACATTTTCATCTTCAGTTCCTGCCAGCCTAATCAAGAGAAAATGCAAGAGAAGTCTGAGTGAGCTTAGTGCTCTAAATCGGTTTTCAGTCATCCATATTGATTTGTTTCTTCCCCATCTCGTTATCACTTTCCGTGCCTCCACCTCTAGCAGGAGCCAGCCAGTGCTGTAATGATTCTATTAGGATGTGGCTATAAGGATACATCTCATTTTGGTTTAGCTCTTGTTTTCCTCAGGCTCAATTTACTTTTTGTTGATTATAGAATAGAATCAGAGGAGTCCTCCATTTCTTCTGGGCAGCATTTCTCTGCAATTCTTACTACACAGTTCAGTCACTTACATTGTGAAGGTTTGTATTCCTGAAAGGGGGTGTGACAAAAACCTGTACCTGAGTTCAGGATAACTGAATGAACAGGCTACATTCCTCAAACAGTGAGTAGTACTTCTCTAGGTGGATGTCAGTGGTACAATAGGACTAGCCATCTTCATGAACTGAGGAGCTGGGACTGCAAAAGTCCAAGGAGTTTGGATAAACGGATATTCCAAAAAATAGACTAGAAAGCATAGACTTAAAAGGATTAAATAAAAGACTTAGTCCTCCTCAGATTGCATTAAGATGTATTTTTGTATTACCATTGCTATTGAAGTGGCTCAGAAGTGTCAGTCTGTTGCCAAGGGCCCTCAGTCACTAAAGGAACAGCACCACAAATGTAGGGGTTTTGCTTGCTGTGCTCAAGCATTTTCAACATTCATTGTTGTGTGAGGACTTCAGCAAAATATTTTTTCTGGTGAGTTACTGCAATTGGAGGAAGAATTTTCTTTTTTTATGAGCACTATCATAGATTCTTTAAGAGGTCTGAAGCAGGTACAAAATCTGCATTATTGTGAGATACAAACTGCAGCTCTGTCAGTAACACCACATTGGTATTGGATTTGTGTTAGGAGGTATCCAGAGAATTTTGGAGACGGTGTGTTCGAGCATCCTGTTGACACTACAAGGCTCAAGCCCAACTCTGCCTGGGAGAGGGGCAGTTCCTAAGAGGAGCTAAATTGTATTGATTAAGGTCTCCTAATCAACTGGACGTCTTGCACAAAGTGCTATTGAATTTTCTGCAGACTTGAAACTACAAAATACATAGGCTTATTTATAATCAATTATACTCAATATAAAACTTTGAAATCCAAGAGCTGTATCAGTATTAAAATGAAATTCAGGTGGTTTATTTTTATTTGTGTTTGTGTTTCTATTATCAAATTGAGGCCAGATTTTCAGATATGTTTAGGTTGCCTGTAAGGTGTTGAACACCCCATCACTAGTAACCAGAAGTACGTTAAAAGAACTCCAGTTTTGTGGCATGTCTTATAAAAAAAACCTCTTACCTATTGTTCTAAGATTTTTCTGGAGCTACTGTAGGTACCAGTTAGACTTAAGCACAGTGGATAGTCACAGATAAAATTTACTCTTCTTAGTATAATGCCCCACAGCAAACTGTCAGCTATGTGAATAAAAGCTGGAGCTCTCAGCTACACTCCAGGAACACAAAGACTTTCCTGACTTGGTGTTCCTTGTCCAACATGGTCAGAGAGTCCCTTTATTGTGAAGCCTGAGCCAAACAAGAATCAGGGAAAGCAAAAAGACAATAATTATGCTACTTTTACTGTTAGAGCAGCTGTGGGACAAAAATCAAGCTGATCAGCTACAGTTACACCAGCAGCCTGTAGCCAAACTAAGGATGGAATCCTTATTTTCTGATCTGCCTTTTTGCTGCTGTTCAGTTCCTCACAGCCTTTTATTTAGAAAGATCATGCAATGAGAACGAACCAGCTTTCTAATCCTAACTTGGAGAAACAAAATAATTTAAAAGCCCACAAAAGATTTCACACTAAAACTATCATTTGAACCAATGATAACCAATAGATAACAGAAAGGGCATTTGAGAAACAAACTGGATTTCTGGGCTAAAATACACGGGCTATAGTTTTGGCAAATGTTAGACAAACAGTATTTTATGACTTTTTTACTGTAATCTTCCTTCGTAAGGGTGTATGCCAAAATGCCGGGGCAGGAACAATTCCAAGACCATCCTACCCCAGATTTTTCTTTTGTTTGGAGAGGGGAGGTGGAGTGCTGGAGGGGGTTTTTTTGTGTGTGTGAGGTGGTTCCCAAGGCACTATTCCTAAGTAGGAAGTGCTCTTTGTTGAAATCTTAATCCCACTTTACTTTTGTTCGGACCAGCCAGTTGGACTTGTACATGTCACACAGCACATTTTTTTCTGAAACTGCATTTTGATAGATTTTGTTCCCAGCTTAAAGCCAAGCTCGAACAATGGGGGCAGGTACACGGCATGGTTGCACTGATGATTTAGAGTTTGCTGGCTTTTATATGGAACAAGAGGAAAGCTGGTCTGGTGTCAGCAGTCATTACCTTCTGTCTGTGATGTGCTTTCCCGACACAGTGGCACTTGAGAGGCTGCTTTGTAACCATGTTACTATGAAAACAGACTTTTCCAAGGAACAAATTATCTATCCAGAGTGCAGTAACCATATGCAGACAAACCCAGCTGTAGCTCTGGCTTCCCCTAGTATCATTTACAGACCTGAATATTTGTATAAATGCCAATTAAGCTGTGGTAGCACTATTTGTCACAGAAAGCTTGGCCATATAATAAAAATACCTCAGTTTTTGTTGCCAGACAATTTGAAGAGGATTTCTGCTGCAGTAAATCAGCCTTGCATGATTACAGAATTGTAGGACTTAGTTTCACCATTTCTGGAGGTCTGATTTGGTGAAGTTGGTGATACTGCTCGTGTGTTAGGGATGCAGAGCTGGGTGCTCTGAAACCACCTACAAAACAGTGAGACCTGACAAGTTGTAGGAAGAGCACTTCTATTGGACAGAACAATCCTAAAGCCCAAGAATAGGGCAATGGAAGAAATACTGGAAATGTGTCTAGTAGATAACACAAAGTTTACTCCCTCCTCCAAGCATACATTCAAACAAGAACATCTTTCCTGAAGTAGGTTTGACCCTCAGCAATTACAGCACTTATTTTAGAAATCACTGTGAAGCACAATGCATGTGCCTATGAATCATCTGAATCATCCTGCATATTGACTTGTATGTTTAGTTCCTCAAATAGCTGTGTAAACTTCCCTGGCCTCTAAAAATCAGTTTGTATCTATGCTGTTGTGTATTTGTTACTCCACACATAGGCTGACACCATGCTGATAATTTGATGCACATCTGCAGCACGGAGTGCCCGATCTGCCATCCAGGGCAGCTGGTTCTTCTTCCTTTGAGACAAGGTAGTAGCTCTTCATAGCAAATGCAGCCTCTCTAATCTTCAACCGCTGTCCATTTACACATGAGTAAATAGGTTAAACTGTTCATAAAATGATGGAATCATATGAGGAGTAATACAAAATGGTGGTAGTAAAACTGAAAAGCAGCCCACTATATTTTGTTTTGGGTTGTACCTGCCGATGTACTGAAGACTAAGCACAGTTTCAGGTAACAATCAAGTTTTTGGGTAGGGGGAAATATGGAGGTTCATGAAAGTTTATTCTTTTTTCTCCTACCAGTGGGGATAAGTTTTCTCAGGATGGCCCTCCTGAGCTCAGTGCAGCCATTTACTATTTTTCTGCAAGAACCCTGCCACAGTGATGTGGGAGCAAATGAATATTCCAGTTATAGAAGGAGCGAGTCCCCTAGAGTGACAGACCGTGAGAGATCCCCCAGCTTATGATGAGGCCTTCCAGTTTGCTTTTGTTTCTCCCATGCAAATGTTCCCAGTTCTGTTTCCCTGACTGGCTCATGGATTCCCCTGCCCCTTTTTCCCTTATATGCCAAGGCTCTGCCTATGTCCCGCCCCCCAGCCCCCAGACCATTGGTCCCTGATGGTCTCCCCCGCTCCCATATAAAACCTTAAGTTTCCCATTGTTTGGGGCTTTTGGTCACTAGAATCCTCCACAGGTGAGGATGCAATAAATTCTCATTCTTGGAACTCTGTACCGAAGTCCTTCCCGTCTCTTTGCTGCTGGTGTGTCGGAGAAGCCAGCCGGTGTGAATGCTAAACCCCAGCATGGCTCCCGACAGAGTGACAATGGCCAAAAGGAGGTAAAATGTGCCCAATGCACTAGAATTTTGTCTCTGCATATGAGGGAAGTGAGTTTATTATATTAGTTCTCATTTTCCTGCGTACTTCTCTGTGGTCTGGCTGGCCCAGTACCCTTCCGATCACCCAGCACATTTCCTCCTCTGCAGCAGCACCTCTGAGGTTTGCTGGTGCCGGGCAACTCCACAGGTTCCCCCTGGCAGCACCCATCACCCCACGGGATTTCCCTCCAGCAGTGGGAATGGCTCCCTGAAATGGGCAGGAAAGAGAACAAGCAGTAGCAATATGTTTTAGTGTGTTTGCATGCACAGCAGCACAGCTTTCCTCTAGGGTACAAATAAAGAATATCAGTATTACAGGCATGATTACCTGAGCTGGGCGGTTTCCCAAGGCCTTCATCATCCCTTACCCTCTTCAAAGTTGCTGTGATCCTGTAAAGATCACTGGACGTTATTTTTGCATTTGGGTAGTTTGTCCAATATAATTCAGCCCTTACGGACTTACGGCTCATCCCTATTGTAATAGGTCACCATATGCTTCACATCTGGTCCTACAAAAGAAGCCATATTACACATATGATGACAACTGTTTTAGGGGACAGTCTCCAGAGACTGATAGCTGTGACTAGCAGTCTCGACAATTTAGCAGTTTCATTAATCAGCATTAAAATCTCATTTTACTATTACAGGCATAATTACTACTAATCCAAATGATGACTAAAATAAGCACTTTCATGAGTTTTGTTATTTAGCAAGCTGATATAGACATTTTTTTGTAAAATGCAGGCATTTAATAAAAAGCCAACAGCAAGTCCACCACTGTGTCTCATCAAAAATTGTTGGACCAAACTGACCTCATCAGTGATAATAGAGCAGAAGTGTATTTAATCAGAAAACAAGCAAAGGATGTGGACTCCACATATATGTTTTTCAGAATTCAGAACTTTCATTTGTCACAGGAGAAAGTGCTGCTTTAGAATTGCCTGAAATATCTGAATATTTGCTGTCAGGTGAATATTTCAGCTTACAATTGGGATCTGACTCTGGCTTTTCTTGATGAGGGGGAGGGAAAAGAAAAAGAAGCCAGTTTCCGGACAACTGTGTGCAGGGAAATTATGTCTCCTCTTGCCTCACACAACACATCCTGGAACCCACTGGTATTTAAAGTTTGAAACACCTGTTTTCTATATGTTTGCAATAGGGCATTAAAACTTGGTGGAAATTCTTCTCTTGAAATACTTGAAGTCTTCCTAAGAGGTAAAATACAGGAGCCTGGATTACTCATTGACTGCTGTGTACAATTCCATGCATGTGTTTATGGTCCTTCTCCAGTGTCCTGGCAGCCTTTTCCTAACATACCATCCACTAAAACATGAACAAGGGGAGGCTATGCCACGTGGACAGGTACATTCTAACTTTCAATAGTTCATATTGTGAGACAGCTGCCTGCAGGAAGTCAGCCTGGAAAACTGAGAAAAAACGTCTTTAAAAAGAGCCAGAGAGAAATAATTTGGTTCTTTTCTTCATTACTCATCAAATCAAAATCCATCCTGTATATGCCACCTCTGTGTGGGCTAGAAAAAGGAAACTACATTCTCTTCAAGTAAAGCACTTTCTTCTACCCTGTTGAAAGAAGAGTTACTTTCTATCAGATTTACTGAAAATTTGCACCCGAGATTCAGTGTAGCGGCAAGGTACATGCACCTCTTTAAACTTTGGCAGCATCAGGGCTAATTTGCAGTGGTTTCTTGTAACAGGAAATGCTCTAAAAGTGCTCTGGAATTGCAGACGTGCCTCTGCTCTGTGTATGTCCTGTGGGCACCTCTTTGAGAACAAACAATTCCTACATCACTTGCAGCTGAAATTTCCCCTTTTCCTGCTGAGGGGCAGAGAGTTGTTTCATTCTCTACACAAGGGTGACTAAATGCAGTGTTGATGAAGGGCTTTTAGGTACTCTTTATTGCCAGGTATGATTAACCCATTTTAAATGAACTATGTTACAGCTACAAAGCAAGGAAAGACGTTTATCCCAGGCACTGCAAATAAATTTGGTTTTCTCTAAATCCCAGCTTTAAATAGGGTAGCTATTGGGGTAAATGAGCAGGGACACTGGCTTGGAGCTATCCTATGAGGTTCCCTTAAAGGTTACCTGCTGTCTTTCCTGGCTGACTCCCTGCCAGGTTAGACACTGGAGCAGGACGCTCTGGAAATCCCTCGAAAACTGTCACTTTTTCCAGCTGCCGAGAACTGTGGTGCTCATCAAGGAAAATATGGGCGATGTGCTGGATTCTTCACATGAGCAGGTCTCCAGAGCTGAAATTTATTTTAAGCTTTGCTTTTTTTTAGAGAGCTTCTTGCTCTTGTTGTCAAACCTATGCTAAAGCAATTACTGTCTTTGAGGGTCACCTGGAGTTCAGTATCACTGAAAAACTTGGAGCAGGGCAGTGAGTGGCATGAACTGCTCAGCAGAGGGGCTGACACAGATTCTCTCCCTTAAAGAAATAGAGCAGCTCCCTTCTTGCCTCTCTGCCTCCTTTCTTTATTTTTTTTTTCAAATGAGAAGCAGGTTTAAGCATTTTTCTTTGACTGCATCAAGCCATGCTGCTGAAAACCCCTCCCCTGCTCCAAGTAGCCAACTCCCCCCCAAATGCAAACCCTGACATGGACTGCGGGGGGTGCAGCTCCAGCCTCCCTTTGCCTGGCCCCTCAGGGGTATTGAACAAGCCAAGGCATCATTAGGTTTCAGAGCAATCCACCGAGACAAGATCTGTTTTGACACACAGTCTAAAAGGGATGAACCGAGATGTGACAAAGAGCAAATGAAAGCCAAAGCAAGAAATAAACATGGCCATCTAAGGGAACTCCTCAAATGTGCTTTTTCCCCTTCATCAGTTGCCCTTCCCTGTCCAGCCGAAGTGGTGGGCATGGAACTGGGCTGTGTGTCACTGCTGTGTGAGAGCGAGCACTGCCACAGGGAACCTCTGCTGCCTGCCTGCAGCTTCATATCCGTTTTCACATTCTCCAACTTTTCTTCAGTAACATCATTTTTACGTTTAGATGACTTAAGAGACTGATTTTTCTACTCAGTCCCTTGGCTGGAGAATTACCGTGTAATGCAAGGCAGCTGTTCCTGCATCTGAACGCTCCAATACCAAGAACTTGCTCAGAGAGAGAAACCTGCACTGGGGAGGAGTGGGGCAGACACAGCAGGGATCCTGGGCTGGCTGCTCAAAGGAACAAAGTCCATTTTACGAGTCTGTGTCAGAGCCCTATCGCCGTCCTCTCCACCACAGGAGGACTCTGCAACCCAGGTAAGTGCTACATTCCTGGTGAGAAAGCCATATTCATTGCTTTTCTCCCTGCCATAAAAAAGCAGCATTCATGTGGGGCTGTCCCAAAATGTATTCTATTTTGACAGTTATGTTCCACAGAAAAGTAGGGTGGGTGTAGCTGTTGTTTGAGGGGGGAGGAAAGTTAAAAAAAAAATTAATCAGCAAATTGCCTTCTGTCCTTTTTTACCTGATACCTTTTCACTTTTGTGGGGGCTGAGGAGTTATACTGCTCTATTTATAGCAGCTGCAGGTGGAGGGCTACTTCACACGTGTATTTTTATACCTGTGTTTAAATACAACACATCTTGTTTTCACTTTCATGTGTGTGTTTGTGTGTATACACACCACAGATGGAAACCTGCTGATGTTTTGTGCACTGACAAACATCCTCAGGTGTTAGGACAGCTGGTTTTGTGGGATACCCACAAACACACACACAGACTTTGAAGACTCTTTTTGTTATGCCCAGCCATGAGAGTTTTGAATAGCAGAACTCAAGAAGTTGCAGGAGATTTGTTTTCAGCCTCTCTGTTACTCATGAAAATACCTGCTCACAGATAAATCTGTTTATTAACTCAAAGTGGTGATTATAGGCAATCCTGGGGACAGACCTCTTAGACAACAAAAAAATGCTGCAATTTTCGTCACAAATGGATTTTATAAGTCCTGTGCAACTGCAAATGGGCAGGGAGAGCCCTGATCTGACCCGGCAGAGCCAAAGGTTCTTCTGGTAACCTCCAAACTGCAGGTGAGCTGCTGGTGCTGGTCAGGCATGTGGGTTTTATTTGGTAACTGAGAACAGAACTAAATCACAGTTTTGATACCACTTTTGGTGGAAATATAATACATTTCAATCTCTGATCATTATTCTCATATTGAATGAGAAGGAAGTGTATCAGGTAAGCACAGCAGGATTAAAATAATTCCCTGATGGAGAGACAGAGGCCTTCATGAAAGGGCCAGGCTTTATTGTCTGTGAGGGTGCTGTCAGCATAAATAATTATTATGAACTTCAACTTCAAGCAATCAAACTTCATCGTATTGAAGGGGCCCCATTAAATGCTCAGATTGTTCTTAATTTGATCTAGTGCAGTCAGTTCCTGAGGGAAGGAGAGACTGCAAAAATCAATACAGCATTGCTAAGGAAGCCAGGGTGTCCTGGTCATGTCTGCCAGAGGAACTGGAACCTCCTCAGGTGGGAGCTTGTCTCATCCTGCTGAGACACCAGGGCCACAGAGCTGGTGAAATGGTCAGGAGCCCTTGAATCACTTGAACTAGACAAGGAGTTTCAAAGACAACTGAGCTGAGGGAAGCTAGACTCAAAACTGTTTCTTCTAAAGCTTGGCTGAGCTGCTATTCAGCTCCTCTCTTAGGTTTCATTGTTCCCCAGCCCTTACCCAGCCACACTGATGATGCCAGGTGCTCAGCCATGACGATGCTTTTCCAACACTCACTCAGTGCAACTGGGGTGGTCACTGCTGCCTCAGCTCTGACTTCTTCTGTCTTCAGAGACATGCAGAGTGGTGCAGGTTTCAGTGCACCTTCTGTTCCCTCTCTGATTATAGCTGTTCAAGACAAAATACGCTGCTGCTTTCAATTTTCTGATTTTTATATCTCCACTCACACTTTCTTCAGAGGAGATAATGAAATGCTGAACATTAAACAGGAAAGATCCTGGATTTGTGGGCAAAGCTAAGAACAGAAATCCAACCCAGTAGACTGAGCTTTAATTAGACTGAGCTTTAATATCCATAACATTTAGACTTGATTAACTATATTGCCTGGACCTGCCCTGTCATGGTTTAACCCCAGCCAGCAACTGAACCCACGCAGCCACTCACTCCCTCCCTCCACGTTGGGATAGGGGAGAGAATGAGAAGGGTAAAGGTGACAAAAATCCTGGGTTGAGATAAAGACAGTTTAATAGGGAAAGCAAAAACCATACATGCAAGCAAAGCAAAACAAGGCATTCATTCCCCACCCCCCAGGGGCAGGCAGGTGCTCAGCCATCCCCAGGAGAGCAGGGCTCCATCACATGTAAGGGCTACTTGGGAAGACAAACACCATCACCCCCCTTCCCTCCTTCTTCCCCCAGCTCTGGATGGGAGTAGGATGTCATATGGTCTGGAATATCCCTTGGGTCAGCTGGGGTCAGCTATCCTGTCTGTGTCCTCTCCCAGCTCCTTGTGCACCCCAATCTAATTGCTGTTGGGGTGGGGTGAGAGAAAGAAAGGGCCTTGACTCTGTGTAGGTGCTGCTCAGCAGGAAGGAAAACATCCCTGTGCTATCAACGTTGTTTCTGAAACACAGCCTCATACCAGCTACCATGGAGAAAATTAACTCTATCCCAGCCAAAACCAGCATATGTATAAACACCCCTCCCTAATCAGCCGCTTTCACCACGAGCTTCTGTTACACTTCTTGTAGCAGCTATTGTTGGAGGGCACAGAAAAGCTGAAACAATTGGCACAAATTTTTTTTAGAATTACTTTTATGTCTCATGATTTAAAAATCACCTTGTCACTTTGTAGTTATTCTATTAATCAGTGTTCATACGAAATATTGCTAAAAAAAATAGAAGTTTTTGGCAAGCAGGTTATTTTTTTCCCTCTTATTTTGATCACAGGACTGTGGAAAAAAACATAACTTAAAAAGTGCCCTGAAAAATAAATAAGAGCAAGGCCATTTATAAAGTAAAATGCCTTTTCATTTGAAAGCTCTTCCTCCCCATTTACAAGTGTGGGTCTTGCACGTGTACATTGAGCTTTGTGGATACAATTGTTTCACCGAAAGGAGACTATGAGATGCTTCTTCCAAGCCTCAGATAATTAAATGTGTTTTATGTCAGAAATGCTGCAAAGGACACAGATAAAGGCTTTACAAACAGATTTCATGGGTTTTCCCTTTCTAATTGCTGGTTGAATATCGGGAAACTTGACCTAACTCAGAGCAGGAATAACATGCCCTACTCTTTCAAGTGGGCTTCAGTGGACAAAGAAGCCTTGCTCCAATCCTTGGAGGTAAAGAAAGCAGGCTTTCATATCCTGTTAGCCTTTCCCCCATGGCAGGTTCAGAGTGCATGTTTAAATCTGCAAAGGGAGTGTGCCCAGCTTTCCCTGGCCTTTTCAAAATAAACAAACAAAACTTTCAGCTTGCTGGTCCCACACAGCCACCTTTTTTTTTGTGGCAGGAGGTGGCTTGTGACTGACTGACGTGGCAGGTGCTGCAGGAGCCAAGACAATTCTGCATTTCAACTGATTGTTGTCACTACCAAAGCCTATTATCTAGGGTAATAAAGTTTAAGATTAAGGGGATTCTGCATGTTTGTGCTATTCTCCACAAAGCTTATCTTCTAATAGACCAGCTGCTTTATTACGCTTCTCCCACCCCTTCCCATTGTGTAGGGAAGGCACATGCACGAATGGGAAGGCACTGAGGCAGGCCATGGCCACCAGCTGGGAATATCACATCACCCCCCAGCCTCCAGCTGGGAGTATTCAGTTACCAGCAGTTGCCAGCTGGGAACGTCGCATCTTCCACCTTGCCCGGCAAAGCACATCGCATTAATGTCAGGATTCTGCCCACACCATAACCCAGTCGTGTTCCCACTCCACTTCCTCCTGACTTGGGGTGCTCCATGTGCAACTGCTCTCTCTTTGCTGGCCGTGGTGCCCATGCCCTAGGGATGCAAGTGTTCAGCTGGAGCCACCTCCTCGTTCTGTTCTCTGGCATTGGCCCTTGTGTGCTGGTTTTGGATGGGGTTAACTTTGTCCCTTGTGGCTGCTATGGACTGTTTTGGACTCGTGCTGGAAGTGGTGTCAATAACACAGGGATGTTTACCTCGTGCTGAGCAGAGCTTACATGGAACCAGGATTTTCTCTCCTCTCACCCAACCAGTGAGGGGCTCAGGGGGCACAAGATGCTGGGAGGGGACAGAGCCAGGACAGCTGACCCCAACTTACCCAAGGGATAACCCAGGCCATATGGCCTCATGCTCAGCATATAAAGCTGGGGAAGAAGAAGGAGAGGGGAGATTCAGTGATAGCATTTGTCTTCCCAAAATACCATTATGGGAGCTGGACCCTGGCTTTCCTGGGGATGGCTGAGCACCTGCCTGCCTGTGGGAACTGGGGAGTGAATTCCTTGTTTTGCTTTGCTTGTATATGTGGCTTTTGCTTTTCCCTATAACTGTCTTTACCTCAACCCAGGAGTTTTCTTACTTTCAGCCTTACCATTCGTTGCCAGCTGGGGTTAAACCTTGACACCCTGGAAAAAATGTTAAACATCTGTAGCAGAAAGTACTCAAATGAAACTGCCAACCATTCATCACAGAGAATTTATGAATGTCTTCCCCTCACGTCTTAAACCTTGGATTCACTGAAGGCCGCAACATTCAGATGTTATTGCCACACGTCTTATACAAACAGGGACTCAACTAACCTGAGGTCAGGGGAGTGGGGGAGCATGGAGATGCTGTCACCATGTTCTCCTCCCATTTTTTTTCTCTGGATGTATCCTAGATGCATTTTAATAAGTAGGAGCTGTCAGTATAACATCTTGCCTTCCTCACATCGTATGTGGGAACATTAAAATAACATTAGCATTTCATTTTTGCTCCAAAGATCTTGGAGTGTTTCGAGGGGCAGGAGCAGACTGGAGGGACAAGCCAATGGGAACCTGACAAAATTCAGCAAGAACAAACACAAGTCCTGCACTGTGGAGGGACTTCCCTGTGGCACAGCACTGGGAAGCAGCCACGTTAGGAAAAAGCAGTGGGAGAGGCAGTGAGCTGAACAGCACAGTCATAGCAGCTGAGGTGGCCAGCAGCATCAGGGCTGTGTTGGAGTGAGCACAGCTCAAGGAGGAGGTGATTAGACCACTGTCCTCAGCATCTGTCAGGCTACATCACAATCAGTATTGTGAGATCTGGGTCCCTCACATAAGGAAAAGAAACTGTGAACTGCAGAAACTATTGTGTCTGACTTCTGCAGGACCATCCAATTCTGCAGTAGGAGTGTCCTTAACAGCCCTGCTGCAATGGGGGGAGTACAACAGCATGTCTACCCCAAAATCCCTTTCCTTCATTCAAGGCCCTTGGGATCAGATCTTGCCATATTTTATAGCTTCAAAATAAAGGCTAGAGCTGGCAGTTTTCATCTTTGGGGATGTCATTACCTTTATTAGCAGATAACACTACTCCTAACCAAGAAACTGAGTAGTCTTTGTGACTCACATAGCAAAGCCAGAATAAATGGTCTTAAGGTTTGAGAACAGCTTCAAATATCACTTATTTCCATCCCTGATTCAGACACTTTGACGTGCTTGCTTTCTTGAGCCAATTTGAAGACAAAGATCAATATACTTCAGGGAATGTGTGGGAGGAAGGGAAGAAGAGTAATGGTGAGATGATTCCCATATTATTCTGAGGCATATTAATATTTCTTTGGCCACAAAACACAGATCACAGGTGAGCTAAACTCCAGAATAAGGTAGGTTTTGCTGCAAGATGCATAATACTTGAATGAGCAAGGAGCCCTGCAGGTATCTTTAGTGGGTACCAAACATTTATTGGAAAAACAGGAAGAAAGAGTGGTAATTTAGAACCAAATACAGTTGGCATAGGCTCAGTATATAATGTAACAAATGTAGGCAATAACATGCATCACTCTGCACAGTCAGAGCCATAGACTGTAAAGATCAGGTAAGAATTAACCAAATAGCAGCAAAAAACCCCTGAAAGAATACTAAAGAGGATGTTATCCCCCAGTAATTCATTTTTTGGGAAAGGGGATGGCTGTTGTGACTAGGGCTTGAGACCAGGGCACAGAGTGTACCCTTGCTGTAGTGGCAGTGCCACAGTTCACACTTCTGTAAGCGGCTTCATCGTAAAAGGCAACAGCACTTAATTTTGCTCTTAATAAAAAACGTCAGGAGATTAAGACCAAGCTGAAGATTTCTACTGCTGTCCTGGGATTTAGAGGTTATGCTGAAATCATTAATACAACCACTATTTGAACTCTTTTGATCACCAAGTATTAAATTCATCCGTAAGTACATAAATCCTAGGAAGCAGGAAAGCAGAGCTATCCAGCATTGCTGGTCCTTATTCATCTGCTTTCCTCATCATTGCCAGTGGTTGTAATGTCCCTCAATCATCTCTTGAACTGCATAAAGAACCAATAGAGCAGTCCCTCCCCATAAAAAGCTCTCCTAAATTATCTTAGAAGATCCATTTTTTTGTTCCAGACTCAGAGCATCCATTAAAATCCCAGGTGGCTTTGTTCCCTCCCTGAGGCTCCTGTTCATGATTTGTGTTACCCCAGAGAAGCAGGCTTGGCCCTGCCCCCTGCTCTTTCTAGCAAGCAGGTATTTCTCAAAGCAAAGAGCCTAGATGCATTTGCAGCACCCCCAGTTGTGATAGCCCAGCTGAGGCAGTGCAGCGTGCTGGAAGAGGGTGAGACACATTTCATGGGTCAATATAGGAATGTACCTTCCCTGAGGAGTTCAGGGATGTTACACATTCCTGCACAGAACATCTGCCTGTGTGTGAGGGGTGGCTGTGGCATGGAAGGCTGCCATCATCCTCCCTGAACTCATAGGCAGGAGCAGAGGACTGCTTCCAACACGTGACAGGGCAGCAGCACCCACTTTACTCAGGATTCTGGAGAATGTCAGTCCTTTTTTATGCTGTTTTTCTGCTGTTTTATTCTTTCCGCGAAGAGTTTATTCTATATTTTATTATGATGCTGTTGAGTCCACAGCTGAGTGCCCATCCCCTGGCAGACCTGTTCTGTCTTGCACATGCCTGGTTGTAGGTCCGGCAACCTTATCCTGGTGCTGTGGTGATAAAGAAGAAAGCTTTTTTTTTTCTTTTTTAAGGTAAAAGGAGTGACTACTATAAAACCTGCACTCTAAAGCCCAAAGACATCAAACCGTTTATTAAAACAAAATCCACATTGCAAATGTGGATGAGTCAGCACAGTAGTCAGGGAACTCTAATAGCAATTTCTTGTTGGTTTTTTAGAAGTTCTTAACAAATATTTCTAAGTCAGACAAAGGATTATGCTCATGAGCCTGCTGAGCTGACACTGCCTTTCCCCAGCTTTTTAAGACAATGGCCACGTTTTCGTCTAAAAGCAACTCTCTCATTAACAAGAAGGCTCCAGAACACATGGGTTCTCACAGCGAAACAATTCCTCTAATTGTATTTTCTATTTGACTTCAAGGAGTATGTGAATAAAACTGTCACTCCAGAATATTAGGTCATTGTTTCATAGTCTTTCTTTTCATATCCTTTTCTACCTTTAAAATGAAGATTCATATGAAACCTCTACTTGCTCTTGCACCAAACTGTTGTTTTGTTTGTCGGGTTTTTAAGTGCCCCTCACCCCAACACTGACAGCTCAGGTGAGATTACAGGATCTCTTAGGAGGCGAAATGGCCTCAGTAGTGCTTTGGACTTTCATTACTCAGCCAGAATGTGGAGTCTATCAATTACACCTACATTGACATGCTGGTGAATTAATTGGTGCATTTGACAAGGACAGCTATTACCCCATGTTGTTCTGACAGCTGGGTTTGATATCAGGAATTTGTCAACCTTCCCCTTCACATGAGCTGCTGAAGGAACAGTTGAGTAGATCAGGTGAGGACATTGCAAGATTTTTTTTCCCCCCACTATACAATCTCAACATCTGGTGATAACCTAAACCCTAAATAAAATTATGGACATTCATAACATCAATAAGCAAGCAACAATGCCAGACCTGTGCTATAAACAATCTCCTGACTGGGCTGACAAAGCATTCAAGGAGTCAGAAAACGAATTCATTATCATCAGAAAAGTTAGCACCTTTCAGTAATGACTTTCTGTGTCCTTCAAGTAACAATGATACTGACTGGGTGGGAGTATTTCAAGTTTGTCTGTTTGGGGACTGGCATTTACAAAACTGTTGATCACTTAAACTTCACCTCACTTAAGATCAGGGGCAAGTTTGAGTTACAGTTGGATGTAAATCGTTCTGAGCATGGAACACTGAGCTGGGAAACTGTGCTGCTCACTGGCTACCACTATCCCATTTTGTGATACTTTCTAGAGTCTTACTTTCTTTCTGTGGCTGCTCTCAAGAGCTTTTTCCAGCCTTTTAAGACCAGATTCGAAAATGATGTAGTATTTTATAGGAAACAACATGCAGGCATGCTCCTTCCCAGAGCTGGCAGAGCTTCACTGGCCTTACAGTCTCATAGGCCCCTTCCTCTAGAGGAAAACACTGAGCTGGTCCCCAGCTTAGAGAGGGATCATCCCTTTCTCAGTGAAGAGCAAAAGACAAGCTGTGGCTCTGCCACCCCCCCGCTCCCCTCTGCTGGGCACAGAGAGGGAGAAATGCCCTTGCAGCCTCTGAGCCTGACAGGAGGGCGATGAAAATAGACTCATCCTCACAGCCCAAAGCAGATCAGAAGCAAATCCTGAGACATGAAACTCCATTAGCTCTAGAATTTAGCACCAGTCAGGCTTAAAAGTTGGTTTATAAACAATTAGGATACACTAAAGCTGTTAGAAAGTCAAGACTTACAAAAACTCTGTAAAAAGGAAAAAAGAAAGACATCCCAAACTTCCTAATTGCCCAGCTCCACAAACAAGTACCAGCTACTTGGCTTTCCCAAGCCCGTGTGGTAAATCACACATGTACTGGGGACAGATATGCTTTGGGGAAGCCCTTCAGCCACAAAGCAAGTCTCTTTCTTCCTTAAATAAAATGACATTATTTTTTTAAATCTGGAGGACAGGTTATCAGCATCCATTACCTTAGGAATGCTAACATGGACTGACCTTCAAATGGGCTCTGAAAGGGATTGAATCCACAGGGAGATGGGTCTGGCTGGCTGGTGGCAGTGTGAGAGCAGAGTCAGAGCTTGATCATTGGCTCCTCTGGGCAACTCTCTGGGCAAGCAAAGAGTTGGTCTCCATATAGGTGATTGTCATAAGTCCTTTATCCTACAGCTGTGGTTTCATTCCCTGAGAAAACACAGCAGAGAGGAACTACTGCCCCTCACCCATCAGCCCTGGGTTAACTGTGGGCCTTGAGACCATACTGTCATTAGTTCTGGAAATTACTGGTCTTTTAAAGAGATAATAATGCAGCCAGGTTTTCATTTATACCTTACTAGTTTTGCTAGGAAGTGGTACACAGTAAAGATTCAATCACCCAAAGCTTGGTGAAAACTATTATGATGTTTATGACTGTTGAGGGGAAATAACTGCGACCAGCTCATTTATTTTCTTTGACCAGGTCATACGCTTGTGGCCAGCAAAATCATTTTATCCAGCACATGGACATGTGGTTACCACTAAACTCCTTTAGCAGGTAGCCCAAGAAAAGTTAAAAAGGTCTTTTACAACACATTCAAAAAACTAGCAGAAAACAATCTGGCAAACTCAGTCCCACAGATTCTTGTGGGAAAAATGTGCCCCGTGGTACTCAGTTGTTTTACTTTCATGACCAGGGGCTGCTCACCTGGGCAAGGGTTTCCAAGGCTGGAAAAAACACTATGATGCCTGCCTGCCTTGGCCTCAGACCACAAAAAATGGATCCCTGGACTCCAGTTCTGCCTTTCATCCAAAATAAAATCCCCTAAGATGGGGGAAGAATGCAAGGGGAGCAGCTTTCTTATTGCTTTTACATCTGGCTGCAAAGCTGGTAAGTGATAAATTGCAAAAAACTGGAAATGTGCAATGGACAAAGTGTATCCCAGTCTTTGCAGATCTGGTGATATCACCTCTGATTTAAAGGGATGTTTTAAACAGACGATTCAATCAGCAAGCAGAGAAAGTTGCAAAAATTAAATGCGGTTTAATGGTGAAACATTTCCAGTTTTGAGGCACTAGACTGAATTATGCAGCAGTGCATCAAACTAACTTTCAAGTCAAAGTGACCTTTGGTCAAAGTATATTGAAATAATCTTACTTTATAAAATATTGGTTAGGGGAAAAAGCCCCAGCACCTGGCATACATAGATTTTGCCATTTCAGAAACTTGTCTTACTAAATGAAAAAATACAGCCTTGTAGGTGTTCATTAGCAGCAGAAGTAGCATGGGGATCCATACATACAGTTAGTGTGATCAAACTGAAGTGTTAAATTACCTAAGCAAGAACTGCAGCAGTAGATTTCTCTTAGAAAAAAAAGAATGGTCAGGTAGACATAGGCAGTAAGATTACCTTTAAAATGTTTTACTGTAGACCTAAAATAGCTACCCAGCTTTGAAAAAAAAAAAAAAGAGAAGGGGAGGGGGGAAAGAGAGAGAACATAATTTCCAAACCCTTAGCTTATTTTTAATTTATAGTCCTTGGAAAAAAAATAAGTGGATAGCCCAATCATTTATATGCCTGGGCAAAAGCAATACATCTATATAAAAGTACAGTGATATATTTCTGTTGCTGGTTTAATGTGCTGCTCTGTGCCCTGTGTGTTCTGATTCATTGGAGAGCAGCAATCATGTCGACAGGAGCTGTTCTTCAGTTCCCATCAGCGACAACTAAAGGCCAATTCAAGGTTGTGGTGGGGTCATGAATCTAACATAGTCACTGATAGAACAATTTTCCTTCTGCATGACACTGTCGGTGGGACACAGGGAATATACAGCAAGGACTGCTGCAGGTATGTCTTGTTTCCTCACCCTTCCTCTCCTCTCCCCACCCCCTCCTCTTTTTTTTGTTTTTAATTTTTGGTGGTGGTGTGTGCTGTTGACAAGAAGCCTCTGGGGAATACAGAATCAGCACCATGGAAAATAAGAAGAGAGGAAAGTCCTAAGCCTTTAGGAACCCAGCATACTCCTGGCCTCTGTGCAGGGCAACTCAGCAACATCAGCTCAGTGTGAAAGCTGGATCCACCCCGAGACAACACGGGCTGCATGTCTGAAGACATGCACAGCCTTATGAAGAAGAGAGGTGCTGGATCAAACTCCACAGTGATTTCACCTCTGGTCCAGAACCCTTAGAGTTAAATAAAGAGGCATTTTTATCCAGCCGTAAATGCACCTGAGTTGCTATCCTCCTCTGGTATGAAAATAAGACCTGAATTTTGCCTGACAGTATTATTTTCACACATGGAAGCTTGTAGGTGATCCTTCCAGTGAACTTGGCACAAGCTTTGCCCAAGTTAAAAACAAAAAGGCAACTCCCGCTATTATTTCTTCTCTGTATGTCACTGAGAGAGCTGATCTTGAAGCTGGTGAGTGTTATTTCATCCTCATGCTGTTATCTGTCACCACAGGGCCGCTCTGCTCTCAGGCACTGGTCTAAAATAACCATCCAGGGCAAGTTGTATGGTTAAACCCAATGCTCTGTATTTCCCACATCTTGAAAACCAAAATCCCAGCTCATACCTGCGGTGGATAGGGATGGGACCAAGCTTTTCTTACCATCAAATTTTCCTCCCCTGTGCATTACGCCCATTCACACCTGGAGCAAGGCCATGCTGCAGAGGTCTTTGAAGAGGCCACAAGTGAACATGACCTCAAGTTCCTCCTTGAATGGGCTGAACACAGAACAGCTGGAAGAAAGATGACCTTTCCTGTTCACATGGATGCTGCTCCACAGGGCCATGGGTGGCTGAGCCTGCTCGCCCAGGTCTTCCCTTTCTGCTGTGAATGCACCAGGCACACTGAGCAGGGGTGGGAGAGGGAACTGCAGCCATACAAGGATGCAGGGGGAGCCCCGAGAGGAGATCTGCTCTCTTGAGGGATCTCGCTGGCTTTCTAGGGAATTTCCTTCAAAAATCAGGGGGTTCCCTCCTTGTTTTATGCAGCTTCAAGGCCAGATGAGACCCAGTCTGCCATTTCCCGTTGATTTCCAAGACAAATTTGATGATAATTTACATGGAAACACCAATAGGACCCATTTTAGGCCCTAAACAGGAGGAGAGGGCCTAAATTTTTCCCTACTGCATTGGCCTTTAAGGCTGACCAGACCACTGACATTTCCCAACTCATTGTTAGGAAACTGAAACACACCTTGGCTCACACATTGGTGTCAGGGTGCTTGCAAAGGACTGGGAGTGAGTTGTGTGGTGGAGCCAGCACAGCCTCGAGCCCTCTGAGCTCTCAGTACATCAAGCAGTGCCATCAGTGGTGTTCCAGTGGCCTCCCCAGAGCCAGCACATGGGCTCACAGCCGTGTCCCTTGCACAGTTAGCATCAGTGGGGGCTGTGATGCAGGGCCTGGCTCTGAGCACTCTTAAATCCATAGGCAGAGGTGTGTGGGGAGGTCGCTGCTCCTCTGCCATGGCTGAGTTCATGGGCATCTCCAGCACAGCTGCTCACACACACTGACGTTGAAACACAGACGGTGAAAGAGACAAATTGTCCCTTTTTCGGTGTCAGCAATTCTTCAACAACACACAGAGCAACTTTGGCTGGGTTTAGCTTGACTTGTGAAGCTTTAGAGAACCTTCTCAGTCCCACACGTGGTCCTTCTCAGGCAGAGGCGTGTTGGCAAAGCAAAGGCTGAAAAGTGGCAGTGGATCTGTATGTATGCTGGGATCAAATATAAGGCTTCAGGGCCCAGCGTTGTCCTACAGTTGCCATCTGCAAATACTAAAATCACAATATTTCTGAGAAACATCGCGACAAAATTAACAAAACACTCTAAATTAACAAGACACTCAAATATACAAAAATATAGCTGCAATTTACAACTCTATTTAATTAAATTTTATTCCTGCACTTGCAGTTGAAGATATTCATATATATAGTGTAAAAAAAAAAAAAGAATGGAGATTTGTATTTATGAATTGTAAGGAAGGGCTGGATGTGGAAAGAAGAGGGGTTGTGCAGTATTCCTGCTGGTGGACAGGCTTCCCCAAGAGCGTCCCACCAAGGCTGTCAGCTCTCACTAACTCTCAGGCCCTGCAGCTGTACACAGCTGTGTCTAAGTATCCGATGTTTTTTTACTCTTGTTTATAATGTTGTAGTTGCTCCTGATCAAAATCACTGCAGATAAGATCTCAGCATGTGCTGAGCTCAGAAGCAGAAGCATGTGTCATCAGCCTCTTCCATGAGTGCCTGGGTCTGTCCCACCACAGGGGGAGAAAACGGAGAGTATAAAACCTCCCAAACCCCAGTCTTTAGCTCTTCTTTGGGCAGAATGTTTTACCATATTGATTTCATTTGCATTAAAAGTGCTTCTCTGGAAATGAAAGACTTGCCTCTGTCTCATTATTTTAGATCTGAGCTGGCAACTGAGTTAATATTAAAATGATATATACACACAAATCACATTTCCTATGTTACAAATAACGGCAGCAAAGAGAATATACCAACATTAATAATTCCCCTTTTGAGCTTAGTCCTTCTTTGTTTTTTTCTGAAACTTCCACAAGCAGATTGCCATTTCCTCCGATTTATTCATTATTCAAATTCAGTCAACAGTTTAAAAGAACTTGTTTACCTAACAGATAGCTTGCATTTTGCTTCCATTTTCAGTGCTCAGTATTTGTAACAAAGTGTGAGTCACAATCGTGTAATTAAATCACATAATATAATTCCTTTTCCTCAGCTAAATCAAAATGTAATACTTCTGGGGAAAAAGTACTGCCAATGTGTCTATAAAAATCAAATTTCTACAAATAACTTTGTCTATGTCTGAATTTCATCTGCATTCATTCTGACTAACAACTCAGCCGCTTGGATGTTTAGGAAATGATCATTAAAACAGGCAGAGCAGCTTTATTTCCTTCCTTCTCTGTAAAGAAAGAAGGAAAATCCATTTGCTTTCCTTTAGCCATCTTTAGCTTCTTCTGCCACCCAGTCGTTCCTTTCCCCCTGGTTTTGCAGGTGCCATTAACAACAACAAAAAAGGCCACTGCCAGCAGCTGCCTTTTAGTTGCCTTTTATTCACTTTCAAGCAGCAGCCTTTGGGGTTTTGCAGATCCATGGTGAAAGTGAAAACCAATAGTAAACTAAAGAAACATCAGGAGCAGAACAAGAAATCTTTCACACTTCCTCTCAATTCTTATTTAGCTTTCATTTTTCTGACCCAAGAAAAACAAGTTTTTTCCTCCTCTTTTAGTTATTTTTTGTTAATTTCAAATCATATTCCTAATTTATTTGAGGGTTAACCAGACACGAAACCCGCATATAGAAGCTTAAAAACGCATAGGGAAGACCTTTGCCACTTCTCCCTATCTGACTTTTAGCTAAGAATTCAGGTGCTCCTTGCACTCAGATGTCTCTGCTATCGTGGTAGGATGCAATTACTTTCCATGACCACTGGAAAGGCAGAACCCCACCAGCCCTAAGTCCCCACACCAGGTTGCTCAGAGCCCCATTCAGCCTGGCCTTGAACACTTCCAGGGATGGGACACTCACATGTTTTCTGGGCAGCCCTGTTTTCAGGGCCTCACCACCCTCACAGTAAAAGAAATCATAATGCTTGTACATGATTCAAACATGTGAGACAATCCACGGAGGATTTCTGCCAACCCAGGCTGTGAAGCTGCTGAATGAATGTAAAATTTTAACACCGGTTTGCATGTGTACAGCTCTTAGAAAGGAGCAAAGGCTTTTCCAAAGAATAGTGGAGTTTCAGGGGATGTTTTCTTCTAAATCCATTCTGACTTCCAAACGGCAGCACTCTCTCTGCATTTTTGGAGGAGACAGAATAGATTTAAAAAGTGGCTGCTTATCGATTTATTGTCTTTATGCTGGACATAGGTTTTTATTAAAGAAAGCAGATACTCAATAGTGTTAACTAGTAATGGGAATTGACTTTTCACTAATTGCACAGAACCTGGCATTAATACACTTTAATAGAAAATAGGCTTGTGCACTCCAGATCAATCCAAAAGTTTTTTCTGAGTACGCTGCAGACAAAGGACTCCAACAACAACACAGCTAAATAAGACATTGTCTTTATTTACCTATTATTCCTCCAGCTATTGAGATAGGGAAATACCTCCAGGGAATGAGGAAAATGCTTTACCTCAGCTGCTTTTCCGCTTTTTGTTTGCTCCATAGGGCCCAGTATTTCCTGGTCTGCTGTTCTGTCCTGTTTACCTAGTTTGTAAACAGAGGAGCATTTTTGTCTGCCTCAAGTACAGTGGGATGCAGGAAAGATGAATGTTTTGGAAGTAAGACTGACATGAGAAATAAAACAATTTATCACTTAAACAATATAAATATGTTATGATTACTATAATTATTATCATCACCATTACTATTATTGTGTTATTATTGTTGTTATTGTTATTACTATTATTATACTTGTTTAAAATGGTAATGTTACGAAACAAATTCTCTAGATTGTTAGTTTCACTGTCTGGCTTCTCATTAGAAGAGCACAAGGGGATTAACAGCACCAGGGGCTAAACCCCCTCCGTGTTATCTCGGATGTGTAGTTCCATGGGGCTCAGCTGGCTCCCAAGGAAACATCACAAAACCCCTTCTCTGGGGCCTGGCAGGGGAAAGCCGGTGGGCACAGTCAAAACCACTGCATTTTCACCCAAGTGGTTTGGAACATTTACTGAAATAAGGCTTGCTCCCACGATGCAGTTAACAGGTACTTTGCATTGCCTGTCAGCCACCTCCAGAAAAAAAATGAAGACAAAAAACAGGATCAAGACCCAGTCCCTGTCCCACTGAAACCCTTGTAGGAAATGAGACCATGTGCTCTCACAGCAAATAGTCATTCCAAGTGGAGCAAATTGGAGTCCCAACCCTTTTTAGGCACTATTAACAGTCCAATAAAGCAGCTAATAATAAAGGATTGCTGTTTTATTTCCTGCACTTAAATAAAACAGATCGGCAAAACCTTACTAATCATATCTGACACTGAAGCATTATATCGGCAGACAGGCTTCTGAAGAAAGGCAGGATTTTCCAGCAGTTTCGGACTTTTGAACAGTGGGAGTCCATGACTTTACCTGAATAAAATTTGAAGAACCCTCACCTTCATAACTACACCTCCCATAGTTATCAGTTCCTCTTAGATCCTCTTCAGCCTTCTCTGAGCCCAGCTGAAGGAAAAAGCCCCATTCCCCAGGGTACTGGCAGTGACACAGGGGCTGACAAAGGGCAGTGCTAATTAATGCTTTGTGCTAGTTAGTAATGTATGCCTGTGTCACAGGAAAGTAGTTTTTAGTTCCGTGTTCCATGTGGGTGGCACAGCTGGCACAACCTGATTTTGCCCACAGCTGGATTGCCCCCGAGAGGAGCCGGGGTACAGCAACTCTGTGCTGCTCCCCACGAGGTGGAAGCAGCTCTGGAAAAGGAACCCTGCACTTTTGAAAACTTCTGGCTCCCCTCAACACTCCTGACAGGAGACAGCCAAACTGCAGAGGGAAAGCCCCTCCATGGGGGAGGGGACACCCCCAATTCCCTCTCTAGGCTGGTCCCGACAGCTCCATCTCTGCCGTGACTGGGTACAGGAGGATGCAGGAAGGTGGGAGGTCCTTTGTCATTTGAAAGGACAGGGAATGTGTTCCTGCAGGCAGCTGAGGGGCCCCTCAGGATGCAGTACACATGGATTTGTTTCGCTCACTTGTGCTCCGGGACACGGGGATGAAAACCCAGAGCCACGCCAGCAGTGCCAGGTTGTTCGGGGCCCTGGACCCGCCTAAGGCAGTAGGAGGTCACTGCACCTGCAGTGGGCTGAGCCTCCAGCCCGGGACTGACGGCTTTGCTCTGCGGCTCCTCCACCACGGCCGATCCCTCCCGCCCGGGAGCAGCATCCTCTGGCCCTGGGCACGGCTCCCCCGGAGGGCTGGGGCAACGTGCTCCGTGAGAAAAGTGCCGACAATACCGGAATTACCTTTTTTGCTTCTTCATCTTGTTGCTCATCGTTTATCAAAGCAATGAGAACTCAAACTAAGCTCACTGCTAAGGAAATATTACTAGTTTACCATAATTACTATTTAAAAGTGTGTTGTGGTGCTTCTTATCAAAAACTACTAATATATTATTAATTAATACCCTATCTTGAAGTGAATTTATACCATTATTAATCAGTGAAAAAGCCACTTATATTTGTCCCCTTTACTAAAATTCTAGTTTATAATGGAAGAACTACTCTACTTGTAGTGCCAGACATGTTGCTTCTGGATACCTGCAAGAATGCACAGTAACTTGCCCCACAGGACTGTTTTATTTAGTCAGACAGCCCTTCAAAGTGAAAGGGTAACCATTTCTGATCATAACCTTGGCTTTGCACTTCTAGTAATTATCCTTTAATTGCATTACCCTATTTGAAATAGAGTTGTAATTGGAAAAAAACAATTTGATGTTCCCTGATGCATACTCTGACATGCGTTATTTGCTTTTTATTCAAATATAAATGTTCTTTATAATTCTATCAAAGAAGGGAGAAAAATAAAGCAAAATTGAAATGTCAGTAGCAATTTTGGACATGTGAGAAGCATCAGCGACTAGTCCTGGATGGCAAAAATAACATTGTGAAATCAGTGGTGTCAGTGGAAAGAAGAGATGTGAAAGGGGAAAGGGCTACAACTCTGCTCCTCCAGAAGCTGTCTCTGTTGCACACGGTTGTGTCTGAATACCGAGCTGGGTGCCAGCTGTAACTGAGTGATGGATGGGCCTTTAAAATTACATTGGAGCAGAAGATGCAGAAGCAGTTTCCAGCCTTCCAGCTAACTACTGAATAATTACTAAGGCCACTACAAGTCAATGGAGTGCAGGTCCCCTTTCCTCATACCCGATGGGACAGAACACATACTTAAGCAGAAAAGTGGTTTCACGTCTTCCTTCTTGGGCAGATTCAAACAAATCCAGATAAGTGGCAACTTATACCAATGCCACTTGCACCCGGGTATTTCTGAGAGGGGAGCTCCAACTGGTTTGGCTGAATCAACTGCACAGACAGTGCTACAAGCACATGTGTGCACACATACACACATTACTGGGATCTGAATCAGCCTTGGACCATTTGGAGCACTATGCGGATGAAAGTTACAGGTACAATGTTAGTGAGTTACGTTCTGCCCCTCTGGAGCAAAAATAGTACCTCAAACTAAGGAGTCAGGATGTGCTCAGAGGGTAGACAAGGAAACCCTGTTAGCCCAGTTTGAGTCAGAGGTGCCTGGTTGGGATGGAGTGTGCACATAGAGCGGGGTGTTGCAGCCCACTCCCACCACAGAAGAAATTGCAGACATTTTCTGCAGGAACTCCTATGACAGATGTCCTCTGACAGCAGCCCTGCATCCTCATCTGCTCCACACCAGAGCCAGCCCAATCTTTACTTCAAAAAGTCAGCAGTTCACGGACATGAAACCAACACAGGGGAGTCATAGAGTAATAGTAGGTAACTACTCAGAGGTAGTTGGCACAGGCTAGGCTGGATAAATTTGGCTTTTCTGGGATTTTTGATAAAATCAAAACCAAAAATTCCTCAAATCCAATAGGAAGAAAACCTCTTGTGAAAAATAAAATTCTGGTTTTGTCTGGAGATATAACCAACTTTCATTAGTATAAAGCTACTGTGCTTTCTACCCAGTTAGTTTACACTGACCACAACCAACAGAAAGCACAAAAAAAGTCATCCGTTCTGCTTCTGCATGTCTGGCTGCCCTGTCCCCATCTCCAAGCCTCACTCTGAACCCCAAAGGGTAACACAAGTATTGAAGTTCAGGCATTTGGCACATAACATTTCATAGGGACTTCAAGCTTCTCTGGATCTCTAGGGAACAGTCCTGTAAATGTTACCCAGCGTTTTATTTTGGGAATCCCACAACAGAAGGCGATTTTATTTTAGGTGTACACTGTACACTCTGTAGCTGCTTTCCACAGTGGCTTCTCAGGATCATAAGATCTTGGGCACAATCTCTCCTCCTGTTTCACACATAACCAGCCATGGTGAATGGTGTCTTTGTCCAAACAGTTCTATCAGTCCCCTGACACGTGTCACCTGGGCAGAACGCACCTCTTTGCTTGGCTTGTTCACTCCTCTAAGCAATTTCACTCAAGTCACCAGGACTCACTACTGAGACATGGACCAGTGCAGCTGAGATTCGGGGCTCCCTCAGTGCTGATATGAGGAGCCTGTACAATTTAAGAAGCCTGCTGGAGGTTAGGTATCCTACACAGGTGTATTTAACAGAGAAGTAGCTCTGATTTTTCTCTTTTCTTAGAGATTGAACTGAAACTCCCAGGAAGCAGCACAAAGATAACAAATGAAAACTAAGCCAAAATATATTCACTCTAATTATAATGGCTACTAAAAAGAGAGGGTTATCAAGAGAAAAGTTTCAGGAGCATTGAAGTCAACTGTCAAGATCCAACCCATCTGATTGAAAACTGACAAGCAAGTCAGCTGAGAGAGCACTACCATGTTATAAAACAGAAGAAAAGGAGCAGCTTGAAGGCTTGATGGTGGGGTTTTCGGTTGTTTGTGGGTTTTGTTTTGATTTTTTTTTGTGTGTGTGCTACAAACTTATAATACGAAATTGATGAAGTGAGAAGAAAACTCATTCTCACCTGGATTATGAGGTACTCTAATGCAGGATTAACTAGAAAAAGAAATACTGAATTAAGGAAATTTATCTTACGGAAATTTATGTTACTGAAATTTGGTAAAATCTTATTTTCTACCTTTAAGCAAAGTAGTTATGTTAAAGGGTTTCTCAGATGATTTGTGAGGCCTTAAAAGCTGTGAATGAAGCAGGATCTTTGAATTCCCAAGGATTTATCTTCGAGAATTTAAGTTCTGATGGTCCTGGTAAGCAGCTTACCCAGGTTGCACAGCTAAAGCTTGCTGGTGTATATATATTTATATATATATTTTTTTTTTAATATGTTAACTAATATTGTTTACTTCATGGTACTAATTCAGCAGCTAAAATAATCAATTTAAAAGTAGGTAGAGCTATCAGTTAAAATGCAAGAACAAATGGAAGAATAACAAGGAGAAAATCAGAAGATGATAGAAGAGAATTGCTTTTACTTCTGGTTGCAGGCTGGAGCTCTGCATGGACCCACTCTCAGGACGTTGTAGTAGGTAATGCTGACATCTGTGGGTGAGATGGAGAACTGAGCTTATGACACAAGTTGTTAGTACTGTCCTAACTAGAGCTTAGAAAGGCAAGTCAGTGTGTGATACAGATTTCATCTGCTGCTGAGTACAGGCAAAGGGCTACCGAAGGAAGCTGAGGGAAGAAGAGAAGAATTAGGGCAACTTTCTCACCACTTAGCTAGAGACAGGGAGTTTCCCTGGTTCTCCTACCATGACTATCTCTCTTGTCATTTCCCCACCCCAGCCCAACACCTTAGGCTAGGCTGGTTCTGGCTCCCATTGTAGCTACTCTGGTAAAATGCTGTCCGAGTACTTCCCTGTTTGTCTGGGAAAGGGGACACGTGTGGCTCTGTGCCACTGGCAGAAGCACCACTGTGGATGTCACAAAGTTTCCCATTTTGCTAATGAGTGCAGTGCCCTGCTATGAGTGGCTTCTTGGCTACCCAACACTGCATTTCTAAGGCAATGTTCAGGCAGGAGCTCAAAAAAAAGTTTTCATAGTGAAATGTAAAATGTAAATGTATCTATAAAAATGTGTTGCTCTCCTCTTAAAGAACAAGCAATCGTCAAGGCATTTGGGGACTGGGTGCAAAGCTCTTATAAAGCCCAAAAAGAAAATCAATTTATCCTAAGCATTGATCTTGTATCAGAGTCTGCTATATTGCAGCCTCATGGATGTGGGTAACACTTCTCTTGTCCTGTGCTCAATTCATTGACACACAGCTGAATGTGTCAATGAATTCCTCTTTGAGGAATCCTGCAGATCTGGGGACCCATCTCTTGGAGGTGCACCATGGAACTCACGGACAGGTTTGCAGTAAGCTGATGCCCTCTGCTGGGTATGAGGGACTTGAAACATGTAAATCCCTTATTTCAGAGCAGGATAATGGCACAAAACTCCTTCAAAGAGAGAACTGGACAGTTTCATGGCAAGTGTTCACACCTCCCTACAATATTTTTTAATATGTGTTGGAGGACAGCTGATGATTTGGAATCTAATTGCAGTGAATGAGTAACAGAGTAGTTCTGGTTATGGCTTCCACATTAGTGAGTATTAGATGCAACTTGTAATTAATGATCTTTGAAAATAATCATTTCAATAAACTGTTCCTCTACTATCAGTTGGATTTAAAAGCATGTATAACCTGAAGCTGGAGAGAAGTGTTTAAAGGGGCCTTTAAATAAAGTTGAATTAGTGAGGTATTGACTGGTTAGAAGCCAGTATAAAGGTGAGAAAAGCTTTCAGAATGTTTGCTCAAGAGTTATTGGGGGAAACAGACCTGGATCATGAGGGACAGGCTACTGCATGCCAGCACATCCTATATTCCACCGAGAGATCAGTTGAAAAATGCTGAAACTGCATTTATTGAGACACAAATATGACCAAAAAAAAAAGTAATTCTAATTTTAGGGGTAAACAAATTAAAACTGGAAATCATATGTTAAAGTTTTGTCATGAGACTGAGAACTCCAAGGACTTGATGCTGATTGCAGGTAGCTGTAGCTGTTTCTGTGACACATCAAGTGACAGATGTCTGCCCAAACACTTAACCTCTCTGGAGTTCTGTCACTACAGGATTTCAGTGAGAGCGTTTGTGCAGTTGTCTACTGGTCCATTCTAGCTAATGTGAGTAATGCCTATGAGAAAAGACTAAAAGGAACATTAAAACAGATCTAAAATAAGCAAAAATTAGTCACCTAAACTGTTTTCTTCTTTTCCTTTAGAAGCTTTAATTCTGACTTCTGGATTTATAAAGTTACAGTTTTTGTGTAGGTCTGTCCACTTCCAGCTCTTTCTGATGTCTTGAATGGTAAGAGATTCAAAAGTTAGAAGTCTTATGAGAGTGACTGAAGTAATGAATCCAATTAATTTTAAAAAACCCAAAGTCATGCTGTGTCTAAGTAAAAGGTTATAACATACTGCCAAAGATAAATGTCTTTTTGTAGCATAATGCTGAAAATGGTAATGTAAACCCTCTCTGAGTTAATTACCTGACTGTACCATTCTGTTATTTGAGTATTTAACAAAAATAATCCCAAGGGATATTTAATTGGTTTTAAACTTTCAGCTTCACAAAGGGGCACATCCTATCTCAGCTATGATCACAGGGTTGTGTGGTAATTCTCACAGGGTCCACAGAAGAACCCTCACTGACTTTAGAAGATGTTAAATTTGACCACGTTCTGATCTTGATGTGAAATTTGCTCTGTGTGAGAAGGTAGAGTGTTAAGGAATGGCTTAGTTTCTTACAAGACCACAATTCTGGAGCTTTTGTTCCATAAACTCAAACTGATTCATGGGATATGTATTCTTCATAAACCAGTCTTTTATTGTCACTGATTTTTGTCTCTTGAATATGTAAACTTTGTCAAGGCATTGATTTTTGCAATTAATACCAAAAGAAAACTTTTAATACAGCCACTGAGGTACACCTGCAGTTGGCTTCACTGCATGCAGAGCTTAAAGCAGTTATGAATTTTGGATTTTATGGAAAACAGTTGTTTCCTTTGGCTCTATTAAAATAATGTCCTGTTTAACACGCTTAGTTGTGAGTAATTCTGGCAGATGGGGAAGTACATGTGCTGCTGGGAGTCACACACGCTCACTTTAGATGACGATAAAATAGCTTCTGTGGTGTTTGTCAGAACAGAAAAAAGAGAAATTCATGCTATAAGCATTTTAAATCAAGAAGAGCGTGAAGTCTGACTTGTAACAATGTCTTTTAAGAGGAAAATGGTTGTTGGGCATGTGGAACTATATAAACACATGCTATTGAACTTAGTAACACTACAGTCTAGGCAGCTAAATGGAAATGTCCTAAATAGGTTAGGAGGACATGTGACCAGCCAACACCAAAAAGTAATTTTTTTACCAGAAAAAAAACCCAAACCCCAAGTGTCCTTAGGGACAGTATCCACTACCTGATGCAGGTTTTTAGTCAAACAGCAGTCCTGTACATTTTGGTAGGAAACAAGTGTTTTATTTGGGAAAGTAATCACCTGTTAGTGCATCTGTAAAATGAGAGGCTGAATGTATTAACTTTGCAGAAACTTAACAGAGATGGAGAAATACAGTTCTAAAAATGGGATGCTCTAGGCAACTTAAGTTACTGGTAGTTACTGAATCCAAAATCTGGCTGTGGACCTGAAGTGGTAAGTTACACTCATCACACATGTGGAAGCCTGTTAAGTTTATTAACAATGGGTACTGCCAACTCTGGTCTAGTTAAAAAAAAAAAATAAACACATGTAAACAACTCAACTCAACCTCAACCAGCTTTTCCCCTCACTCTCCTGGAAGTTACCTGTTTATATTTTCACGTAATTCAAAAGATTGCTTAAGAGATGAAACAGATCCAAACATGGATCCAGTGCACAAGATTCACTGCTGTGTCAGATGCCACTGGCACAGAAGGGAAGCAAGCCACGGCTCTTACTCAGGTGTGGTGCTGCTGCCAGGAAAACTGCAAAGACTCTGTGGCTCTGCCTAAGACTCACATCATGGTTTTTGTGATAAATGTGGCTGGGACCCAAGGCCAGTGAGAGACATCCACTGGAAGAACAGCCAATGCTCTGACCAAAAAACCAAAGAGTCTGATTATTTTTGTAACAGATTTAATAGAAGTGTAGTATCTCAGTGCTTATACTCCAGTAGGACCAGCAGATGTCAGCACAACTCAAAGCATAACTTCGGATTTTGGCAATGCAACGTTCGTGACACTTGCCAGAAAAGAAAAAAAACCTGCTGAACAAATAGCAAGATTATACAATTTTACCAAGTTAAGGCTACAAGAAGTTAACAGTATTATTGAAAAAATGCGACCTAACAAACATGCAGATCTTCCAAGTCATCAAAGAATAGGAAATTTATACAAAACACAACAAAAATACAAAGAATAACAATGTTACTACGATTTCATTTATAAAATCTTTTCAATACACCTTGTTATATTGTAAAAGTTTAATATTCTGAGGATAGATAATGTATCAACCAAAGATACTTTCAATTCAACTGGGTTTTTTTGGTAACAGTCTAGATAACCTTCGTTTGGAAACACTCAAGTTCATTTCAGCTGCATATAAACCTTAAAATCAGTAAAAAGAGAAAAAAACAGGGAGAGGGATGTTGAACCACCAGTTCAGACCAACTACAGACTGATAACAGAGCAAAAATATTTTAATTTTGTTCTACAGAAACCAAGAAAGAAATAAATTATACTTTAACACAATGCCTTGACAGTTTATTTTCAGTATTTTAAAGAGTGAGGCTTTAATTCATAAGGATAACTTGATCTCCAATCTCAGTAACTGGGATGAGATCTGAACGCTTAAATGCTTTAGACTCCTTTTTAAGTGGACAGGATTGGATTTCTCAGATGTAGCTTCGATACTCTACACAAGATACAATACTCACTATTAATACTAGAGAGAGCCTTACCAATACTGCATGTAAATTCATTGAGAACTTCCACAGTGTTTCACATAAAACAGGTTAAAAGCCATGAGATCCTGAACTACAGAAGGAGAAATGAGGGATACATGGAGATGGTACATTCCATAAAACAATGTATGACACAATAGTGAGTGGCTTAGGATAGATCACATTAGAATTTAGCATCTTGTACTTGAATACAGTCAAAGACTGCTCAGTGAGATCTTACTGGGATGACTGAGAAGCCTGAGTACAGCGCAGACTCAAGTGTGAGAAGACAGCAGTATGACTATGTCCATAATCATACTGAAAATGATTGTGAAAGCGAGCACATTCATCACATGGATTATGACAAATTCCAACGGCTTCCACTAAACTACTAAATGCTGAATGTGCAGTGTTTAATCAAAGCATGGAGCACACAGTTGGGATTACATAAGGCACAGATACACTACCCAACGTGCTTATTTCTAATGATCTCTCCTCCCTCTATCTCGATCTGCTCGTAGAGCCACTTGCGGTCACAGCGACATTCCGTGCCGCACTTGTTGGAGCCACACTTGGGGCAGGCATAGAAACAGCCCAGGCAATCTTCATCCAGGCAGTCACACAGGTCCATCCCGCTGTACAGCAGCAGGCCCTGGCTGTCGTACACTTTACTCTTGGCTGGTATAACTTGCCTGTACAATGAAAACCAACAGTTATTTTCTGTGTTAAAATCCACTTATTTTGATGCCAAGTTGTTAATATTCGTGGAGGGAAGTTCGCTTTCTTCAGGTGTTCACTTTAACACTGTTGATTTCCAAGATATATATACCTTACTGTACTTGACAACATTTCTCAGTCCTAATTGTATCTCCACTCTGGGCCCAAACTAAGCAGAAGAAACAGAGGAAGAGGAAAGGATGTGTAGCTGGTGAGCAGCACATCTAGCATCTCTTTCTGTCTGGTACAGCTAACACTTAGGTGGAGAGCAGGGGCAACACATTAATGTGATATTCCTTGCATATTTTGACAAACAGAAAATGTCCATTTTTTTTTTTTAAATCAGTCACATTAGAAGGTTGTAATTTGTTATCCAGTATTGTCCAACTTGGACATTAACTGTGTTTTTCAAAAGGAAGGTAAGGTCCTAACTTGCACACTTTTTTTACCAAGTGTAACTACTGAGTTTACTGAAAGATAACTCCAATGTTTTAAGTGTAACCTACTTGATCTTACTATATTAAAATTTAGCTTATTATCAGAATTCTAGTTTATGCATGAATTAATAGCTACATCTATGATCTCTGTAGTATTGTTGTGCCTCACAAACACCTTTTTGTGTTTGCCTGAAATATGGACTGTAAGCGAACATTTTATCTTCTATTTATCTCAGGAATGAGAGTGGTCTTCAACATCCCTAAAACCAAGAACCCAATTCATACACACACAAACATCCACATAGATAATGTTATAGCCTGATCATCAAGGATATGTTATGTTCAAATGAAAGTTTAAGATAATGTAAACACAACTATCAAATTACCTGTCTGAATTAAATGCTGCAATTTTTGTTTGCAGCCTTCTTTTTTCCCTTTTACTGGTCTCTGGAGTGAATTCAGTCTGTCGTCCTGGATTAGCAAACTGGAGAGACTTTAAAGCCTTAGCTGTACGCCCCTGAAGAAAGAGAAAATGTCACTTAATCATAAATACAAATCTTAATCTTAAGAAAATGACCAGTCAAGGATATTGCAATAACCTAGATGAATTCTTGACCTATGATTCTTTGCTTTCACAGGAGAAACAACTTAAGTCTTGAAATCTTTATGCTGGAGACCTACACCTGTCTCTGAACTCAGCAGCACAAGCTTTATAGTAGCAGTTTTAATCAAATTCTCCTCCTATCAGCCTCCTAATCATACTAAAATGTAATTGAAAAATACAGTTGAGGAACGGCTCCTAGACTGCAACTCCTCTTTGTTCAGGGTGCACACGGACAAGCTCTTGCTGTTTTGGTTGCCCATGCTATAGATTCCCTGTGTACAGCCTGAACAATGCACACAGCAAGATTACAGCCATATTCCAAGCTCAGCACTTGGATAACTATCCTCCCACACCAGTTCATCACTGCCCCTGACCAAATGCCACGGCCTTCACAGCCCAGACACCGCAACAAGAGTACGCTTAATTCACCCCAATGCAGGTTCATTTTGTAACGAACTGCAGAGAAAACACCTTTTCTTCCTTTTTTTTTTTTTTTTTAACTGAACAGATATCTTTAGAAGCAACTTTTGCAGTGGTCAGTTTCAAGCACAGCAGTTTGTTGTTTGCAAGGCTTGAATAACAGCTTAAGTACCAGCAGCACTCTGGTATTTACAGTAACTTATGAGCTGTAAGTCACCCTAGTAGACACAATTTTTCAAAACTTAAAGGCTGTATTATTTAATTAGAGAAGAAGATTTTTAAGGTGACCCAAATAAAGGTTTAAATACAGTAAACTCCTGCACATCTAAAAGACTACATCCTTCCTTATTTCTATGAGAGAAGAAGTTAATTTCTTTATGTAATAGTTATATGAACTCTTAATAGCTTGCAGAGTGTAGAGGGGATGGGAAAACTGATCCATATACATACATCTGGGTCCAGCTTTCTCCTTTGTCGCTCTTCAGGCTCCACATCCACACTTCCATTTATTATCTGCATACATTTGGGACAAAGCTTCCAACCAGGTACAAACTGTCTTCCAAACTTGGCACTCAGAAAAGTTGCATCATCTAAGTCAATTGCTCGCAAGTTTTTCTTTGATAGTTTTCTGTGTATGTTAAAGGGATCACAGCACGATTTTTGTAAGTCTTCAAATCTTTCAATGTAAATTTTTGCATGGTGGAAGCAGATTGTGTTGTTCTCCGACAGGGTTATTCCAGTCCTAAGCTGAAGCAGCAGGAGGTCAGATGAAGATACATCTTGTTTAGTCTTGAAGCCAGTGTGACGGGTGTAATAGGTCTTGTGGCATTCATTGGTAGCTTGAAGCTGAACTCCAACTGAACAAGGATCCATTTTACTTTATCAGAACAACTTATTTATCTTGCCTAAAATGAATTATTTGAAGCCTTTAGGAGTTTCTATGAAGATCACCCTAGAGAAAGCATTAAAATCAATCAGATTCGCGCTGCAAACTTTTATCCACAAGCCTGACGTACTGCATTTAAGTAATTTAAAAAACATGTAAAGAAATTATAGCCTTCTAGTCTACATAAAACTAAAAAGATACTAAATTTACTCTGGAATTAAACCATGCATCTTCTATTTCTTTCAGAGGCTTTTTTAATTTGCTAAAATAAGTACCTATTCAAAATGTTCAGTAGCATTACTTTCTCAAGAGCAATCTGGCAGCAAGGTATGAGATGGATGAATTGTTCACACAGCAGCCAGCTCTGGTCATTGGTTTTCCTGAGGACTCTGTCTCTTGGGACAATCCCTGCTAGCCAAGACCAAGAAAACCCACAGAAAGGGACTGCTGATGGCTAAACAATTCACCCATCCTGTTTCCAAGGAGTTTCTAAGGGGGAAAAAAAAGCTGCACAAGGTAGGCTGCACAGACTGGCTGATGTCAGTCAGCAATTCCCATCCAGCAGCACTTTCCTGTACGTTCTTCCTACGTATATCAGGTGCAGGTCAACACTCTGGATCAACCTGAGCCTTCCAAGAACCAGACTGGGCTATGCACAAAGATTGGTGGTTCCAGACGTGTGCAGTTTTGTGGTCATGTGGCCTTTGTGTGCAGCCCTCTATACGGCAGTTATTATATAGTTATACACTAATTCAATTACCACATTAAATTCCTAAATACCAAGTGAGCCACTGCAGACTGGTCTCACACCTTGGCCAAAGTTTGTTGCTAGTCCAATGCTGGCCACAGCAGACCAGAGCCTGAGCCCATCTTGCACTATTTTCCACTGCAACATAAAAAACTTCTACCAAAACAAAGGAACCCCTTGCTCTCAAATCCTCAAAGAACCTTAATTACAATGAGTGTAGCCCAGCTGGGATGCTTACGTTCCCCTACACCCTACTCTGCAAAGGCAATACCCAGAGAAATGAAAAAGCAGTGTACTGCTTGTGTCTGGGATAGAGTTAAATTCTTCACAGTAGTTGGTATGCAGCTGTGTTTTGGATTTGTGACCAAAACAGTGTTGATAACACGCTGATGTTTTCACAGGGCTTGCACAGCATCACAGCCTTTTCTGCCTCTCACCCTGCCAGAGCAGGGCTGGGGGTGCACAAGAAGTTGGGAAAGGAAGGAGCCAGGACAGCTGACCCCAAGCAACCCAAAGGATGTTCCTGAGCATATGGGCTCATGCTCAGCAGTAAAGTGGAGGCTGGTGGGGAGGGCTTGCTGGGAATGGCTGAGCATTGGTGAGCTGGTGCTGAGCAATTGTTTTCACTTGCACTGCTTGATTTTTTTCTTGGCTTTTACGTTCTGCTCTCTTTTGGTTTTCTTTTTATTTTTCTTACAATATTTTAAAAAATATATTTTAATTATTAAGCTGTTTTTACCTCAGCCCACAATTTTCTCACTTTTATCCTTCTGATCCTCCCCCACGTGAGGGGGGGTGAGTGAATGGCTGTGTGGTGCTTAGTCTCCAGCTGGGGTTAAACCACAACACACATTTATTTGTTCTAACCACTGAACAGCGTAATATGGCCTTTTAATCAATAAAAGCATCTACCAGTTGTCCAGTGCAAAAGAGTCTGGGATTCCACTTTCAATAAAATAAAATCAAATAACATCATGCACAATCTAATAACATGAAATGTGTAAGTTTAACCAATATACAGAAATACGAACACAGCAGTGCAAGAGCTTAAAAGAGAATAGTAAGTCAAAAGAGAATAGTAAGTTAAAAGAGAATAGTAAGGATTTTCAGAATTATTTTGAAAAGCCACTGCTTGGAGCATTTTTGAAGCAGAAATGCTCTTGACTGCAATACTTCGGTTTTTCTGAAGCAGATGTTTATATCTGAAGCAATCACACATTTCCATATATTAAACTGTATGTACAGTAATTGAAAGGTCTTGCATAGGACATGATATTTTCTAGTGATTTAACTGATGGAAATATAAATGATCTGTGAGGTTCCCCTTGGGCCAGTAAACCTGTCTGAAAGCATAATTTTATATCTGATTTGAGACACATCTGATTATAACTGAACGAGCATTTTTAAATAAGTTTTCTCAGCCTACTGTTAGGAATGCTGCAACTTTCATATTTAGATTAAAGCAAGAAAAAATATAGGCACAAGGAGTCCCAAATACAGAGGCACCACACATACAGTGTTACAAACCCGTGAGAAAAGAGTGTGTTTCATTCTGAAAACAATGCAAACTCAGTTCTGGATTTTTACAAGTCATCTGAAACTACAAAGACTTAAGTATTCCAATACTTAACACTGATTTCTCAGGTCAAAACCTAAATCTTGTATTTTAGGGCTATACCTAGTCCACTCCTAAGTTGCTAGGCCATCTGACCTCTTCTTCACTGAAATTTCTATAGTCTAAGTTAACTCCTGAAGTTTTGAGCTTTTCAGATCTGCACTGAATAATACACATAAGAAGTAAAGGGCAGATGTTAATGAAATTTTAAAAATTCTTATTTTCAGTGGCTGCCAAGCACTGACTGTGCTAAGTTTTACTACACAAAAGTTCCAGGGTCTTTGCCTATTTATGCACTTTTACTTTTTTTTTATACTTTTCCTGCAGTACTGACTTTGAATGATTTTTTAATCTTTTTTTAAAGACCACCTATCAAACTTCACCATCTTAGTGAACCAGCTCTAACGACACTTAATTTTTTTTTATTAGCTGCACAAAGTTTGTGTTTCCAACCAAGGTAACTGGAACTGTTAATGATCAAAGTTCACTGCAGCTGACTTAACATTTTAACAGCAATTTAGGCAATACCAAATAACTTTACTCAAAGAAGGCTGTTACAGGCTCTGCACCAAGCCTGCCTCAAGTGCTAACATGCATTTTTGACTGATTCCTGCTGTGGACGGTGGGGTTCGTGTGTGCAGTTGAAACACACTAGGTCAATATACAAGTGATGGTCTGAAATTTCAAAATTCAAGTAAGTCAGAACTCTTGGAAGATGTTCTTATTGAGAAACCCAATTTGTCTTCTAAGGAAAAAAACCAACCCAAATAGTTATTACAATGCTATCCCCATCAAGTATCTGTTTTGATAGCTGACTATGCTATGTTATATTCTCTGTATTAAACTGCGAGAAAGCACAACAGGCCTGTCACCTCGGTTTGTTCAAACCACAGTACTGGCGACGTAACCTAGGGACCTCACCCACCTAATTCGCAGGAATTTTTGGCGGAAGCTTCAGCGCGTTTCTTCTCTTCTCCTCTTGGGAGGAGCACACGGCTGCTGTTCCTGTGAATTCTCTTTGGTGGAAACAGGAAAGCGCTTGAAACCCCAAAAAGCGAGGTTTGTATGTGCACCTGTGTTATGGTTAATCAGCACTCACCGTAACAAACGCCACAGCCCAGAGCTCGATGAGGGGCAGCACAGCAAGAAGCGGAGCACGCCTGCCGCCCACCCGGCACGGGGCTGGGGCGGCACAAGGGAAGGAGGAAACCGCCTCACACGGGCAGCACAGGCGTAAAACTGGCCCAGGGAAAGAAAGGCCCCGCCCTTCCGCTGCCGGACGCGTGCCCTCAAGGCGGCCCCGCTACCTCCCCGTAGGCTCTCTCCCACCGCGCCGGTACCTCTCCGCGGTGTCTGTCCCGCCGGTACCTCTCCCCTGCGTCTGTCCCGCCGTCCCTACCCGTGAGCTCTGTCCCTCCGCGCTGCCCCGCGGCCGACTGCCATCAGCGGCTCCTCACCACAGAGCCGCGGGGCGGCCGGGGCGGCGCTTCCGGCCGGGGATCTGAGACCGCGACGCCTGGCGGCGCGGAGGAGGCAGCGCCAGCTCTCGGTGTCCGGCGGGTCCCGGTGCCTCCCGGTGCCTCCCGGTGCTTCCCGGGGCCTCCCGGTGCCTCCCGGTACTTCCCAGCGCTTCCCGGCGCGGGCGGCGGGGCCAGGGCCAGGACCAGGGCCGGGGCCGAGAGTGGGCCCCCGGCGGCGGCCTGTGGGCGGAGGGCTGCGGCCCGCTGCAGGCTCCGGCGGGCTGCAGTGCGGCCGCGGGGCGGCAGAGGGACTCGGCACTGATCTGGGGCCGGGGCCGCACCCGGGGCTCGGGAGTGCCCGGTGCTGTCTCCGGTGTGCCCTGTGCTGTCCCGGGAGTGCCCTGTGCTGTCCCGGGGGTGTCCTGTGCTGTCCCGGGAGTGCCCTGTGCTATCCCGGGAGTGCCCTGTGCTGTCCCGGG